>OY986046.1:427500-818373 GCA_963920215.1 Nineta flava
GGCCAAACTTAAAGTTGTGTCGGGGATCTGTAACAAATATAAAATTTTTAGTTAAAACTGTAAAAAATTTACAGTTTCGAGATAAACTTTGACAACTGACCCAACGATCCCCAAGCATAAACATTACTTCGCCGCCTTAGCTAGCCGAATAGAAGATACTTGCAATGGCACTCAGACCATAGTTCTTTGACAATTTAAGTCCATCAGAGAATGTGGCCAAACTTAAAGTTGTGTCGGGGATCTGTAACAAATATAAAATTTTTAGTTAAAACTGTAAAAAATTTACAGTTTCGAGATAAACTTTGACAACTGACCCAACGATCCCCAAGCATAAACATTACTTCGCCGCCTTAGCTAGCCGAATAGAAGATACTTGGATATATGGAAAAACAGAAAAACGTTCGAGATTTTCTAAATCTGTAACAAAGGAAATTTATTTTAAATTGGTGGAAATTAGTATTTAAGTAATAAATATTTGACGGAAATATACCTTTCAAAATCCTATAATTCCCGAAGTTTCCATATTTTTTCGAAGATAATCTGTTGAAAGTAAAAGATTTTTAAATAATGGAAAACCAAATATAAATCATGGAAAACCACATTACGAATATTTCGTAAAGTGGTTTTAAACATACCTTCAAAACTTCCATAACCAGATCCATGTCCATAAAAAAGTACCTGAAAGGGAAAACCTAACCGGAAACCTAACCAGAACGATATATGTTTTAAAATATAAAATGTGGATAGTTCCAGCTGTCCTGTTTTATTGGATCCAAATAATGTCCCGCGCAAATCTGCCCAGGACTCAAAGACTGCCTATAAACTATCTTGCACTAATAACTGGTTAAAACCAGTTTGAACCAGGTCCTGTTTTTAAAATGATCCTAGATGAACTTGCCATAATATACTCGTTCTCCAAATCATCACACCGTGATAGGGACATGCGGAAAGACTCAAAACAGAAATCGTTTGGTATACAAACGGCTACAAAACAGCATGCAAACAAATGATCAATTAGTGGATAAACGTTAAACACTGTGTGATCACTGGGAAATATACCGCAACAACAATAAACTGGGGAAAAAACTTTTTAGAAATGCAGCCAAGAAGCTGCCGTCCCTCCCCTCGAAGCATTCTAACTAAACAGGATACAACTTCGAAAGTTGACCGGATTCAACTCCAAACATTATCACCATCGAAACCACCTGCAGATAATAAGACTCCACAATGGATCCATTATGTGCCCTGAGACTGTGCAACGAGGAGGAGGAAATATCCAGCTACATCATTTTTGCTGCGAACCATCAATCGATTACTCTAGATATTACATATTCGGTGTATCTCACGCCGAATAATATAAACCCTCATGAAAACCTGATAGGCATGCTCCTGGCTATACCCAAGATATGGAAGAAGCGAACTTCGCCAGACTGAACTGGAAGAAGGAGCACAAAGGACCACAAAGTCGATGTGCAATACATTCACCATACTCCAAGATTTATCTATCCACCTATCTAGGAAAAAATACGGGAGAAATTTGTTTGTAGTATTCACAATTTAAATACAAATTGATCCCGATAGCATCCTAATAAACTAACCCACAATTTATCGAATCTTTTTCGAACAGAACAAAAATTCAATTGCAAAACGCAGATCTCCATTTATTGTAATAAACCGTCTGTAAATTAATGATAGATTCTGGATTATATCGTGTCAAAAAAGTATTTATTCACATTTTAGATAAATAAACGATTTCCGTATAAAGTCACTGATTTTGATAACATTTTGTTTTTCGATGTGGACATTGAACACCGCATCATCGATGATGAATCAGTGAGGGAATCAACCTTTAGTTGAATTTATTATCGCCTGCGTGTAACAAATACCTATAACAACCCTTATGTTCATGTCGAACCTTCAAAAGTACATTTATTAATAGAAGATCATGCACAGAAGATCTATGAAAATTATCCATTCAAGACACTGGGAAAAAAAGAAAATCAACATTTTATTTAGTTGAGATTCATTATTTATTCAACAACTAATCTGGGATTGGGGGGGGGAGGGACTGGGACTGGGACTAAAGATTGCATTCTTTCGTATCCCTCCTGCCCATAGTTTGAACCAATTCAATCTCTCAACGATCAGCAATCATTCACAATTCAATAGCTTTATTTTGAAGTCGAATAGTTCTACAGCTATCATCCAAATTTTCTAGTAGGATTATTTGATCAATTAAATTTAAAGTTTGTGGTACGATCATTTGAATGCGTTGGGAATTTGATGGTAAATTTTACCATAACGGTCGGTAAGAACTGTTTTTTTTTAATTCAGATTAATTGATTCATATAAAAATAAATTAATTGAAATTAATTAATTAATTCTTTAAATCAATATCAATAAAATTCAACAATAATAATACCTACTCGAAATACTTGGAATTTACTTTTTTCAATATTTGCAAATAAGTAACTTTTATTTGGCGAAATGACAAATTAAAATCGCAAAATTTTGAATAATAACAATTCGATCAACTGAATTAGAATTCATTATGTATATTTATACTTTTTGTAAAATTGATTGAATAGATTTTAAGGACTTTGTTTTTGAAAATATCCGTATTCTTTGGACCATATTTGGATTGGATGTTCAATTAGTTTACGTGAAACTAATTTTATTTCAACGACTTGTAAAAACAACAATTCATTCTTTAATTTAACAAACGCAGTTTTTTCCATTTTTATGGTGATTAAAAAATCGATAGAATTTTACCAAAAAGTTTTGATGTCATAAAAACGAACATCAAAATATTTAAATTATAATACCAAATTAGGAATACCATTATTCCTGCATTACCAACGAATTGATCAACTTATACAATTGTAGGTACCCCCAACAAGTGCCAACTATTCGGACTACTAAAAGTAATTGTCCAGAATTTAAATGTAATTTTGAATTGAATATCTAAACTAAAAAGATTTATTTTATCACTTCAATTCCTTAATTGATTTTAAAAAATCCAATTTTATATCCATAATGTGGCTTCTATCACTCGCCCAAAAATAATTCTGGTCAAATAATATTACCCAAACAAAATCCCTGCGCAGATGATTTTACTTAGATAATTTGAAAGCTATATTTTGTGCACAAAGTTGAATTTAATAAAAGAACGTAGAAATTTCAAAATAATAAAATTCTTTTCGGTTCAGAATCTTGAATGCACAATTACATTCCACGTTCCGAGCAATTAATTTTAGCAGGAACACGTTAGCACTTCTACGGGTAACAACTGTATAAATTAATTAACATTTATCGACGATTTATAATGATCGTAAATCTGAAAATCGCTGCGTTTGTTTATTAAAGACACAAATTTTGTAACTAATCAAGTCAAATCGAACAAAATTGATTTTACATAAACCAATCAATTAAGACAACATACAAGACAAGTTTAGTCCCTAAAAAAATAGGAATATTTTGGAACAAAGACCCTAAAGCCTAAACCTAATCAACTTTATTAAAAGTTTAAAATATAATGACTTGTAATTAATTAATTAAACTGATGTTATAATTCTAAATTTCATTTTAATTTGTCATTACCTAACCAAATAAACATTACTGTCGCCGCTACTATTTAAAAACAATTAACCCAAACCCAAAATTTAAATGAATTTTAAAATAATATAGAAAAAAGTAAATTACGATTGTCGAGTATTAATTAATATAGTTGAAATAATTAATGTTGATTTCAATTAGAATCAACTCATTTGAATCAAATCATATGAATCAAATCAATTAAATCAGTTTCAAAGAATCAATTCATCTGAATAACAACAAAAAACCGTTATTAATGATCAACAAAATCGAACGTTGACAAATGACTGCACCACAATTTCAAATTTAATTAATTTGATAAAATAATGTAGAAAACGATTTTCTACATTAATTACCAGACAGTTAGATTTGATTGGCTGTAGAATTAATTATTCGAAAAACGAAGCTATTGAACTGTGAATGAAAGCTAATGGTTGTGAGATTGAATTGGCGAAAACTGTGGCCGGAATACGAATGCAATTTTTAGTCGTAGAATAATGAATCTAAACTAAAATGTCGATTTTCTCAGTTTATCCAGTTTCTCGAATGGATAATTTTCGTCTTCGGTGAAGGATCTTCATTAAATGAACTTTTGAAGGTTCATGAATGAAACATAAAGGTTGTTACATTTGTTACAGACAGGGGATATTCAATACAACTAAAGGTTGCTTTACATCACTGATTCATCGCCGAAGCGGTGTTCAATGTTCGAAACACAAAAATACTGAATCGGTGACTTCATACAAAAATCGTTACCTTTTTATCTAAAATATGTATTTTCTCGACAAAACATTAGATCCTGAAAATTCGATTTATATTTACATAAAATTTAAAACGCAAAATCATCCTTGATATTACAATGTCTGTCTCTGTTCTGCCTAAGAATCAAATATAATTGTAAGTTAGCCGGACTTGGCTACCAAAATCAATTGCATTTAAATCGTGAACATTGCCAAAAAAAGGTCCCACGTATTAAAATGACTACAACAATGATAGATAAATCTGGGGGTATGGTAAATATTACACTTCGACCTAATGGCACGTTCTGTTCCCTCTTCTATACTTCAGGCTGACGAGGTTAGCTCGTCGCATATCTTGGCAATCCAGAAGCTTGATTATCATGTTTTCCTGTAGGCAATCGAGAGACTCGCAGTTAAAGATGGTGAATGATACGTCCTCCCCGCCGCACAGTCGGCATATAATTGATACATTGTGTGTGAGTCCTTTTGTAGGTGCTTTAGTAGGTTATAATGTCCGGTGGAGAATCCGGCTAACAAACTAAGTTTTATCCTGTTCAGGTTAACCGCTTGGATGCATTCCGAAACAGTGTCTATATTCCCGAGTTTTTGTTGCGGTTTATTTGCCAGTGATCACGATGTTCAAAGTCGATCCACTCGTTGGTCACATGTTTGCTCGCTGTTTTTCGAATTCCTAAAATATTCAATAATTCCCTCGTGTCCCTATCACATACTGTGAATGGTTTTGAGAAGGAGAATATTATGGGAAGAACATCTGTGTTCATTTAAAAACAGGACCAGTGGGTGGGCTGTTTTTTTAATGTAGCCATGAGTTCACGACTCACGACACAAACAGGACATTCAGTACCTAACATATAATATATTTTAAAACATTCGCGAGGGGAGAGAATGTATACATTCTTTAGGGGCCAAGGCAGGTTCTAGCTTCTTGGACCCAGAAGCTAGTACCTGAAAACCTGCGGTGGGCAGGGATCGGTTTCACTTTTCCCTGAAGCACTCCTGCGGACGCACGAGTACCCCCGCTACCCGAGAGCTTTGATGACGAATTTAATGAAGTTTAAAAAAATATAATCTATGTCATTTTGTTTAAATATATTATATTTATACTATTTTGTTTAAATTTCAATAATATTGGAATCATCTAATCCAAGCTAAATTGAACAGTTCCAAAGTTATTCACGTTGAAAGTCAATTTTAGATATAAATTCAAGGTTCAATGATTCGAACATCTAAAATCATTTGAAATTTGTTCGCTTTAAGGTGCTATAAAACTCCTCCAAAGATAGCTAATTCAAATTGTAAACGTTTCTTAGATCAAATTATTCGTTTAGAAAAGCTGTTATAAAAACGCTTTCATGTAACTGAAACAATTGGTTGTTACACTTCTTGAGTGGTGTAAGTAACCCTTCGCAGTTGCACCCCATAAATAGATTCAATTTATTAAAAGTCATGTTGGCCAAATTCGTGTGTAGTCAAAACGATGGCCAAACTGTCTAAATGCATTTAAATTTACAATTGACTAGATTTAAAACGCAATTTAAATTTAATAGATTCTGAGTTAAACAAGAAGTTCGTTGACCCTTAGTTAAAGTAAAATGTCAAGATTTATATGCAACCGTCTAAATACATTTGTACGGCTAGCAATATTATAGTTTTCAAAAATTAATATGTAGGTAAGGTGTGAGTAAATTTTTAAGTAAGATAATGATATTTTTATTATCTTTATCGAAATCTTGGAATAAAGTTACCATCCTCACTGTGGGTCCTTTCGCATATTAGGAGTCTAGTTAATGAAGTAGTTGAGAACACTCATATTTAAAATATGGTTCATCTTTAGTCAACATCCAAATGTGATCAAGAAAATGAAAACAAATTAAATACTTTGGCTATTAATAATACATTTGCCATGCAGTTTGTACTATGGGCCACCGAAAATGTGCCCTTTTTTTCAAAATTGTAGAGTAATTTTGTGCCTTATTCTTTCGGTTTGTGGGAAAATGTTTCGAATAAAAGTTGGTAGTATATTTATAATGAACTATTATCCGAAAAATTTTCTCAAAAACCGAATGATTAAGGGGGTTCTTGGTACAAAACCTCAGCTCTTTGACTTTACACAACAAAACGTAATTCCACGATTAATTGTAGGAGAAGTAATCTTACGTCCCCAAATAATAATACATTATTTCAATTTTCAATTTCAGCATAAACATCTAAAAAATTACCTACACAGCACTTTTATACACTACTTTGTATTTTTATACATTTGTGTATGTGTGTGTATAAAGTAAAATATACAGTACACGCATTAATAATGAACTCGGTATATACCAGGTATTTAAGAAATTGACTCAATAAGTTGTTATTTTCACTAGTTTTTTTTTATTAAAATTCGCTTTAGTAAATAGATACACAACCAACCATTTTCCAAAAAAAATACAAATTCATTCCATTATTTAAATGTAACAGTTAACTGGAATATAATTTACATAACTTTCTTTAAAATCATTCCAAGAAAACTGTTGAAATATCCATCGGCAAATGGGGTCGAAATTAAGGTTGTGTAAGGGATCTGCAATTAAAAATACCAACTTGTAAAAATATGAAAAAAAACTTTTTCTGTTGCAAGATCAATTTTATTACTGACCCCAAATTAGAAACTTCTCTTCGGGTGCTCTCATTCCAAGAAAATTGTTGAAATATCCATCGGCAAATGGGGTCCACATTAAAGTTGTTTCAGGGATCTGTAACAAATATAAAATTTTTAGTTAAAACTGTAAAAAATTTACAGTTTCGAGATAAACTTTGACAACTGACCCAACGATCCCCAAGCATAAACATTACTTCGCCGCCTTAGCTAGCCGAATAGAAGATACTTGCAATGGCACTCAGACCATAGTTCTTTGACAATTTAAGTCCATCAGAGAATGTGGCCAAACTTAAAGTTGTTTCAGGGATCTGTAACAAATATAAAATTTTTAGTTAAAACTGTAAAAAATTTACAGTTTCGAGATAAACTTTGACAACTGACCCAACGATCCCCAAGCATAAACATTACTTCGCCGCCTTAGCTAGCCGAATAGAAGATACTTGGATATATGGAAAAACAGAAAAACGTTCGAGATTTTCTAAATCTGTAACAAAGGAAATTTATTTTAAATTGGTGGAAATTAGTATTTAAGTAATAAATATTTGACGGAAATATACCTTTCAAAATCCTATAATTCCCGAAGTTTCCATATTTTTTCGAAGATAATCTGTTGAAAGTAAAAGATTTTTAAATAATGGAAAACCAAATATAAATCATGGAAAACCACATTACGAATATTTCGTAAAGTGGTTTTAAACATACCTTCAAAACTTCCATAACCAGATCCATGTCCATAAAAAAGTACCTGAAAGGGAAAACCTAACCGGAAACCTAACCAGAACGATATATGTTTTAAAATATAAAATGTGGATAGTTCCAGCTGTCCTGTTTTATTGGATCCAAATAATGTCCCGCGCAAATCTGCCCAGGACTCAAAGACTGCCTATAAACTATCTTGCACTAATAACTGGTTAAAACCAGTTTGAACCAGGTCCTGTTTTTAAAATGATCCTAGATGAACTTGCCATAATATACTCGTTCTCCAAATCATCACACCGTGATAGGGACATGCGGAAAGACTCAAAACAGAAATCGTTTGGTATACAAACGGCTACAAAACAGCATGCAAACAAATGATCAATTAGTGGATAAACGTTAAACACTGTGTGATCACTGGGAAATATACCGCAACAACAATAAACTGGGGAAAAAACTTTTTAGAAATGCAGCCAAGAAGCTGCCGTCCCTCCCCTCGAAGCATTCTAACTAAACAGGATACAACTTCGAAAGTTGACCGGATTCAACTCCAAACATTATCACCATCGAAACCACCTGCAGATAATAAGACTCCACAATGGATCCATTATGTGCCCTGAGACTGTGCAACGAGGAGGAGGAAATATCCAGCTACATCATTTTTGCTGCGAACCATCAATCGATTACTCTAGATATTACATATTCGGTGTATCTCACGCCGAATAATATAAACCCTCATGAAAACCTGATAGGCATGCTCCTGGCTATACCCAAGATATGGAAGAAGCGAACTTCGCCAGACTGAACTGGAAGAAGGAGCACAAAGGACCACAAAGTCGATGTGCAATACATTCACCATACTCCAAGATTTATCTATCCACCTATCTAGGAAAAAATACGGGAGAAATTTGTTTGTAGTATTCACAATTTAAATACAAATTGATCCCGATAGCATCCTAATAAACTAACCCACAATTTATCGAATCTTTTTCGAACAGAACAAAAATTCAATTGCAAAACGCAGATCTCCATTTATTGTAATAAACCGTCTGTAAATTAATGATAGATTCTGGATTATATCGTGTCAAAAAAGTATTTATTCACATTTTAGATAAATAAACGATTTCCGTATAAAGTCACTGATTTTGATAACATTTTGTTTTTCGATGTGGACATTGAACACCGCATCATCGATGATGAATCAGTGAGGGAATCAACCTTTAGTTGAATTTATTATCGCCTGCGTGTAACAAATACCTATAACAACCCTTATGTTCATGTCGAACCTTCAAAAGTACATTTATTAATAGAAGATCATGCACAGAAGATCTATGAAAATTATCCATTCAAGACACTGGGAAAAAAAGAAAATCAACATTTTATTTAGTTGAGATTCATTATTTATTCAACAACTAATCTGGGATTGGGGGGGGGAGGGACTGGGACTGGGACTAAAGATTGCATTCTTTCGTATCCCTCCTGCCCATAGTTTGAACCAATTCAATCTCTCAACGATCAGCAATCATTCACAATTCAATAGCTTTATTTTGAAGTCGAATAGTTCTACAGCTATCATCCAAATTTTCTAGTAGGATTATTTGATCAATTAAATTTAAAGTTTGTGGTACGATCATTTGAATGCGTTGGGAATTTGATGGTAAATTTTACCATAACGGTCGGTAAGAACTGTTTTTTTTTAATTCAGATTAATTGATTCATATAAAAATAAATTAATTGAAATTAATTAATTAATTCTTTAAATCAATATCAATAAAATTCAACAATAATAATACCTACTCGAAATACTTGGAATTTACTTTTTTCAATATTTGCAAATAAGTAACTTTTATTTGGCGAAATGACAAATTAAAATCGCAAAATTTTGAATAATAACAATTCGATCAACTGAATTAGAATTCATTATGTATATTTATACTTTTTGTAAAATTGATTGAATAGATTTTAAGGACTTTGTTTTTGAAAATATCCGTATTCTTTGGACCATATTTGGATTGGATGTTCAATTAGTTTACGTGAAACTAATTTTATTTCAACGACTTGTAAAAACAACAATTCATTCTTTAATTTAACAAACGCAGTTTTTTCCATTTTTATGGTGATTAAAAAATCGATAGAATTTTACCAAAAAGTTTTGATGTCATAAAAACGAACATCAAAATATTTAAATTATAATACCAAATTAGGAATACCATTATTCCTGCATTACCAACGAATTGATCAACTTATACAATTGTAGGTACCCCCAACAAGTGCCAACTATTCGGACTACTAAAAGTAATTGTCCAGAATTTAAATGTAATTTTGAATTGAATATCTAAACTAAAAAGATTTATTTTATCACTTCAATTCCTTAATTGATTTTAAAAAATCCAATTTTATATCCATAATGTGGCTTCTATCACTCGCCCAAAAATAATTCTGGTCAAATAATATTACCCAAACAAAATCCCTGCGCAGATGATTTTACTTAGATAATTTGAAAGCTATATTTTGTGCACAAAGTTGAATTTAATAAAAGAACGTAGAAATTTCAAAATAATAAAATTCTTTTCGGTTCAGAATCTTGAATGCACAATTACATTCCACGTTCCGAGCAATTAATTTTAGCAGGAACACGTTAGCACTTCTACGGGTAACAACTGTATAAATTAATTAACATTTATCGACGATTTATAATGATCGTAAATCTGAAAATCGCTGCGTTTGTTTATTAAAGACACAAATTTTGTAACTAATCAAGTCAAATCGAACAAAATTGATTTTACATAAACCAATCAATTAAGACAACATACAAGACAAGTTTAGTCCCTAAAAAAATAGGAATATTTTGGAACAAAGACCCTAAAGCCTAAACCTAATCAACTTTATTAAAAGTTTAAAATATAATGACTTGTAATTAATTAATTAAACTGATGTTATAATTCTAAATTTCATTTTAATTTGTCATTACCTAACCAAATAAACATTACTGTCGCCGCTACTATTTAAAAACAATTAACCCAAACCCAAAATTTAAATGAATTTTAAAATAATATAGAAAAAAGTAAATTACGATTGTCGAGTATTAATTAATATAGTTGAAATAATTAATGTTGATTTCAATTAGAATCAACTCATTTGAATCAAATCATATGAATCAAATCAATTAAATCAGTTTCAAAGAATCAATTCATCTGAATAACAACAAAAAACCGTTATTAATGATCAACAAAATCGAACGTTGACAAATGACTGCACCACAATTTCAAATTTAATTAATTTGATAAAATAATGTAGAAAACGATTTTCTACATTAATTACCAGACAGTTAGATTTGATTGGCTGTAGAATTAATTATTCGAAAAACGAAGCTATTGAACTGTGAATGAAAGCTAATGGTTGTGAGATTGAATTGGCGAAAACTGTGGCCGGAATACGAATGCAATTTTTAGTCGTAGAATAATGAATCTAAACTAAAATGTCGATTTTCTCAGTTTATCCAGTTTCTCGAATGGATAATTTTCGTCTTCGGTGAAGGATCTTCATTAAATGAACTTTTGAAGGTTCATGAATGAAACATAAAGGTTGTTACATTTGTTACAGACAGGGGATATTCAATACAACTAAAGGTTGCTTTACATCACTGATTCATCGCCGAAGCGGTGTTCAATGTTCGAAACACAAAAATACTGAATCGGTGACTTCATACAAAAATCGTTACCTTTTTATCTAAAATATGTATTTTCTCGACAAAACATTAGATCCTGAAAATTCGATTTATATTTACATAAAATTTAAAACGCAAAATCATCCTTGATATTACAATGTCTGTCTCTGTTCTGCCTAAGAATCAAATATAATTGTAAGTTAGCCGGACTTGGCTACCAAAATCAATTGCATTTAAATCGTGAACATTGCCAAAAAAAGGTCCCACGTATTAAAATGACTACAACAATGATAGATAAATCTGGGGGTATGGTAAATATTACACTTCGACCTAATGGCACGTTCTGTTCCCTCTTCTATACTTCAGGCTGACGAGGTTAGCTCGTCGCATATCTTGGCAATCCAGAAGCTTGATTATCATGTTTTCCTGTAGGTAATCGAGAGATTCGCAGTTAAAGATGGTGAATGGTACGTCATCCCCGCCGCACAGTCGGCATATAATAGATCCATTGTGTGTGTGAGTCCTTTTGTAGGTGCTTGCGCAGGTGATAATGTCTGATGGTGAATCCAGCTAACTAACTAAGTGGTATCCTGTTCATGTTAACCTTTTGGATGCATTCCGAAACAGTACCTATATTCTCGAGTTTTTGTTGCGGTTTATTTGCCAGTGATCACGATGTTCAAAGTCGATCCACTCGTTGGTCACATGTTTGCTCGCTGTTTTTCGAATTCCTAAAATATTCAATAATTCCCTCGTGTCCCTATCACATACTGTGAATGGTTTTGAGAAGGAGAATATTATGGGAAGAACATCTGTGTTCATTTAAAAACAGGACCAGTGGGTGGGCTGTTTTTTTAATGTAGCCATGAGTTCACGACTCACGACACAAACAGGACATTCAGTACCTAACATATAATATATTTTAAAACATTCGCGAGGGGAGAGAATGTATACATTCTTTAGGGGCCAAGGCAGGTTCTAGCTTCTTGGACCCAGAAGCTAGTACCTGAAAACCTGCGGTGGGCAGGGATCGGTTTCACTTTTCCCTGAAGCACTCCTGCGGACGCACGAGTACCCCCGCTACCCGAGAGCTTTGATGACGAATTTAATGAAGTTTAAAAAAATATAATCTATGTCATCAATTGTTTGAAATGGAAAACTTAACCAACCTATAATATAACCTAAGGGCAACCATATTAGCAATGCATACAGACGTTTTAGTTTAAAATAAAAATAAAAACAATTCCAAAATAGTTTATCCTAAAACTACCCACAAACCTTTACTCCTTAACAATTATCCAACCCATGTTCTTCAAAATTTGATCCAAACATTGCAATTGATTTTATTTGAAAGGTCAGTTTAATTTTAATTTTAAATTTGTATTTACAATTGCCTATATTTAAAACTCAATTTAAATTTAATAGATTCTGAGGTAACAACAAGTTCGTTGACCCCAAATTAAAGTAAAATGTCAAGATTTATATGCAACAGTCTAAATACATTTGTATATACAATTGCCTATATTTAAAACTCAATGTAAACTTAACAGATTCTGAGTTAAACGGGAAGGTCGCTGACCCTTGAAGTAAAAAATCAAGATTTATATGCAACCGTCTAAATCCATTTGTATTAAATATTGCCTATATATAAAACTCAGTTTAAATTTAATAGATTCTGAGTTAAACAAGAAGTTCGTTGACCCTTACTTAAAGTAAAATATCAAGATTTATATACAACCGTCTAAATACATTTGTATTTAATTTTGCCTATATTTAAAACTCAATATAAACTTAACAGATTCTGAGTTAAACGAGAAGGTCGTTGACCCTAAAAGTGAAAAGTCAATATTTTTTATGCAACCGTCTAAATACACTTGTGCGGCTAGATATTTTGAAGAAAAAAAATGAAAAAGGGGGTTTTTGAGGAGATCTATCGCATATTCCAATTTTCGGAATAGAACCCTGAAACACCGTGTACATATATAAATATAGGTATAAATATATTCACGGAACGGTGTTTAGGTATCCAAACTAGATATTTCATTAAATACGAAAAGGAGTGTTTTTGGGAGGATCTATCGCATACTCAAATTTTCGGAATAAAATCCTGAAACACCTTGTACATATATAAATATAGGTATAAAAAAGTTCAAGGAACGGTGTTTAGATATCCAAACTTAATATTTAATTAAAACACGAAAAGGAGTGTTTTTGGGAGGATCTATCGCATACTCAAATTTTCGGAATAAAATCCTGAAACACCGTGTACATATATAAATATAGGTATAAATATATTCAAGGGTCGGTGTTTAGGTATCCAAACTAAAAATTTAATAAAAACACGAAAAGGAGTGTTTTTGGGGGGGTATAAATATATTCAAGGGACGGTGTTTAGGTATCCAAACAAAAAATTTAATAAAAACACGAAAAGGAGTGTTTTTGGGGGGATCTATCGCCTACTAAAATTTTCGGAATAAAATCCTGAAACACCGTGTACATATATAAATATAGGTATAAAAATATTCAAGGAACGGTGTTTAGGTATCCAAACTAGATATTTAATTAAAACACGAAAAGGAATATTTTTGGGGGGATCTATCGCATACTCAAATTTTCGGAATAAAATCCTGAAACACTGTGTACATATATAAATATAGGTATAAATATATTCAAGGAAAGGTGTTTAGGTATCCAAACTAGATATTTAATTAAAACACGAAAAGGAATAATTTTGGGGGGATCTATCTCATACTCAAATTTTCGGAATAAAATCCTGAAACACCGTGTACATATATAAATATAGGTATAAATATATTCAAGGGACGGTGTTTAGGTATCCAAACTAAAAATTTAATAAAAACACGAAAAGGAGTGTTTTTGGGGGGATCTATCGCATACTCAAATTTTCGGAATAAAATCCTGAAACACCGTGTACATATATAAATATAGGTATAAAAATATTCAAGGAACGGTGTTTAGGTATCCAAACTACATATTTAATTAAAACACGAAAAGGATAGTTTTTGGGGGGATCTATCGCATACTCAAATTTTCGGAATAAAATCCTGAAACACCGTGTACATATATAAATATAGGTATAAATATATTCAAGGGACGATGTTTAGGTATCCAAACTAAATATTTAATTAAAACACGAAAAGGAGTGTTTTTGGGGGGATCTATCGCATACTAAAATTTTCGGAATAAAGTCCTGAAACACCGTGTACATATATAAATATAGGTATAAAAAAATTCAAGGAACGGTGTTTAGATATCCAAACTAGATATTTAATTAAAACACGAAAAGGAATATTTTTGGGGGGATCTATCGCATACTCAAATTTTCGGAATAAAATCCTGAAACACCGTGTACATATATAAATATAGGTATAAATATATTCAAGGGACGGTGTTTAGGTATCCAAATTAAAAATTTAATAAAAACACGAAAAGGAGTGTTTTTGGGGGGATCTATCGCCTACTAAAATTTTCGGAATAAAATCCTGAAACACTGTGTACATATATAAATATAGGTATAAAAAAATTCAAGGAACGGTGTTTAGATATCCAAACTAGATATTTAATTAAAACACGAAAAGGAATATTTTTGGGGGAATCTATCTCATACTCAAATTTTCGGAATAAAATCCTGAAACACCGTGTACATATATAAATATAGGTATAAATATATTCAAGGAAAGATGTTTAGGTATCAAAACTGGTTATTTAATTAAAACACGAAAAGGAATGTTTTTGGGGGAATCTATCGCATACTAAAATTTTCGGAATAAAATCCTGAAACACCGTGTACATATATAAATATAGGTATAAATATATTCAAGGAAAGGTGTTTAGGTATCCAAACTAGATATTTTAAAGAAAACATGAAAAAGAGGGTTTTTGGGCCATTCTATCGTATATTAAAATTTTCGGAATAAAATCCTGAAACACCGTGTACATATATAAATATAGTTATAAATATATTCAAGGAAAGGTGTTTAGGTATCCAAACTAGATATTTAAAGAAAACGTGAAAAGGAGGGTTTTTGGGGACATCTTTCGCTTTTTCAAATTTTTGGAAAAAAATCTTGAAACACCGTGTACATATATAAATATAGGTATAAATATATTCAAGGAAAGGTGTTTAGGTTTCCAAACTGGATATTTAATTAAAACACGAAAAGGAATGTTTTTGGGGGGATCTATCGCATACTCAAATTTTCGGAATAAAATCCTGAAACACCGTGTACATATATAAATATAAGTATAAATATATTCAAGGAAAGGTGTTTAGGTATCCAAACTGGATATTTAATTAAAACACGAAAAGGAATATTTTTGGGGGGATCTATCGCTTACTCAAATTTTCGGAATAAAATCCTGAAACACCGTGTACATATATAAATATAGGTATAAATATATTCAAGGAAAGGTGTTTAGGTATCCAAACTAGATATTTAATTAAAACACCAAAAGGAATGTGTTTGGGGAAATCTATTGCATACTCAAATTTTCGGAATAAAATCCTGAAACACCGTGTACATATATAAATATAGGTTTAAATATATTCAAGGAACGGTGTTTAGGTATCCAAACTGGATATTTAATTAAAACACGAAAAGGAATGTTTTTGGGAGGATCTATAGCATACTCAAGATTTCGGAATAAAATCCTGAAACACCGTGTACATATATAAATATAGGTATAAATATATTCCAGGAAAGGTGTTTAGGCATCCAACTAGATATTTTAAAAATTTAAAGAAACCGGCCTGTCACTTTCATATATATACAGTAAGATATTCGAGCTTAGAATGTGACTTACTGATTCAAATATATTGAATGCGAGGGTGCAGTTAGATTCACATGATCCCTTTTATAGAATATAGAAAAGGGCAATCCTAGTACTTATTAAAAGTATCTTCAGATGCACGAAACAAGACCTAGAGACTACCTAGATCTTTTGTTTTGAAACTTGCGAAGTCCCTTACTATCCTGTATGTTGAAGGAGGGAAAGTTTTACATTTCGAAATATTAACAAAAAAAATTACACCCGAAAAAAATATTAAGAATTCAATCGATTATAGAAACTTAGAGTCTACCACAAACCTTTAGTCCTCGAACTACCCCGATCGAATGCTCACGTTAGGACACATATCTGAAACAATAGAAAAAGTACTGAAATTAGTGAAGTTTGTTACTTGCCTTAGTCCTAGCTTATGTAACGGTTAGAAATATTGGTTTTAAACAAAATTTCAATACAGAATTCCTGCATGTCTGCCCGTCAGTCCGTCTGTCTGTATTAGAGTGTAAAAGCAAAACCATGGATAACGATAGTGTTTCTTGAACGACTTCTAAGAAGTAATATATAAAATACAAGCTATGTTTTTGTACATCTATGCGTGTACAGAAGTATAATGAACAGTGCAAGTACTGATCAAGGGCTCAGTAAATATAGCGAGTATTTAAACAATTTAATTTGCAGTTAGAGGTCAATCCATTTCAAATCAACAAAGTTCAGATTAAAAGCTCGTTGACAGCTTGCAAACTAACTAACTGCTTTGTCAACGACCATAATTTGTCGATGTGAAATAGACGGATTCTAATAAGTTGTTACTTGTTGACTAACAAAACTGATTGTCACGGTTTGGTCGCATTCGAGGAGCTTCAATATAGAAATTAACTCACCGATAGTGTAGTCCATTCATCGCAGTCGTCATATTCCATTCCATACCCAGGGCACACAGAAACCGCACTTTGCACGATTCGCACTCAAATAATCACCAAAAAGCAAACGCTTTTTGGTGATTAAAGCAAACACTTCTTTACGACTCTAATCAGCACTTTTTAAAGTTTCACTAAGTTTTAAAAGCAATGACTCTACTGTAAGCTATTTTTAAGATTTTAAAGTTCATTCACAAATTTTCGCGATCGTGTTATCGCGCCGCGTGTAAACACGTTTTGACCGATAAGCTATGACCGGACCGTTAGCTATAATCGTCTTCGTTGGATGAGATATTTTGGACCTGAAAGGAAAAAACGAAAATATTAGATTACAAAAAAATGCAAAAGACAGGAAAAACCCTGTAAATCTTTATAATTACCTCGCGATTGTTCCCAATATTTGTTTATTTGTTGTTGTCCAGTGAAGTAGTAGGTAAAAATTAGCTGACCTCTTAGAAAATACTCGTGGAAAAAGAAACAAAGTTATTGAAAATCTAATCAATTTATCTTTGAGCTATTTCTGCACAAAAAAGGTCCTATCCAAAATTAATGAAGGTTAATTTTTTTTGATACCCCTCGAGATATTTGGCAGAGAAACGTTTTTCGTAACGATGATGCAATAAACTGTTAAACTGATCTTTAAAAGGGACAAAATGTGACGTCCAATATGTTAATAGAGGCCAACCTGAACCAAAGTTACTCCTTAGTTAATTTTGCAGAAAAAAGATCCCTAACAAAATTTACGCAGGACCAATAGTTCTCGATATGTACGACTGGAACCAAGTCAGAAAAACTGATTATCAGGTCCTTTCAGTTTCAATAATTTTTTTTTTTTTGCAAGCGCGATTTTGTCATGGAATTTTTGCCATGTTTTTAAATAGTGCCAAAACGAAGACAAACCTCTTGGAGTATTTTTTAAGAGGTCAACTTCCAGCCATAGTTCTCTGACTATTTACGTCCATCAGAGAATGGAGAGGAAATTAAAGTTGTGTCGGGGATCTGTAACAAATATAAAATTTTTAGTTAAAACTGTAAAAAATTTACAGTTTCGAGATAAACTTTGACAACTGACCCAACGATCCCCAAGCATAAACATTACTTCGCCGCCTTAGCTAGCCGAATAGAAGATACTTGCAATGGCACTCAGACCATAGTTCTTTGACAATTTAAGTCCATCAGAGAATGTGGCCAAACTTAAAGTTGTGTCGGGGATCTGTAACAAATATAAAATTTTTAGTTAAAACTGTAAAAAATTTACAGTTTCGAGATAAACTTTGACAACTGACCCAACGATCCCCAAGCATAAACATTACTTCGCCGCCTTAGCTAGCCGAATAGAAGATACTTGCAATGGCACTCAGACCATAGTTCTTTGACAATTTAAGTCCATCAGAGAATGTGGCCAAACTTAAAGTTGTGTCGGGGATCTGTAACAAATATAAAATTTTTAGTTAAAACTGTAAAAAATTTACAGTTTCGAGATAAACTTTGACAACTGACCCAACGATCCCCAAGCATAAACATTACTTCGCCGCCTTAGCTAGCCGAATAGAAGATACTTGGATATATGGAAAAACAGAAAAACGTTCGAGATTTTCTAAATCTGTAACAAAGGAAATTTATTTTAAATTGGTGGAAATTAGTATTTAAGTAATAAATATTTGACGGAAATATACCTTTCAAAATCCTATAATTCCCGAAGTTTCCATATTTTTTCGAAGGTAATCTGTTGAAAGTAAAAGATTTTTAAATAATGGAAAACCAAATATAAATCATGGAAAACCACATTACGAATATTTTGTAAAGTGGTTTTAAACATACCTTCAAAACTTCCATAACCAGATCCATGTCCATAAAAAAGTACCTGAAAGGGAAAACCTAACCGGAAACCTAACCAGAACGATATATGTTTTAAAATATAAAATGTGGATAGTTCCAGCTGTCCTGTTTTATTGGATCCAAATAATGTCCCGCGCAAATCTGCCCAGGACTCAAAGACTGCCTATAAACTATCTTGCACTAATAACTGGTTAAAACCAGTTTGAACCAGGTCCTGTTTTTAAAATGATCCTAGATGAACTTGCCATAATATACTCGTTCTCCAAATCATCACACCGTGATAGGGACATGCGGAAAGACTCAAAACAGAAATCGTTTGGTATACAAACGGCTACAAAACAGCATGCAAACAAATGATCAATTAGTGGATAAACGTTAAACACTGTGTGATCACTGGGAAATATACCGCAACAACAATAAACTGGGGAAAAAACTTTTTAGAAATGCAGCCAAGAAGCTGCCGTCCCTCCCCTCGAAGCATTCTAACTAAACAGGATACAACTTCGAAAGTTGACCGGATTCAACTCCAAACATTATCACCATCGAAACCACCTGCAGATAATAAGACTCCACAATGGATCCATTATGTGCCCTGAGACTGTGCAACGAGGAGGAGGAAATATCCAGCTACATCATTTTTGCTGCGAACCATCAATCGATTACTCTAGATATTACATATTCGGTGTATCTCACGCCGAATAATATAAACCCTCATGAAAACCTGATAGGCATGCTCCTGGCTATACCCAAGATATGGAAGAAGCGAACTTCGCCAGACTGAACTGGAAGAAGGAGCACAAAGGACCACAAAGTCGATGTGCAATACATTCACCATACTCCAAGATTTATCTATCCACCTATCTAGGAAAAAATACGGGAGAAATTTGTTTGTAGTATTCACAATTTAAATACAAATTGATCCCGATAGCATCCTAATAAACTAAACCCACAATTTATCGAATCTTTTTCGAACAGAACAAAAATTCAATTGCAAAACGCAGATCTCCATTTATTGTAATAAACCGTCTGTAAATTAATGATAGATTCTGGATTATATCGTGTCAAAAAAGTATTTATTCACATTTTAGATAAATAAACGATTTCCGTATAAAGTCACTGATTTTGATAACATTTTGTTTTTCGATGTGGACATTGAACACCGCATCATCGATGATGAATCAGTGAGGGAATCAACCTTTAGTTGAATTTATTATCGCCTGCGTGTAACAAATACCTATAACAACCCTTATGTTCATGTCGAACCTTCAAAAGTACATTTATTAATAGAAGATCATGCACAGAAGATCTATGAAAATTATCCATTCAAGACACTGGGAAAAAAAGAAAATCAACATTTTATTTAGTTGAGATTCATTATTTATTCAACAACTAATCTGGGATTGGGGGGGGGAGGGACTGGGACTGGGACTAAAGATTGCATTCTTTCGTATCCCTCCTGCCCATAGTTTGAACCAATTCAATCTCTCAACGATCAGCAATCATTCACAATTCAATAGCTTTATTTTGAAGTCGAATAGTTCTACAGCTATCATCCAAATTTTCTAGTAGGATTATTTGATCAATTAAATTTAAAGTTTGTGGTACGATCATTTGAATGCGTTGGGAATTTGATGGTAAATTTTACCATAACGGTCGGTAAGAACTGTTTTTTTTTAATTCAGATTAATTGATTCATATAAAAATAAATTAATTGAAATTAATTAATTAATTCTTTAAATCAATATCAATAAAATTCAACAATAATAATACCTACTCGAAATACTTGGAATTTACTTTTTTCAATATTTGCAAATAAGTAACTTTTATTTGGCGAAATGACAAATTAAAATCGCAAAATTTTGAATAATAACAATTCGATCAACTGAATTAGAATTCATTATGTATATTTATACTTTTTGTAAAATTGATTGAATAGA
The DNA here is from genome assembly GCA_963920215.1 of Nineta flava. Taxonomy (NCBI): domain Eukaryota; kingdom Metazoa; phylum Arthropoda; class Insecta; order Neuroptera; family Chrysopidae; genus Nineta; species Nineta flava. Next base: position 448,362 of record OY986046.1, read on the forward strand.
TTTTAAGGACTTTGTTTTTGAAAATATCCGTATTCTTTGGACCATATTTGGATTGGATGTTCAATTAGTTTACGTGAAACTAATTTTATTTCAACGACTTGTAAAAACAACAATTCATTCTTTAATTTAACAAACGCAGTTTTTTCCATTTTTATGGTGATTAAAAAATCGATAGAATTTTACCAAAAAGTTTTGATGTCATAAAAACGAACATCAAAATATTTAAATTATAATACCAAATTAGGAATACCATTATTCCTGCATTACCAACGAATTGATCAACTTATACAATTGTAGGTACCCCCAACAAGTGCCAACTATTCGGACTACTAAAAGTAATTGTCCAGAATTTAAATGTAATTTTGAATTGAATATCTAAACTAAAAAGATTTATTTTATCACTTCAATTCCTTAATTGATTTTAAAAAATCCAATTTTATATCCATAATGTGGCTTCTATCACTCGCCCAAAAATAATTCTGGTCAAATAATATTACCCAAACAAAATCCCTGCGCAGATGATTTTACTTAGATAATTTGAAAGCTATATTTTGTGCACAAAGTTGAATTTAATAAAAGAACGTAGAAATTTCAAAATAATAAAATTCTTTTCGGTTCAGAATCTTGAATGCACAATTACATTCCACGTTCCGAGCAATTAATTTTAGCAGGAACACGTTAGCACTTCTACGGGTAACAACTGTATAAATTAATTAACATTTATCGACGATTTATAATGATCGTAAATCTGAAAATCGCTGCGTTTGTTTATTAAAGACACAAATTTTGTAACTAATCAAGTCAAATCGAACAAAATTGATTTTACATAAACCAATCAATTAAGACAACATACAAGACAAGTTTAGTCCCTAAAAAAATAGGAATATTTTGGAACAAAGACCCTAAAGCCTAAACCTAATCAACTTTATTAAAAGTTTAAAATATAATGACTTGTAATTAATTAATTAAACTGATGTTATAATTCTAAATTTCATTTTAATTTGTCATTACCTAACCAAATAAACATTACTGTCGCCGCTACTATTTAAAAACAATTAACCCAAACCCAAAATTTAAATGAATTTTAAAATAATATAGAAAAAAGTAAATTACGATTGTCGAGTATTAATTAATATAGTTGAAATAATTAATGTTGATTTCAATTAGAATCAACTCATTTGAATCAAATCATATGAATCAAATCAATTAAATCAGTTTCAAAGAATCAATTCATCTGAATAACAACAAAAAACCGTTATTAATGATCAACAAAATCGAACGTTGACAAATGACTGCACCACAATTTCAAATTTAATTAATTTGATAAAATAATGTAGAAAACGATTTTCTACATTAATTACCAGACAGTTAGATTTGATTGGCTGTAGAATTAATTATTCGAAAAACGAAGCTATTGAACTGTGAATGAAAGCTAATGGTTGTGAGATTGAATTGGCGAAAACTGTGGCCGGAATACGAATGCAATTTTTAGTCGTAGAATAATGAATCTAAACTAAAATGTCGATTTTCTCAGTTTATCCAGTTTCTCGAATGGATAATTTTCGTCTTCGGTGAAGGATCTTCATTAAATGAACTTTTGAAGGTTCATGAATGAAACATAAAGGTTGTTACATTTGTTACAGACAGGGGATATTCAATACAACTAAAGGTTGCTTTACATCACTGATTCATCGCCGAAGCGGTGTTCAATGTTCGAAACACAAAAATACTGAATCGGTGACTTCATACAAAAATCGTTACCTTTTTATCTAAAATATGTATTTTCTCGACAAAACATTAGATCCTGAAAATTCGATTTATATTTACATAAAATTTAAAACGCAAAATCATCCTTGATATTACAATGTCTGTCTCTGTTCTGCCTAAGAATCAAATATAATTGTAAGTTAGCCGGACTTGGCTACCAAAATCAATTGCATTTAAATCGTGAACATTGCCAAAAAAAGGTCCCACGTATTAAAATGACTACAACAATGATAGATAAATCTGGGGGTATGGTAAATATTACACTTCGACCTAATGGCACGTTCTGTTCCCTCTTCTATACTTCAGGCTGACGAGGTTAGCTCGTCGCATATCTTGGCAATCCAGAAGCTTGATTATCATGTTTTCCTGTAGGTAATCGAGAGATTCGCAGTTAAAGATGGTGAATGGTACGTCATCCCCGCCGCACAGTCGGCATATAATAGATCCATTGTGTGTGTGAGTCCTTTTGTAGGTGCTTGCGCAGGTGATAATGTCTGATGGTGAATCCAGCTAACTAACTAAGTGGTATCCTGTTCATGTTAACCTTTTGGATGCATTCCGAAACAGTACCTATATTCTCGAGTTTTTGTTGCGGTTTATTTGCCAGTGATCACGATGTTCAAAGTCGATCCACTCGTTGGTCACATGTTTGCTCGCTGTTTTTCGAATTCCTAAAATATTCAATAATTCCCTCGTGTCCCTATCACATACTGTGAATGGTTTTGAGAAGGAGAATATTATGGGAAGAACATCTGTGTTCATTTAAAAACAGGACCAGTGGGTGGGCTGTTTTTTTAATGTAGCCATGAGTTCACGACTCACGACACAAACAGGACATTCAGTACCTAACATATAATATATTTTAAAACATTCGCGAGGGGAGAGAATGTATACATTCTTTAGGGGCCAAGGCAGGTTCTAGCTTCTTGGACCCAGAAGCTAGTACCTGAAAACCTGCGGTGGGCAGGGATCGGTTTCACTTTTCCCTGAAGCACTCCTGCGGACGCACGAGTACCCCCGCTACCCGAGAGCTTTGATGACGAATTTAATGAAGTTTAAAAAAATATAATCTATGTCATTTTGTTTAAATATATTATATTTATACTATTTTGTTTAAATTTCAATAATATTGGAATCATCTAATCCAAGCTAAATTGAACAGTTCCAAAGTTATTCACGTTGAAAGTCAATTTTAGATATAAATTCAAGGTTCAATGATTCGAACATCTAAAATCATTTGAAATTTGTTCGCTTTAAGGTGCTATAAAACTCCTCCAAAGATAGCTAATTCAAATTGTAAACGTTTCTTAGATCAAATTATTCGTTTAGAAAAGCTGTTATAAAAACGCTTTCATGTAACTGAAACAATTGGTTGTTACACTTCTTGAGTGGTGTAAGTAACCCTTCGCAGTTGCACCCCATAAATAGATTCAATTTATTAAAAGTCATGTTGGCCAAATTCGTGTGTAGTCAAAACGATGGCCAAACTGTCTAAATGCATTTAAATTTACAATTGACTAGATTTAAAACGCAATTTAAATTTAATAGATTCTGAGTTAAACAAGAAGTTCGTTGACCCTTAGTTAAAGTAAAATGTCAAGATTTATATGCAACCGTCTAAATACATTTGTACGGCTAGCAATATTATAGTTTTCAAAAATTAATATGTAGGTAAGGTGTGAGTAAATTTTTAAGTAAGATAATGATATTTTTATTATCTTTATCGAAATCTTGGAATAAAGTTACCATCCTCACTGTGGGTCCTTTCGCATATTAGGAGTCTAGTTAATGAAGTAGTTGAGAACACTCATATTTAAAATATGGTTCATCTTTAGTCAACATCCAAATGTGATCAAGAAAATGAAAACAAATTAAATACTTTGGCTATTAATAATACATTTGCCATGCAGTTTGTACTATGGGCCACCGAAAATGTGCCCTTTTTTTCAAAATTGTAGAGTAATTTTGTGCCTTATTCTTTCGGTTTGTGGGAAAATGTTTCGAATAAAAGTTGGTAGTATATTTATAATGAACTATTATCCGAAAAATTTTCTCAAAAACCGAATGATTAAGGGGGTTCTTGGTACAAAACCTCAGCTCTTTGACTTTACACAACAAAACGTAATTCCACGATTAATTGTAGGAGAAGTAATCTTACGTCCCCAAATAATAATACATTATTTCAATTTTCAATTTCAGCATAAACATCTAAAAAATTACCTACACAGCACTTTTATACACTACTTTGTATTTTTATACATTTGTGTATGTGTGTGTATAAAGTAAAATATACAGTACACGCATTAATAATGAACTCGGTATATACCAGGTATTTAAGAAATTGACTCAATAAGTTGTTATTTTCACTAGTTTTTTTTTATTAAAATTCGCTTTAGTAAATAGATACACAACCAACCATTTTCCAAAAAAAATACAAATTCATTCCATTATTTAAATGTAACAGTTAACTGGAATATAATTTACATAACTTTCTTTAAAATCATTCCAAGAAAACTGTTGAAATATCCATCGGCAAATGGGGTCGAAATTAAGGTTGTGTAAGGGATCTGCAATTAAAAATACCAACTTGTAAAAATATGAAAAAAAACTTTTTCTGTTGCAAGATCAATTTTATTACTGACCCCAAATTAGAAACTTCTCTTCGGGTGCTCTCATTCCAAGAAAATTGTTGAAATATCCATCGGCAAATGGGGTCCACATTAAAGTTGTTTCAGGGATCTGTAACAAATATAAAATTTTTAGTTAAAACTGTAAAAAATTTACAGTTTCGAGATAAACTTTGACAACTGACCCAACGATCCCCAAGCATAAACATTACTTCGCCGCCTTAGCTAGCCGAATAGAAGATACTTGCAATGGCACTCAGACCATAGTTCTTTGACAATTTAAGTCCATCAGAGAATGTGGCCAAACTTAAAGTTGTTTCAGGGATCTGTAACAAATATAAAATTTTTAGTTAAAACTGTAAAAAATTTACAGTTTCGAGATAAACTTTGACAACTGACCCAACGATCCCCAAGCATAAACATTACTTCGCCGCCTTAGCTAGCCGAATAGAAGATACTTGGATATATGGAAAAACAGAAAAACGTTCGAGATTTTCTAAATCTGTAACAAAGGAAATTTATTTTAAATTGGTGGAAATTAGTATTTAAGTAATAAATATTTGACGGAAATATACCTTTCAAAATCCTATAATTCCCGAAGTTTCCATATTTTTTCGAAGATAATCTGTTGAAAGTAAAAGATTTTTAAATAATGGAAAACCAAATATAAATCATGGAAAACCACATTACGAATATTTCGTAAAGTGGTTTTAAACATACCTTCAAAACTTCCATAACCAGATCCATGTCCATAAAAAAGTACCTGAAAGGGAAAACCTAACCGGAAACCTAACCAGAACGATATATGTTTTAAAATATAAAATGTGGATAGTTCCAGCTGTCCTGTTTTATTGGATCCAAATAATGTCCCGCGCAAATCTGCCCAGGACTCAAAGACTGCCTATAAACTATCTTGCACTAATAACTGGTTAAAACCAGTTTGAACCAGGTCCTGTTTTTAAAATGATCCTAGATGAACTTGCCATAATATACTCGTTCTCCAAATCATCACACCGTGATAGGGACATGCGGAAAGACTCAAAACAGAAATCGTTTGGTATACAAACGGCTACAAAACAGCATGCAAACAAATGATCAATTAGTGGATAAACGTTAAACACTGTGTGATCACTGGGAAATATACCGCAACAACAATAAACTGGGGAAAAAACTTTTTAGAAATGCAGCCAAGAAGCTGCCGTCCCTCCCCTCGAAGCATTCTAACTAAACAGGATACAACTTCGAAAGTTGACCGGATTCAACTCCAAACATTATCACCATCGAAACCACCTGCAGATAATAAGACTCCACAATGGATCCATTATGTGCCCTGAGACTGTGCAACGAGGAGGAGGAAATATCCAGCTACATCATTTTTGCTGCGAACCATCAATCGATTACTCTAGATATTACATATTCGGTGTATCTCACGCCGAATAATATAAACCCTCATGAAAACCTGATAGGCATGCTCCTGGCTATACCCAAGATATGGAAGAAGCGAACTTCGCCAGACTGAACTGGAAGAAGGAGCACAAAGGACCACAAAGTCGATGTGCAATACATTCACCATACTCCAAGATTTATCTATCCACCTATCTAGGAAAAAATACGGGAGAAATTTGTTTGTAGTATTCACAATTTAAATACAAATTGATCCCGATAGCATCCTAATAAACTAACCCACAATTTATCGAATCTTTTTCGAACAGAACAAAAATTCAATTGCAAAACGCAGATCTCCATTTATTGTAATAAACCGTCTGTAAATTAATGATAGATTCTGGATTATATCGTGTCAAAAAAGTATTTATTCACATTTTAGATAAATAAACGATTTCCGTATAAAGTCACTGATTTTGATAACATTTTGTTTTTCGATGTGGACATTGAACACCGCATCATCGATGATGAATCAGTGAGGGAATCAACCTTTAGTTGAATTTATTATCGCCTGCGTGTAACAAATACCTATAACAACCCTTATGTTCATGTCGAACCTTCAAAAGTACATTTATTAATAGAAGATCATGCACAGAAGATCTATGAAAATTATCCATTCAAGACACTGGGAAAAAAAGAAAATCAACATTTTATTTAGTTGAGATTCATTATTTATTCAACAACTAATCTGGGATTGGGGGGGGGAGGGACTGGGACTGGGACTAAAGATTGCATTCTTTCGTATCCCTCCTGCCCATAGTTTGAACCAATTCAATCTCTCAACGATCAGCAATCATTCACAATTCAATAGCTTTATTTTGAAGTCGAATAGTTCTACAGCTATCATCCAAATTTTCTAGTAGGATTATTTGATCAATTAAATTTAAAGTTTGTGGTACGATCATTTGAATGCGTTGGGAATTTGATGGTAAATTTTACCATAACGGTCGGTAAGAACTGTTTTTTTTTAATTCAGATTAATTGATTCATATAAAAATAAATTAATTGAAATTAATTAATTAATTCTTTAAATCAATATCAATAAAATTCAACAATAATAATACCTACTCGAAATACTTGGAATTTACTTTTTTCAATATTTGCAAATAAGTAACTTTTATTTGGCGAAATGACAAATTAAAATCGCAAAATTTTGAATAATAACAATTCGATCAACTGAATTAGAATTCATTATGTATATTTATACTTTTTGTAAAATTGATTGAATAGATTTTAAGGACTTTGTTTTTGAAAATATCCGTATTCTTTGGACCATATTTGGATTGGATGTTCAATTAGTTTACGTGAAACTAATTTTATTTCAACGACTTGTAAAAACAACAATTCATTCTTTAATTTAACAAACGCAGTTTTTTCCATTTTTATGGTGATTAAAAAATCGATAGAATTTTACCAAAAAGTTTTGATGTCATAAAAACGAACATCAAAATATTTAAATTATAATACCAAATTAGGAATACCATTATTCCTGCATTACCAACGAATTGATCAACTTATACAATTGTAGGTACCCCCAACAAGTGCCAACTATTCGGACTACTAAAAGTAATTGTCCAGAATTTAAATGTAATTTTGAATTGAATATCTAAACTAAAAAGATTTATTTTATCACTTCAATTCCTTAATTGATTTTAAAAAATCCAATTTTATATCCATAATGTGGCTTCTATCACTCGCCCAAAAATAATTCTGGTCAAATAATATTACCCAAACAAAATCCCTGCGCAGATGATTTTACTTAGATAATTTGAAAGCTATATTTTGTGCACAAAGTTGAATTTAATAAAAGAACGTAGAAATTTCAAAATAATAAAATTCTTTTCGGTTCAGAATCTTGAATGCACAATTACATTCCACGTTCCGAGCAATTAATTTTAGCAGGAACACGTTAGCACTTCTACGGGTAACAACTGTATAAATTAATTAACATTTATCGACGATTTATAATGATCGTAAATCTGAAAATCGCTGCGTTTGTTTATTAAAGACACAAATTTTGTAACTAATCAAGTCAAATCGAACAAAATTGATTTTACATAAACCAATCAATTAAGACAACATACAAGACAAGTTTAGTCCCTAAAAAAATAGGAATATTTTGGAACAAAGACCCTAAAGCCTAAACCTAATCAACTTTATTAAAAGTTTAAAATATAATGACTTGTAATTAATTAACTGATGTTATAATTCTAAATTTCATTTTAATTTGTCATTACCTAACCAAATAAACATTACTGTCGCCGCTACTATTTAAAAACAATTAACCCAAACCCAAAATTTAAATGAATTTTAAAATAATATAGAAAAAAGTAAATTACGATTGTCGAGTATTAATTAATATAGTTGAAATAATTAATGTTGATTTCAATTAGAATCAACTCATTTGAATCAAATCATATGAATCAAATCAATTAAATCAGTTTCAAAGAATCAATTCATCTGAATAACAACAAAAAACCGTTATTAATGATCAACAAAATCGAACGTTGACAAATGACTGCACCACAATTTCAAATTTAATTAATTTGATAAAATAATGTAGAAAACGATTTTCTACATTAATTACTAGTGATTAATTACCAGTGATCACGATGTTCAAAGTCGATCCACTCGTTGGTCACATGTTTGCTCGCTGTTTTTCGAATTCCTAAAATATTCAATAATTCCCTCGTGTCCCTATCACATACTGTGAATGGTTTTGAGAAGGAGAATATTATGGGAAGAACATCTGTGTTCATTTAAAAACAGGACCAGTGGGTGGGCTGTTTTTTTAATGTAGCCATGAGTTCACGACTCACGACACAAACAGGACATTCAGTACCTAACATATAATATATTTTAAAACATTCGCGAGGGGAGAGAATGTATACATTCTTTAGGGGCCAAGGCAGGTTCTAGCTTCTTGGACCCAGAAGCTAGTACCTGAAAACCTGCGGTGGGCAGGGATCGGTTTCACTTTTCCCTGAAGCACTCCTGCGGACGCACGAGTACCCCCGCTACCCGAGAGCTTTGATGACGAATTTAATGAAGTTTAAAAAAATATAATCTATGTCATTTTGTTTAAATATATTATATTTATACTATTTTGTTTAAATTTCAATAATATTGGAATCATCTAATCCAAGCTAAATTGAACAGTTCCAAAGTTATTCACGTTGAAAGTCAATTTTAGATATAAATTCAAGGTTCAATGATTCGAACATCTAAAATCATTTGAAATTTGTTCGCTTTAAGGTGCTATAAAACTCCTCCAAAGATAGCTAATTCAAATTGTAAACGTTTCTTAGATCAAATTATTCGTTTAGAAAAGCTGTTATAAAAACGCTTTCATGTAACTGAAACAATTGGTTGTTACACTTCTTGAGTGGTGTAAGTAACCCTTCGCAGTTGCACCCCATAAATAGATTCAATTTATTAAAAGTCATGTTGGCCAAATTCGTGTGTAGTCAAAACGATGGCCAAACTGTCTAAATGCATTTAAATTTACAATTGACTAGATTTAAAACGCAATTTAAATTTAATAGATTCTGAGTTAAACAAGAAGTTCGTTGACCCTTAGTTAAAGTAAAATGTCAAGATTTATATGCAACCGTCTAAATACATTTGTACGGCTAGCAATATTATAGTTTTCAAAAATTAATATGTAGGTAAGGTGTGAGTAAATTTTTAAGTAAGATGATATTTTTATTATCTTTATCGAAATCTTGGAATAAAGTTACCATCCTCACTGTGGGTCCTTTCGCATATTAGGAGTCTAGTTAATGAAGTAGTTGAGAACACTCATATTTAAAATATGGTTCATCTTTAGTCAACATCCAAATGTGATCAAGAAAATGAAAACAAATTAAATACTTTGGCTATTAATAATACATTTGCCATGCAGTTTGTACTATGGGCCACCGAAAATGTGCCCTTTTTTTCAAAATTGTAGAGTAATTTTGTGCCTTATTCTTTCGGTTTGTGGGAAAATGTTTCGAATAAAAGTTGGTAGTATATTTATAATGAACTATTATCCGAAAAATTTTCTCAAAAACCGAATGATTAAGGGGGTTCTTGGTACAAAACCTCAGCTCTTTGACTTTACACAACAAAACGTAATTCCACGATTAATTGTAGGAGAAGTAATCTTACGTCCCCAAATAATAATACATTATTTCAATTTTCAATTTCAGCATAAACATCTAAAAAATTACCTACACAGCACTTTTATACACTACTTTGTATTTTTATACATTTGTGTATGTGTGTGTATAAAGTAAAATATACAGTACACGCATTAATAATGAACTCGGTATATACCAGGTATTTAAGAAATTGACTCAATAAGTTGTTATTTTCACTAGTTTTTTTTTATTAAAATTCGCTTTAGTAAATAGATACACAACCAACCATTTTCCAAAAAAAATACAAATTCATTCCATTATTTAAATGTAACAGTTAACTGGAATATAATTTACATAACTTTCTTTAAAATCATTCCAAGAAAACTGTTGAAATATCCATCGGCAAATGGGGTCGAAATTAAGGTTGTGTAAGGGATCTGCAATTAAAAATACCAACTTGTAAAAATATGAAAAAAAACTTTTTCTGTTGCAAGATCAATTTTATTACTGACCCCAAATTAGAAACTTCTCTTCGGGTGCTCTCATTCCAAGAAAATTGTTGAAATATCCATCGGCAAATGGGGTCCACATTAAAGTTGTTTCAGGGATCTGTAACAAATATAAAATTTTTAGTTAAAACTGTAAAAAATTTACAGTTTCGAGATAAACTTTGACAACTGACCCAACGATCCCCAAGCATAAACATTACTTCGCCGCCTTAGCTAGCCGAATAGAAGATACTTGCAATGGCACTCAGACCATAGTTCTTTGACAATTTAAGTCCATCAGAGAATGTGGCCAAACTTAAAGTTGTTTCAGGGATCTGTAACAAATATAAAATTTTTAGTTAAAACTGTAAAAAATTTACAGTTTCGAGATAAACTTTGACAACTGACCCAACGATCCCCAAGCATAAACATTACTTCGCCGCCTTAGCTAGCCGAATAGAAGATACTTGGATATATGGAAAAACAGAAAAACGTTCGAGATTTTCTAAATCTGTAACAAAGGAAATTTATTTTAAATTGGTGGAAATTAGTATTTAAGTAATAAATATTTGACGGAAATATACCTTTCAAAATCCTATAATTCCCGAAGTTTCCATATTTTTTCGAAGATAATCTGTTGAAAGTAAAAGATTTTTAAATAATGGAAAACCAAATATAAATCATGGAAAACCACATTACGAATATTTCGTAAAGTGGTTTTAAACATACCTTCAAAACTTCCATAACCAGATCCATGTCCATAAAAAAGTACCTGAAAGGGAAAACCTAACCGGAAACCTAACCAGAACGATATATGTTTTAAAATATAAAATGTGGATAGTTCCAGCTGTCCTGTTTTATTGGATCCAAATAATGTCCCGCGCAAATCTGCCCAGGACTCAAAGACTGCCTATAAACTATCTTGCACTAATAACTGGTTAAAACCAGTTTGAACCAGGTCCTGTTTTTAAAATGATCCTAGATGAACTTGCCATAATATACTCGTTCTCCAAATCATCACACCGTGATAGGGACATGCGGAAAGACTCAAAACAGAAATCGTTTGGTATACAAACGGCTACAAAACAGCATGCAAACAAATGATCAATTAGTGGATAAACGTTAAACACTGTGTGATCACTGGGAAATATACCGCAACAACAATAAACTGGGGAAAAAACTTTTTAGAAATGCAGCCAAGAAGCTGCCGTCCCTCCCCTCGAAGCATTCTAACTAAACAGGATACAACTTCGAAAGTTGACCGGATTCAACTCCAAACATTATCACCATCGAAACCACCTGCAGATAATAAGACTCCACAATGGATCCATTATGTGCCCTGAGACTGTGCAACGAGGAGGAGGAAATATCCAGCTACATCATTTTTGCTGCGAACCATCAATCGATTACTCTAGATATTACATATTCGGTGTATCTCACGCCGAATAATATAAACCCTCATGAAAACCTGATAGGCATGCTCCTGGCTATACCCAAGATATGGAAGAAGCGAACTTCGCCAGACTGAACTGGAAGAAGGAGCACAAAGGACCACAAAGTCGATGTGCAATACATTCACCATACTCCAAGATTTATCTATCCACCTATCTAGGAAAAAATACGGGAGAAATTTGTTTGTAGTATTCACAATTTAAATACAAATTGATCCCGATAGCATCCTAATAAACTAACCCACAATTTATCGAATCTTTTTCGAACAGAACAAAAATTCAATTGCAAAACGCAGATCTCCATTTATTGTAATAAACCGTCTGTAAATTAATGATAGATTCTGGATTATATCGTGTCAAAAAAGTATTTATTCACATTTTAGATAAATAAACGATTTCCGTATAAAGTCACTGATTTTGATAACATTTTGTTTTTCGATGTGGACATTGAACACCGCATCATCGATGATGAATCAGTGAGGGAATCAACCTTTAGTTGAATTTATTATCGCCTGCGTGTAACAAATACCTATAACAACCCTTATGTTCATGTCGAACCTTCAAAAGTACATTTATTAATAGAAGATCATGCACAGAAGATCTATGAAAATTATCCATTCAAGACACTGGGAAAAAAAGAAAATCAACATTTTATTTAGTTGAGATTCATTATTTATTCAACAACTAATCTGGGATTGGGGGGGGGAGGGACTGGGACTGGGACTAAAGATTGCATTCTTTCGTATCCCTCCTGCCCATAGTTTGAACCAATTCAATCTCTCAACGATCAGCAATCATTCACAATTCAATAGCTTTATTTTGAAGTCGAATAGTTCTACAGCTATCATCCAAATTTTCTAGTAGGATTATTTGATCAATTAAATTTAAAGTTTGTGGTACGATCATTTGAATGCGTTGGGAATTTGATGGTAAATTTTACCATAACGGTCGGTAAGAACTGTTTTTTTTTAATTCAGATTAATTGATTCATATAAAAATAAATTAATTGAAATTAATTAATTAATTCTTTAAATCAATATCAATAAAATTCAACAATAATAATACCTACTCGAAATACTTGGAATTTACTTTTTTCAATATTTGCAAATAAGTAACTTTTATTTGGCGAAATGACAAATTAAAATCGCAAAATTTTGAATAATAACAATTCGATCAACTGAATTAGAATTCATTATGTATATTTATACTTTTTGTAAAATTGATTGAATAGATTTTAAGGACTTTGTTTTTGAAAATATCCGTATTCTTTGGACCATATTTGGATTGGATGTTCAATTAGTTTACGTGAAACTAATTTTATTTCAACGACTTGTAAAAACAACAATTCATTCTTTAATTTAACAAACGCAGTTTTTTCCATTTTTATGGTGATTAAAAAATCGATAGAATTTTACCAAAAAGTTTTGATGTCATAAAAACGAACATCAAAATATTTAAATTATAATACCAAATTAGGAATACCATTATTCCTGCATTACCAACGAATTGATCAACTTATACAATTGTAGGTACCCCCAACAAGTGCCAACTATTCGGACTACTAAAAGTAATTGTCCAGAATTTAAATGTAATTTTGAATTGAATATCTAAACTAAAAAGATTTATTTTATCACTTCAATTCCTTAATTGATTTTAAAAAATCCAATTTTATATCCATAATGTGGCTTCTATCACTCGCCCAAAAATAATTCTGGTCAAATAATATTACCCAAACAAAATCCCTGCGCAGATGATTTTACTTAGATAATTTGAAAGCTATATTTTGTGCACAAAGTTGAATTTAATAAAAGAACGTAGAAATTTCAAAATAATAAAATTCTTTTCGGTTCAGAATCTTGAATGCACAATTACATTCCACGTTCCGAGCAATTAATTTTAGCAGGAACACGTTAGCACTTCTACGGGTAACAACTGTATAAATTAATTAACATTTATCGACGATTTATAATGATCGTAAATCTGAAAATCGCTGCGTTTGTTTATTAAAGACACAAATTTTGTAACTAATCAAGTCAAATCGAACAAAATTGATTTTACATAAACCAATCAATTAAGACAACATACAAGACAAGTTTAGTCCCTAAAAAAATAGGAATATTTTGGAACAAAGACCCTAAAGCCTAAACCTAATCAACTTTATTAAAAGTTTAAAATATAATGACTTGTAATTAATTAACTGATGTTATAATTCTAAATTTCATTTTAATTTGTCATTACCTAACCAAATAAACATTACTGTCGCCGCTACTATTTAAAAACAATTAACCCAAACCCAAAATTTAAATGAATTTTAAAATAATATAGAAAAAAGTAAATTACGATTGTCGAGTATTAATTAATATAGTTGAAATAATTAATGTTGATTTCAATTAGAATCAACTCATTTGAATCAAATCATATGAATCAAATCAATTAAATCAGTTTCAAAGAATCAATTCATCTGAATAACAACAAAAAACCGTTATTAATGATCAACAAAATCGAACGTTGACAAATGACTGCACCACAATTTCAAATTTAATTAATTTGATAAAATAATGTAGAAAACGATTTTCTACATTAATTACCAGACAGTTAGATTTGATTGGCTGTAGAATTAATTATTCGAAAAACGAAGCTATTGAACTGTGAATGAAAGCTAATGGTTGTGAGATTGAATTGGCGAAAACTGTGGCCGGAATACGAATGCAATTTTTAGTCGTAGAATAATGAATCTAAACTAAAATGTCGATTTTCTCAGTTTATCCAGTTTCTCGAATGGATAATTTTCGTCTTCGGTGAAGGATCTTCATTAAATGAACTTTTGAAGGTTCATGAATGAAACATAAAGGTTGTTACATTTGTTACAGACAGGGGATATTCAATACAACTAAAGGTTGCTTTACATCACTGATTCATCGCCGAAGCGGTGTTCAATGTTCGAAACACAAAAATACTGAATCGGTGACTTCATACAAAAATCGTTACCTTTTTATCTAAAATATGTATTTTCTCGACAAAACATTAGATCCTGAAAATTCGATTTATATTTACATAAAATTTAAAACGCAAAATCATCCTTGATATTACAATGTCTGTCTCTGTTCTGCCTAAGAATCAAATATAATTGTAAGTTAGCCGGACTTGGCTACCAAAATCAATTGCATTTAAATCGTGAACATTGCCAAAAAAAGGTCCCACGTATTAAAATGACTACAACAATGATAGATAAATCTGGGGGTATGGTAAATATTACACTTCGACCTAATGGCACGTTCTGTTCCCTCTTCTATACTTCAGGCTGACGAGGTTAGCTCGTCGCATATCTTGGCAATCCAGAAGCTTGATTATCATGTTTTCCTGTAGGTAATCGAGAGATTCGCAGTTAAAGATGGTGAATGGTACGTCATCCCCGCCGCACAGTCGGCATATAATAGATCCATTGTGTGTGTGAGTCCTTTTGTAGGTGCTTGCGCAGGTGATAATGTCTGATGGTGAATCCAGCTAACTAACTAAGTGGTATCCTGTTCATGTTAACCTTTTGGATGCATTCCGAAACAGTACCTATATTCTCGAGTTTTTGTTGCGGTTTATTTGCCAGTGATCACGATGTTCAAAGTCGATCCACTCGTTGGTCACATGTTTGCTCGCTGTTTTTCGAATTCCTAAAATATTCAATAATTCCCTCGTGTCCCTATCACATACTGTGAATGGTTTTGAGAAGGAGAATATTATGGGAAGAACATCTGTGTTCATTTAAAAACAGGACCAGTGGGTGGGCTGTTTTTTTAATGTAGCCATGAGTTCACGACTCACGACACAAACAGGACATTCAGTACCTAACATATAATATATTTTAAAACATTCGCGAGGGGAGAGAATGTATACATTCTTTAGGGGCCAAGGCAGGTTCTAGCTTCTTGGACCCAGAAGCTAGTACCTGAAAACCTGCGGTGGGCAGGGATCGGTTTCACTTTTCCCTGAAGCACTCCTGCGGACGCACGAGTACCCCCGCTACCCGAGAGCTTTGATGACGAATTTAATGAAGTTTAAAAAAATATAATCTATGTCATCAATTGTTTGAAATGGAAAACTTAACCAACCTATAATATAACCTAAGGGCAACCATATTAGCAATGCATACAGACGTTTTAGTTTAAAATAAAAATAAAAACAATTCCAAAATAGTTTATCCTAAAACTACCCACAAACCTTTACTCCTTAACAATTATCCAACCCATGTTCTTCAAAATTTGATCCAAACATTGCAATTGATTTTATTTGAAAGGTCAGTTTAATTTTAATTTTAAATTTGTATTTACAATTGCCTATATTTAAAACTCAATTTAAATTTAATAGATTCTGAGGTAACAACAAGTTCGTTGACCCCAAATTAAAGTAAAATGTCAAGATTTATATGCAACAGTCTAAATACATTTGTATATACAATTGCCTATATTTAAAACTCAATGTAAACTTAACAGATTCTGAGTTAAACGGGAAGGTCGCTGACCCTTGAAGTAAAAAATCAAGATTTATATGCAACCGTCTAAATCCATTTGTATTAAATATTGCCTATATATAAAACTCAGTTTAAATTTAATAGATTCTGAGTTAAACAAGAAGTTCGTTGACCCTTACTTAAAGTAAAATATCAAGATTTATATACAACCGTCTAAATACATTTGTATTTAATTTTGCCTATATTTAAAACTCAATATAAACTTAACAGATTCTGAGTTAAACGAGAAGGTCGTTGACCCTAAAAGTGAAAAGTCAATATTTTTTATGCAACCGTCTAAATACACTTGTGCGGCTAGATATTTTGAAGAAAAAAAATGAAAAAGGGGGTTTTTGAGGAGATCTATCGCATATTCCAATTTTCGGAATAGAACCCTGAAACACCGTGTACATATATAAATATAGGTATAAATATATTCACGGAACGGTGTTTAGGTATCCAAACTAGATATTTCATTAAATACGAAAAGGAGTGTTTTTGGGAGGATCTATCGCATACTCAAATTTTCGGAATAAAATCCTGAAACACCTTGTACATATATAAATATAGGTATAAAAAAGTTCAAGGAACGGTGTTTAGATATCCAAACTTAATATTTAATTAAAACACGAAAAGGAGTGTTTTTGGGAGGATCTATCGCATACTCAAATTTTCGGAATAAAATCCTGAAACACCGTGTACATATATAAATATAGGTATAAATATATTCAAGGGTCGGTGTTTAGGTATCCAAACTAAAAATTTAATAAAAACACGAAAAGGAGTGTTTTTGGGGGGGTATAAATATATTCAAGGGACGGTGTTTAGGTATCCAAACAAAAAATTTAATAAAAACACGAAAAGGAGTGTTTTTGGGGGGATCTATCGCCTACTAAAATTTTCGGAATAAAATCCTGAAACACCGTGTACATATATAAATATAGGTATAAAAATATTCAAGGAACGGTGTTTAGGTATCCAAACTAGATATTTAATTAAAACACGAAAAGGAATATTTTTGGGGGGATCTATCGCATACTCAAATTTTCGGAATAAAATCCTGAAACACTGTGTACATATATAAATATAGGTATAAATATATTCAAGGAAAGGTGTTTAGGTATCCAAACTAGATATTTAATTAAAACACGAAAAGGAATAATTTTGGGGGGATCTATCTCATACTCAAATTTTCGGAATAAAATCCTGAAACACCGTGTACATATATAAATATAGGTATAAATATATTCAAGGGACGGTGTTTAGGTATCCAAACTAAAAATTTAATAAAAACACGAAAAGGAGTGTTTTTGGGGGGATCTATCGCATACTCAAATTTTCGGAATAAAATCCTGAAACACCGTGTACATATATAAATATAGGTATAAAAATATTCAAGGAACGGTGTTTAGGTATCCAAACTAGATATTTAATTAAAACACGAAAAGGAATATTTTTGGGGGGATCTATCGCATACTAAAATTTTCGGAATAAAATCCTGAAACACCGTGTACATATATAAATATAGGTATAAATATATTCAAGGGACGGTGTTTAGGTATCCAAATTAAAAATTTAATAAAAACACGAAAAGGAGTGTTTTTGGGGGGATCTATCGCCTACTAAAATTTTCGGAATAAAATCCTGAAACACTGTGTACATATATAAATATAGGTATAAATATATTCAAGGAAAGGTGTTTAGGTATCCAAACTAGATATTTAATTAAAACACGAAAAGGAATAATTTTGGGGGGATCTATCTCATACTCAAATTTTCGGAATAAAATCCTGAAACACCGTGTACATATATAAATATAGGTATAAATATATTCAAGGAAAGGTGTTTAGGTATCCAAACTAGATATTTAATTAAAACACGAAAAGGAATGTTTTTGGGGGAATCTATCGCATACTAAAATTTTCGGAATAAAATCCTGAAACACCGTGTACATATATAAATATAGGTATAAATATATTCAAGGAAAGGTGTTTAGGTATCCAAACTAGATATTTTAAAGAAAACATGAAAAAGAGGGTTTTTGGGCCATTCTATCGTATATTAAAATTTTCGGAATAAAATCCTGAAACACCGTGTACATATATAAATATAGTTATAAATATATTCAAGGAAAGGTGTTTAGGTATCCAAACTAGATATTTAAAGAAAACGTGAAAAGGAGGGTTTTTGGGGACATCTTTCGCTTTTTCAAATTTTTGGAAAAAAATCTTGAAACACCGTGTACATATATAAATATAGGTATAAATATATTCAAGGAAAGGTGTTTAGGTTTCCAAACTGGATATTTAATTAAAACACGAAAAGGAATGTTTTTGGGGGGATCTATCGCATACTCAAATTTTCGGAATAAAATCCTGAAACACCGTGTACATATATAAATATAAGTATAAATATATTCAAGGAAAGGTGTTTAGGTATCCAAACTGGATATTTAATTAAAACACGAAAAGGAATATTTTTGGGGGGATCTATCGCTTACTCAAATTTTCGGAATAAAATCCTGAAACACCGTGTACATATATAAATATAGGTATAAATATATTCAAGGAAAGGTGTTTAGGTATCCAAACTAGATATTTAATTAAAACACCAAAAGGAATGTGTTTGGGGAAATCTATTGCATACTCAAATTTTCGGAATAAAATCCTGAAACACCGTGTACATATATAAATATAGGTTTAAATATATTCAAGGAACGGTGTTTAGGTATCCAAACTGGATATTTAATTAAAACACGAAAAGGAATGTTTTTGGGAGGATCTATAGCATACTCAAGATTTCGGAATAAAATCCTGAAACACCGTGTACATATATAAATATAGGTATAAATATATTCCAGGAAAGGTGTTTAGGCATCCAACTAGATATTTTAAAAATTTAAAGAAACCGGCCTGTCACTTTCATATATATACAGTAAGATATTCGAGCTTAGAATGTGACTTACTGATTCAAATATATTGAATGCGAGAGTGCAGTTAGATTCACATGATCCCTTTTATAGAATATAGAAAAGGGCAATCCTAGTACTTATTAAAAGTATCTTCAGATGCACGAAACAAGACCTAGAGACTACCTAGATCTTTTGTTTTGAAACTTGCGAAGTCCCTTACTATCCTGTATGTTGAAGGAGGGAAAGTTTTACATTTCGAAATATTAACAAAAAAAATTACACCCGAAAAAAATATTAAGAATTCAATCGATTATAGAAACTTAGAGTCTACCACAAACCTTTAGTCCTCGAACTACCCCGATCGAATGCTCACGTTAGGACACATATCTGAAACAATAGAAAAAGTACTGAAATTAGTGAAGTTTGTTACTTGCCTTAGTCCTAGCTTATGTAACGGTTAGAAATATTGGTTTTAAACAAAATTTCAATACAGAATTCCTGCATGTCTGCCCGTCAGTCCGTCTGTCTGTATTAGAGTGTAAAAGCAAAACCATGGATAACGATAGTGTTTCTTGAACGACTTCTAAGAAGTAATATATAAAATACAAGCTATGTTTTTGTACATCTATGCGTGTACAGAAGTATAATGAACAGTGCAAGTACTGATCAAGGGCTCAGTAAATATAGCGAGTATTTAAACAATTTAATTTGCAGTTAGAGGTCAATCCATTTCAAATCAACAAAGTTCAGATTAAAAGCTCGTTGACAGCTTGCAAACTAACTAACTGCTTTGTCAACGACCATAATTTGTCGATGTGAAATAGACGGATTCTAATAAGTTGTTACTTGTTGACTAACAAAACTGATTGTCACGGTTTGGTCGCATTCGAGGAGCTTCAATATAGAAATTAACTCACCGATAGTGTAGTCCATTCATCGCAGTCGTCATATTCCATTCCATACCCAGGGCACACAGAAACCGCACTTTGCACGATTCGCACTCAAATAATCACCAAAAAGCAAACGCTTTTTGGTGATTAAAGCAAACACTTCTTTACGACTCTAATCAGCACTTTTTAAAGTTTCACTAAGTTTTAAAAGCAATGACTCTACTGTAAGCTATTTTTAAGATTTTAAAGTTCATTCACAAATTTTCGCGATCGTGTTATCGCGCCGCGTGTAAACACGTTTTGACCGATAAGCTATGACCGGACCGTTAGCTATAATCGTCTTCGTTGGATGAGATATTTTGGACCTGAAAGGAAAAAACGAAAATATTAGATTACAAAAAAATGCAAAAGACAGGAAAAACCCTGTAAATCTTTATAATTACCTCGCGATTGTTCCCAATATTTGTTTATTTGTTGTTGTCCAGTGAAGTAGTAGGTAAAAATTAGCTGACCTCTTAGAAAATACTCGTGGAAAAAGAAACAAAGTTATTGAAAATCTAATCAATTTATCTTTGAGCTATTTCTGCACAAAAAAGGTCCTATCCAAAATTAATGAAGGTTAATTTTTTTTGATACCCCTCGAGATATTTGGCAGAGAAACGTTTTTCGTAACGATGATGCAATAAACTGTTAAACTGATCTTTAAAAGGGACAAAATGTGACGTCCAATATGTTAATAGAGGCCAACCTGAACCAAAGTTACTCCTTAGTTAATTTTGCAGAAAAAAGATCCCTAACAAAATTTACGCAGGACCAATAGTTCTCGATATGTACGACTGGAACCAAGTCAGAAAAACTGATTATCAGGTCCTTTCAGTTTCAATAATTTTTTTTTTTTTGCAAGCGCGATTTTGTCATGGAATTTTTGCCATGTTTTTAAATAGTGCCAAAACGAAGACAAACCTCTTGGAGTATTTTTTAAGAGGTCAACTTCCAGCCATAGTTCTCTGACTATTTACGTCCATCAGAGAATGGAGAGGAAATTAAAGTTGTGTCGGGGATCTGTAACAAATATAAAATTTTTAGTTAAAACTGTAAAAAATTTACAGTTTCGAGATAAACTTTGACAACTGACCCAACGATCCCCAAGCATAAACATTACTTCGCCGCCTTAGCTAGCCGAATAGAAGATACTTGCAATGGCACTCAGACCATAGTTCTTTGACAATTTAAGTCCATCAGAGAATGTGGCCAAACTTAAAGTTGTGTCGGGGATCTGTAACAAATATAAAATTTTTAGTTAAAACTGTAAAAAATTTACAGTTTCGAGATAAACTTTGACAACTGACCCAACGATCCCCAAGCATAAACATTACTTCGCCGCCTTAGCTAGCCGAATAGAAGATACTTGCAATGGCACTCAGACCATAGTTCTTTGACAATTTAAGTCCATCAGAGAATGTGGCCAAACTTAAAGTTGTGTCGGGGATCTGTAACAAATATAAAATTTTTAGTTAAAACTGTAAAAAATTTACAGTTTCGAGATAAACTTTGACAACTGACCCAACGATCCCCAAGCATAAACATTACTTCGCCGCCTTAGCTAGCCGAATAGAAGATACTTGGATATATGGAAAAACAGAAAAACGTTCGAGATTTTCTAAATCTGTAACAAAGGAAATTTATTTTAAATTGGTGGAAATTAGTATTTAAGTAATAAATATTTGACGGAAATATACCTTTCAAAATCCTATAATTCCCGAAGTTTCCATATTTTTTCGAAGGTAATCTGTTGAAAGTAAAAGATTTTTAAATAATGGAAAACCAAATATAAATCATGGAAAACCACATTACGAATATTTTGTAAAGTGGTTTTAAACATACCTTCAAAACTTCCATAACCAGATCCATGTCCATAAAAAAGTACCTGAAAGGGAAAACCTAACCGGAAACCTAACCAGAACGATATATGTTTTAAAATATAAAATGTGGATAGTTCCAGCTGTCCTGTTTTATTGGATCCAAATAATGTCCCGCGCAAATCTGCCCAGGACTCAAAGACTGCCTATAAACTATCTTGCACTAATAACTGGTTAAAACCAGTTTGAACCAGGTCCTGTTTTTAAAATGATCCTAGATGAACTTGCCATAATATACTCGTTCTCCAAATCATCACACCGTGATAGGGACATGCGGAAAGACTCAAAACAGAAATCGTTTGGTATACAAACGGCTACAAAACAGCATGCAAACAAATGATCAATTAGTGGATAAACGTTAAACACTGTGTGATCACTGGGAAATATACCGCAACAACAATAAACTGGGGAAAAAACTTTTTAGAAATGCAGCCAAGAAGCTGCCGTCCCTCCCCTCGAAGCATTCTAACTAAACAGGATACAACTTCGAAAGTTGACCGGATTCAACTCCAAACATTATCACCATCGAAACCACCTGCAGATAATAAGACTCCACAATGGATCCATTATGTGCCCTGAGACTGTGCAACGAGGAGGAGGAAATATCCAGCTACATCATTTTTGCTGCGAACCATCAATCGATTACTCTAGATATTACATATTCGGTGTATCTCACGCCGAATAATATAAACCCTCATGAAAACCTGATAGGCATGCTCCTGGCTATACCCAAGATATGGAAGAAGCGAACTTCGCCAGACTGAACTGGAAGAAGGAGCACAAAGGACCACAAAGTCGATGTGCAATACATTCACCATACTCCAAGATTTATCTATCCACCTATCTAGGAAAAAATACGGGAGAAATTTGTTTGTAGTATTCACAATTTAAATACAAATTGATCCCGATAGCATCCTAATAAACTAACCCACAATTTATCGAATCTTTTTCGAACAGAACAAAAATTCAATTGCAAAACGCAGATCTCCATTTATTGTAATAAACCGTCTGTAAATTAATGATAGATTCTGGATTATATCGTGTCAAAAAAGTATTTATTCACATTTTAGATAAATAAACGATTTCCGTATAAAGTCACTGATTTTGATAACATTTTGTTTTTCGATGTGGACATTGAACACCGCATCATCGATGATGAATCAGTGAGGGAATCAACCTTTAGTTGAATTTATTATCGCCTGCGTGTAACAAATACCTATAACAACCCTTATGTTCATGTCGAACCTTCAAAAGTACATTTATTAATAGAAGATCATGCACAGAAGATCTATGAAAATTATCCATTCAAGACACTGGGAAAAAAAGAAAATCAACATTTTATTTAGTTGAGATTCATTATTTATTCAACAACTAATCTGGGATTGGGGGGGGGAGGGACTGGGACTGGGACTAAAGATTGCATTCTTTCGTATCCCTCCTGCCCATAGTTTGAACCAATTCAATCTCTCAACGATCAGCAATCATTCACAATTCAATAGCTTTATTTTGAAGTCGAATAGTTCTACAGCTATCATCCAAATTTTCTAGTAGGATTATTTGATCAATTAAATTTAAAGTTTGTGGTACGATCATTTGAATGCGTTGGGAATTTGATGGTAAATTTTACCATAACGGTCGGTAAGAACTGTTTTTTTTTAATTCAGATTAATTGATTCATATAAAAATAAATTAATTGAAATTAATTAATTAATTCTTTAAATCAATATCAATAAAATTCAACAATAATAATACCTACTCGAAATACTTGGAATTTACTTTTTTCAATATTTGCAAATAAGTAACTTTTATTTGGCGAAATGACAAATTAAAATCGCAAAATTTTGAATAATAACAATTCGATCAACTGAATTAGAATTCATTATGTATATTTATACTTTTTGTAAAATTGATTGAATAGATTTTAAGGACTTTGTTTTTGAAAATATCCGTATTCTTTGGACCATATTTGGATTGGATGTTCAATTAGTTTACGTGAAACTAATTTTATTTCAACGACTTGTAAAAACAACAATTCATTCTTTAATTTAACAAACGCAGTTTTTTCCATTTTTATGGTGATTAAAAAATCGATAGAATTTTACCAAAAAGTTTTGATGTCATAAAAACGAACATCAAAATATTTAAATTATAATACCAAATTAGGAATACCATTATTCCTGCATTACCAACGAATTGATCAACTTATACAATTGTAGGTACCCCCAACAAGTGCCAACTATTCGGACTACTAAAAGTAATTGTCCAGAATTTAAATGTAATTTTGAATTGAATATCTAAACTAAAAAGATTTATTTTATCACTTCAATTCCTTAATTGATTTTAAAAAATCCAATTTTATATCCATAATGTGGCTTCTATCACTCGCCCAAAAATAATTCTGGTCAAATAATATTACCCAAACAAAATCCCTGCGCAGATGATTTTACTTAGATAATTTGAAAGCTATATTTTGTGCACAAAGTTGAATTTAATAAAAGAACGTAGAAATTTCAAAATAATAAAATTCTTTTCGGTTCAGAATCTTGAATGCACAATTACATTCCACGTTCCGAGCAATTAATTTTAGCAGGAACACGTTAGCACTTCTACGGGTAACAACTGTATAAATTAATTAACATTTATCGACGATTTATAATGATCGTAAATCTGAAAATCGCTGCGTTTGTTTATTAAAGACACAAATTTTGTAACTAATCAAGTCAAATCGAACAAAATTGATTTTACATAAACCAATCAATTAAGACAACATACAAGACAAGTTTAGTCCCTAAAAAAATAGGAATATTTTGGAACAAAGACCCTAAAGCCTAAACCTAATCAACTTTATTAAAAGTTTAAAATATAATGACTTGTAATTAATTAACTGATGTTATAATTCTAAATTTCATTTTAATTTGTCATTACCTAACCAAATAAACATTACTGTCGCCGCTACTATTTAAAAACAATTAACCCAAACCCAAAATTTAAATGAATTTTAAAATAATATAGAAAAAAGTAAATTACGATTGTCGAGTATTAATTAATATAGTTGAAATAATTAATGTTGATTTCAATTAGAATCAACTCATTTGAATCAAATCATATGAATCAAATCAATTAAATCAGTTTCAAAGAATCAATTCATCTGAATAACAACAAAAAACCGTTATTAATGATCAACAAAATCGAACGTTGACAAATGACTGCACCACAATTTCAAATTTAATTAATTTGATAAAATAATGTAGAAAACGATTTTCTACATTAATTACCAGACAGTTAGATTTGATTGGCTGTAGAATTAATTATTCGAAAAACGAAGCTATTGAACTGTGAATGAAAGCTAATGGTTGTGAGATTGAATTGGCGAAAACTGTGGCCGGAATACGAATGCAATTTTTAGTCGTAGAATAATGAATCTAAACTAAAATGTCGATTTTCTCAGTTTATCCAGTTTCTCGAATGGATAATTTTCGTCTTCGGTGAAGGATCTTCATTAAATGAACTTTTGAAGGTTCATGAATGAAACATAAAGGTTGTTACATTTGTTACAGACAGGGGATATTCAATACAACTAAAGGTTGCTTTACATCACTGATTCATCGCCGAAGCGGTGTTCAATGTTCGAAACACAAAAATACTGAATCGGTGACTTCATACAAAAATCGTTACCTTTTTATCTAAAATATGTATTTTCTCGACAAAACATTAGATCCTGAAAATTCGATTTATATTTACATAAAATTTAAAACGCAAAATCATCCTTGATATTACAATGTCTGTCTCTGTTCTGCCTAAGAATCAAATATAATTGTAAGTTAGCCGGACTTGGCTACCAAAATCAATTGCATTTAAATCGTGAACATTGCCAAAAAAAGGTCCCACGTATTAAAATGACTACAACAATGATAGATAAATCTGGGGGTATGGTAAATATTACACTTCGACCTAATGGCACGTTCTGTTCCCTCTTCTATACTTCAGGCTGACGAGGTTAGCTCGTCGCATATCTTGGCAATCCAGAAGCTTGATTATCATGTTTTCCTGTAGGCAATCGAGAGACTCGCAGTTAAAGATGGTGAATGATACGTCCTCCCCGCCGCACAGTCGGCATATAATTGATACATTGTGTGTGAGTCCTTTTGTAGGTGCTTTAGTAGGTTATAATGTCCGGTGGAGAATCCGGCTAACAAACTAAGTTTTATCCTGTTCAGGTTAACCGCTTGGATGCATTCCGAAACAGTGTCTATATTCCCGAGTTTTTGTTGCGGTTTATTTGCCAGTGATCACGATGTTCAAAGTCGATCCACTCGTTGGTCACATGTTTGCTCGCTGTTTTTCGAATTCCTAAAATATTCAATAATTCCCTCGTGTCCCTATCACATACTGTGAATGGTTTTGAGAAGGAGAATATTATGGGAAGAACATCTGTGTTCATTGTTTTTAAAACAGGACCAGTGGGTGGGCTGTTTTTTTAATGTAGCCATGAGTTCACGACTCACGACACAAACAGGACATTCAGTACCTAACATATAATATATTTTAAAACATTCGCGAGGGGAGAGAATGTATACATTCTTTAGGGGCCAAGGCAGGTTCTAGCTTCTTGGACCCAGAAGCTAGTACCTGAAAACCTGCGGTGGGCAGGGATCGGTTTCACTTTTCCCTGAAGCACTCCTGCGGACGCACGAGTACCCCCGCTACCCGAGAGCTTTGATGACGAATTTAATGAAGTTTAAAAAAATATAATCTATGTCATCAATTGTTTGAAATGGAAAACTTAACCAACCTATAATATAACCTAAGGGCAACCATATTAGCAATGCATACAGACGTTTTAGTTTAAAATAAAAATAAAAACAATTCCAAAATAGTTTATCCTAAAACTACCCACAAACCTTTACTCCTTAACAATTATCCAACCCATGTTCTTCAAAATTTGATCCAAACATTGCAATTGATTTTATTTGAAAGGTCAGTTTAATTTTAAATTTGTATTTACAATTGCCTATATTTAAAACTCAATTTAAATTTAATAGATTCTGAGGTAACAACAAGTTCGTTGACCCCAAATTAAAGTAAAATGTCAAGATTTATATGCAACAGTCTAAATACATTTGTATATACAATTGCCTATATTTAAAACTCAATGTAAACTTAACAGATTCTGAGTTAAACGAGAAGGTCGCTGACCCTTGAAG
Organism: Nineta flava; assembly: GCA_963920215.1. Lineage (NCBI taxonomy): Eukaryota > Metazoa > Arthropoda > Insecta > Neuroptera > Chrysopidae > Nineta > Nineta flava. The sequence continues at coordinate 475,687 of OY986046.1, forward strand.
TAAAAAATCAAGATTTATATGCAACCGTCTAAATCCATTTGTATTAAATATTGCCTATATTTAAAACTCAGTTTAAATTTAATAGATTCTGAGTTAAACAAGAAGTTCGTTGACCCTTACTTAAAGTAAAATATCAAGATTTATATACAACCGTCTAAATACATTTGTATTTAATTTTGCCTATATTTAAAACTCAATATAAACTTAACAGATTCTGAGTTAAACGAGAAGGTCGTTGACCCTAAAAGTGAAAAGTCAATATTTTTTATGCAACCGTCTAAATACACTTGTGCGGCTAGATATTTTGAAGAAAAAAAATGAAAAAGGGGGTTTTTGAGGAGATCTATCGCATATTCCAATTTTCGGAATAGAACCCTGAAACACCGTGTACATATATAAATATAGGTAAAAATATATTCACGGAACGGTGTTTAGGTATCCAAACTAGATATTTCATTAAATACGAAAAGGAGTGTTTTTGGGAGGATCTATCGCATACTCAAATTTTCGGAATAAAATCCTGAAACACCTTGTACATATATAAATATAGGTATAAAAAAGTTCAAGGAACGGTGTTTAGATATCCAAACTTAATATTTAATTAAAACACGAAAAGGAGTGTTTTTGGGAGGATCTATCGCATACTCAAATTTTCGGAATAAAATCCTGAAACACCGTGTACATATATAAATATAGGTATAAATATATTCAAGGGTCGGTGTTTAGGTATCCAAACTAAAAATTTAATAAAAACACGAAAAGGAGTGTTTTTGGGGGGATCTATCGCCTACTAAAATTTTCGGAATAAAATCCTGAAACACCGTGTACATATATAAATATAGGTATAAAAATATTCAAGGAACGGTGTTTAGGTATCCAAACTACATATTTAATTAAAACACGAAAAGGAATGTTTTTGGGGGGATCTATCGCATACTCAAATTTTCGGAATAAAATCCTGAAACACCGTGTACATATATAAATATAGGTATAAATATATTCAAGGGACGGTGTTTAGGTATCCAAATTAAAAATTGTATAAAAACACGAAAAGGAGTGTTTTTGGGGGGATCTATCGCCTACTAAAATTTTCGGAATAAAATCCTGAAACACCGTGTACATATATAAATATAGGTATAAAAATATTCAAGGAACGGTGTTTAGGTATCCAAACTAGATATTTAATTAAAACACGAAAAGGAATATTTTTGGGGGGATCTATCGCATACTAAAATTTTCGGAATAAAGTCCTGAAACACCGTGTACATATATAAATATAGGTATAAAAAAATTCAAGGAACGGTGTTTAGATATCCAAACTAGATATTTAATTAAAACACGAAAAGGAATATTTTTGGGGGGATCTATCGCCTACTAAAATTTTCGGAATAAAATCCTGAAACACCGTGTACATATATAAATATAGGTATAAAAATATTCAAGGAACGGTGTTTAGGTATCCAAACTAGATATTTAATTAAAACACGAAAAGGAATATTTTTGGGGGGATCTATCGCATACTAAAATTTTCGGAATAAAATCCTGAAACACTGTGTACATATATAAATATAGGTATAAATATATTCAAGGAAAGGTGTTTAGGTATCCAAACTAGATATTTAATTAAAACACGAAAAGGAATAATTTTGGGGGGATCTATCTCATACTCAAATTTTCGGAATAAAATCCTGAAACACCGTGTACATATATAAATATAGGTATAAATATATTCAAGGGACGGTGTTTAGGTATCCAAACTAAAAATTTAATAAAAACACGAAAAGGAGTGTTTTTGGGGGGATCTATCGCATACTCAAATTTTCGGAATAAAATCCTGAAACACCGTGTACATATATAAATATAGGTATAAAAATATTCAAGGAACGGTGTTTAGGTATCCAAACTAGATATTTAATTAAAACACGAAAAGGAATATTTTTGGGGGGATCTATCGCATACTAAAATTTTCGGAATAAAGTCCTGAAACACCGTGTACATATATAAATATAGGTATAAAAAAATTCAAGGAACGGTGTTTAGATATCCAAACTAGATATTTAATTTAAACACGAAAAGGAATATTTTTGGGGGGATCTATTTCATACTCAAATTTTCGGAATAAAATCCTGAGACACCGTGTACATATATAAATATAGGTATAAATATATTCAAGGAAAGATGTTTAGGTATCAAAACTGGTTATTTAATTAAAACACGAAAAGGAATGTTTTTGGGGGAATCTATCGCATACTCAAATTTTCGGAATAAAATCCTGAAACACCGTGTACATATATAAATATAGGTATAAATATATTCAAGGGACGGTGTTTAGGTATCCAAACTAAATATTTAATTAAAACACGAAAAGGAGTGTTTTTGGGAGGATCTATCGCATACTCAAATTTTCGGAATAAAATCCTGAAACACCGTGTACATATATAAATATAGGTATAAATATATTCAAGGGACGGTGTTTAGGTATCCAAACTAAAAATTTAATAAAAACACGAAAAGGAGTGTTTTTGGGGGGATCTATCGCCTACTAAAATTTTCGGAATAAAATCCTGAAACACCGTGTACATATATAAATATAGGTATAAAAATATTCAAGGAACGGTGTTTAGGTATCCAAACTAGATATTTAATTAAAACACGAAAAGGAATATTTTTGGGGGGATCTATCGCATACTAAAATTTTCGGAATAAAATCCTGAAACACTGTGTACATATATAAATATAGGTATAAATATATTTAAGGGACGGTGTTTAGGTATCCAAATTAAAAATTGTATAAAAACACGAAAAGGAGTGTTTTTGGGGGGATCTATCGCCTACTAAAATTTTCGGAATAAAATCCTGAAACACCGTGTACATATATAAATATAGGTATAAAAATATTCAAGGAACGGTGTTTAGGTATCCAAACTAGATATTTAATTAAAACACGAAAAGGAATATTTTTGGGGGGATCTATCGCATACTCAAATTTTCGGAATAAAATCCTGAAACACTGTGTACATATATAAATATAGGTATAAATATATTCAAGGAAAGGTGTTTAGGTATCCAAACTAGATATTTAATTAAAACACGAAAAGGAATAATTTTGGGGGGATCTATCTCATACTCAAATTTTCGGAATAAAATCCTGAAACACCGTGTACATATATAAATATAGGTATAAAAATATTCAAGGAACGGTGTTTAGATATCCAAACTAGATATTTAATTAAAACACGAAAAGGAATATTTTTGGGGGGATCTATCGCATACTAAAATTTTCGGAATAAAATCCTGAAACACTGTGTACATATATAAATATAGGTATAAATATATTCAAGGGACGGTGTTTAGGTATCCAAATTAAAAATTTAATAAAAACACGAAAAGGAGTGTTTTTGGGGGGATCTATCGCCTACTAAAATTTTCGGAATAAAATCCTGAAACACCGTGTACATATATAAATATAGGTATAAAAATATTCAAGGACCGGTGTTTAGGTATCCAAACTAGATATTTAATTAAAACACGAAAAGGAATATTTTTGGGGGGATCTATCGCATACTCAAATTTTCGGAATAAAATCCTGAAACACTGTGTACATATATAAATATAGGTATAAATATATTCAAGGAAAGGTGTTTAGGTATCCAAACTAGATATTTAATTAAAACACGAAAAGGAATAATTTTGGGGGGATCTATCGCATACTAAAATTTTCGGAATAAAGTCCTGAAACACCGTGTACATATATAAATATAGGTATAAAAAAATTCAAGGAACGGTGTTTAGATATCCAAACTAGATATTTAATTAAAACACGAAAAGGAATATTTTTGGGGGGATCTATCTCATACTCAAATTTTCGGAATAAAATCCTGAAACACCGTGTACATATATAAATATAGGTATAAAAATATTCAAGGAACGGTGTTTAGGTATCCAAACTAGATATTTAATTAAAACACGAAAAGGAATATTTTTGGGGGGATCTATCTCATACTCAAATTTTCGGAATAAAATCCTGAAACACCGTGTACATTTATAAATATAGGTATAAATATATTCAAGGGACGGTGTTTAGGTATCAAAACTAAATATTTAATTAAAACACGAAAAGGAGTGTTTTTGGGGGGATCTATCGCATACTCAAATTTTCGGAATAAAATCCTGAAACACCGTGTACATATATAAATATAGGTATAAAAAAATTCAAGGAACGGTGTTTAGATATCCAAACTAGATATTTAATTAAAACACGAAAAGGAATATTTTTGGGGGGATCTATCGCATACTCAAATTTTCGGAATAAAATCCTGAAACACCGTGTACATATATAAATATAGGTATAAATATATTCAAGGGACGGTGTTTAGGTATCCAAACTAAAAATTTAATAAAAACACGAAAAGGAGTGTTTTTGGGGGGATCTATCGCCTACTAAAATTTTCGGAATAAAATCCTGAAACACCGTGTACATATATAAATATAGGTATAAATATATTCAAGGAAAGGTGTTTAGGTATCCAAACTAGATATTTAATTAAAACACGAAAAGGAATAATTTTGGGGGGATCTATCTCATACTCAAATTTTCGGAAAAAAATCCTGAAACACAGTGTACTTATATAAATATAGGTATAAATATATTCAAGGGACGGTGTTTAGGTATCCAAACAAAAAATTTAATAAAAACACGAAAAGGAGTGTTTTTGGGGGGATCTATCGCCTACTAAAATTTTCGGAATAAAATCCTGAAACACCGTGTACATATATAAATATAGGTATAAAAATATTCAAGGAACGGTGTTTAGGTAACCAAACTAGATATTTAATTAAAACACGAAAAGGAATATTTTTGGGGGGATCTATCGCATACTCAAATTTTCGGAATAAAATCCTGAAACACCGTGTACATATATAAATATAGGTATAAATATATTCAAGGGACGGTGTTTAGGTATCCAAATTAAATATTTAATTAAAACACGAAAAGGAGTGTTTTTGGGGGGATCTATCGCCTACTAAAATTTTCGGAATAAAATCCTGAAACACCGTGTACATTTATAAATATAGGTATAAATATATTCAAGGGACGGTGTTTAGGTATCAAAACTAAATATTTAATTAAAACACGAAAAGGAGTGTTTTTGGGGGGATCTATCGCATACTCAAATTTTCGGAATAAAATCCTGAAACACCGTGTACATATATAAATATAGGTATAAAAAAATTCAAGGAACGGTGTTTAGATATCCAAACTAGATATTTAATTAAAACACGAAAAGGAATATTTTTGGGGGGATCTATCTCATACTCAAATTTTCGGAATAAAATCCTGAAACACCGTGTACATATATAAATATAGGTATAAAAATATTCAAGGAACGGTGTTTAGATATCCAAACTAGATATTTAATTAAAACACGAAAAGGAATAATTTTGGGGGGATCTATCTCATACTCAAATTTTCGGAATAAAATCCTGAAACACCGTGTACATATATAAATATAGGTATAAATATATTCAAGGGACGGTGTTTAGGTATCCAAACTAAAAATTTAATAAAAACACGAAAAGGAGTGTTTTTGGGGGGATCTATCGCATACTCAAATTTTCGGAATAAAATCCTGAAACACCGTGTACATATATAAATATAGGTATAAAAATATTCAAGGAACGGTGTTTAGGTATCCAAACTACATATTTAATTAAAACACGAAAAGGATAGTTTTTGGGGGGATCTATCGCATACTCAAATTTTCGGAATAAAATCCTGAAACACCGTGTACATATATAAATATAGGTATAAAAATATTCAAGGAACGGTGTTTAGGTATCCAAACTCGATATTTAATTAAAACACGAAAAGGAATATTTTTGGGGGGATCTATCTCATACTCAAATTTTCGGAATAAAATCCTGAAACACCGTGTACATATATAAATATAGGTATAAATATATTCAAGGGACGGTGTTTAGGTATCCAAATTAAAAATTGTATAAAAACACGAAAAGGAGTGTTTTTGGGGGGATCTATCGCCTACTAAAATTTTCGGAATAAAATCCTGAAACACCGTGTACATATATAAATATAGGTATAAAAATATTCAAGGAACGGTGTTTAGGTATCCAAACTAGATATTTAATTAAAACACGAAAAGGAATATTTTTGGGGGGATCTATCGCATACTAAAATTTTCGGAATAAAATCCTGAAACACTGTGTACATATATAAATATAGGTATAAATATATTCAATGAAAGGTGTTTAGGTATCCAAACTAGATATTTAATTAAAACACGAAAAGGAATAATTTTGGGGGGATCTATCTCATACTCAAATTTTCGGAATAAAATCCTGAAACACCGTGTACATATATAAATATAGGTATAAATATATTCAAGGAAAGGTGTTTAGGTATCCAAACTAGATATTTAATTAAAACACGAAAAGGAATAATTTTGGGGGGATCTATCTCATACTCAAATTTTCGGAATAAAATCCTGAAACACCGTGTACATATATAAATATAGGTATAAATATATTCAAGGAAAGGTGTTTAGGTATCCAAACTAGATATTTAATTAAAACACGAAAAGGAATATTTTTGGGGGGATCTATCGCATACTAAAATTTTCGGAATAAAATCCTGAAACACTGTGTACATATATAAATATAGGTATAAATATATTCAAGGGACGGTGTTTAGGTATCCAAATTAAAAATTTAATAAAAACACGAAAAGGAGTGTTTTTGGGGGGATCTATCGCCTACTAAAATTTTCGGAATAAAATCCTGAAACACCGTGTACATATATAAATATAGGTATAAAAATATTCAAGGAACGGTGTTTAGGTATCCAAACTAGATATTTAATTAAAACACGAAAAGGAATATTTTTGGGGGGATCTATCGCATACTCAAATTTTCGGAATAAAATCCTGAAACACTGTGTACATATATAAATATAGGTATAAATATATTCAAGGAAAGGTGTTTAGGTATCCAAACTAGATATTTAATTAAAACACGAAAAGGAATAATTTTGGGGGGATCTATCTCATACTCAAATTTTCGGAATAAAATCCTGAAACACCGTGTACATATATAAATATAGGTATAAAAATATTCAAGGAACGGTGTTTAGATATCCAAACTAGATATTTAATTAAAACACGAAAAGGAATATTTTTGGGGGGATCTATCGCATACTAAAATTTTCGGAATAAAATCCTGAAACACTGTGTACATATATAAATATAGGTATAAATATATTCAAGGGACGGTGTTTAGGTATCCAAATTAAAAATTCTATAAAAACACGAAAAGGAGTGTTTTTGGGGGGATCTATCGCCTACTAAAATTTTCGGAATAAAATCCTGAAACACCGTGTACATATATAAATATAGGTATAAAAATATTCAAGGAACGGTGTTTAGGTATCCAAACTAGATATTTAATTAAAACACGAAAAGGAATATTTTTGGGGGGATCTATCGCATACTAAAATTTTCGGAATAAAATCCTGAAACACTGTGTACATATATAAATATAGGTATAAATATATTCAAGGAAAGGTGTTTAGGTATCCAAACTAGATATTTAATTAAAACACGAAAAGGAATAATTTTGGGGGGATCTATCTCATACTCAAATTTTCGGAATAAAATCCTGAAACACCGTGTACATATATAAATATAGGTATAAATATATTCAAGGGACGGTGTTTAGATATCCAAACTAGATATTTAATTAAAACACGAAAAGGAATAATTTTGGGGGGATCTATCTCATACTCAAATTTTCGGAATAAAATCCTGAAACACCGTGTACATATATAAATATAGGTATAAAAATATTCAAGGAACGGTGTTTAGGTATCCAAACTAGATATTTAATTAAAACACGAAAAGGAATATTTTTGGGGGGATCTATCTCATACTCAAATTTTCGGAATAAAATCCTGAAACACTGTGTACATATATAAATATAGGTATAAATATATTCAATGAAAGGTGTTTAGGTATCCAAACTAGATATTTAATTAAAACACGAAAAGGAATAATTTTGGGGGGATCTATCTCATACTCAAATTTTCGGAATAAAATCCTGAAACACCGTGTACATATATAAATATAGGTATAAATATATTCAAGGGACGGTGTTTAGGTATCCAAACTAAAAATTTAATAAAAACACGAAAAGGAGTGTTTTTGGGGGGATCTATCGCATACTCAAATTTTCGGAATAAAATCCTGAAACACCGTGTACATATATAAATATAGGTATAAAAATATTCAAGGAACGGTGTTTAGGTATCCAAACTACATATTTAATTAAAACACGAAAAGGATAGTTTTTGGGGGGATCTATCGCATACTCAAATTTTCGGAATAAAATCCTGAAACACCGTGTACATATATAAATATAGGTATAAAAATATTCAAGGAACGGTGTTTAGGTATCCAAACTCGATATTTAATTAAAACACGAAAAGGAATATTTTTGGGGGGATCTATCGCATACTAAAATTTTCGGAATAAAATCCTGAAACACTGTGTACATATATAAATATAGGTATAAATATATTCAATGAAAGGTGTTTAGGTATCCAAACTAGATATTTAATTAAAACACGAAAAGGAATAATTTTGGGGGGATCTATCTCATACTCAAATTTTCGGAATAAAATCCTGAAACACCGTGTACATATATAAATATAGGTATAAATATATTCAAGGAAAGGTGTTTAGGTATCCAAACTAGATATTTAATTAAAACACGAAAAGGAATAATTTTGGGGGGATCTATCTCATACTCAAATTTTCGGAATAAAATCCTGAAACACCGTGTACATATATAAATATAGGTATAAAAATATTCAAGGAACGGTGTTTAGGTATCCAAACTAGATATTTAATTAAAACACGAAAAGGAATATTTTTGGGGGGATCTATCTCATACTCAAATTTTCGGAATAAAATCCTGAAACACCGTGTACATTTATAAATATAGGTATAAATATATTCAAGGGACGGTGTTTAGGTATCAAAACTAAATATTTAATTAAAACACGAAAAGGAGTGTTTTTGGGGGGATCTATCGCATACTCAAATTTTCGGAATAAAATCCTGAAACACCGTGTACATATATAAATATAGGTATAAAAAAATTCAAGGAACGGTGTTTAGATATCCAAACTAGATATTTAATTAAAACACGAAAAGGAATATTTTTGGGGGGATCTATCTCATACTCAAATTTTCGGAATAAAATCCTGAAACACCGTGTACATATATAAATATAGGTATAAATATATTCAAGGGACGATGTTTAGGTATCCAAACTAAATATTTAATTAAAACACGAAAAGGAGTGTTTTTGGGGGGATCTATCGCATACTAAAATTTTCGGAATAAAGTCCTGAAACACCGTGTACATATATAAATATAGGTATAAAAAAATTCAAGGAACGGTGTTTAGATATCCAAACTAGATATTTAATTAAAACACGAAAAGGAATATTTTTGGGGGGATCTATCGCATACTCAAATTTTCGGAATAAAATCCTGAAACACCGTGTACATATATAAATATAGGTATAAATATATTCAAGGGACGGTGTTTAGGTATCCAAACTAAAAATTTAATAAAAACACGAAAAGGAGTGTTTTTGGGGGGATCTATCGCCTACTAAAATTTTCGGAATAAAATCCTGAAACACCGTGTACATATATAAATATAGGTATAAATATATTCAAGGAAAGGTGTTTAGGTATCCAAACTAGATATTTAATTAAAACACGAAAAGGAATAATTTTGGGGGGATCTATCTCATACTCAAATTTTCGGAAAAAAATCCTGAAACACAGTGTACTTATATAAATATAGGTATAAAAAAATTCAAGGAACGGTGTTTAGATATCCAAACTAGATATTTAATTAAAACACGAAAAGGAATATTTTTGGGGGGATCTATCTCATACTCAAATTTTCGGAATAAAATCCTGAAACACCGTGTACATATATAAATATAGGTATAAAAATATTCAAGGAACGGTGTTTAGATATCCAAACTAGATATTTAATTAAAACACGAAAAGGAATAATTTTGGGGGGATCTATCTCATACTCAAATTTTCGGAATAAAATCCTGAAACACCGTGTACATATATAAATATAGGTATAAAAATATTCAAGGAACGGTGTTTAGGTATCCAAACTAGATATTTAATTAAAACACGAAAAGGAATATTTTTGGGGGGATCTATCTCATACTCAAATTTTCGGAATAAAATCCTGAAACACTGTGTACATATATAAATATAGGTATAAATATATTCAAGGAAAGGTGTTTAGCTATCCAAACTAGATATTTAATTAAAACACGAAAAGGAATAATTTTGGGGGGATCTATCTCATACTCAAATTTTCGGAATAAAATCCTGAAACACCGTGTACATATATAAATATAGGTATAAATATATTCAAGGGACGGTGTTTAGGTATCCAAACTAAAAATTTAATAAAAACACGAAAAGGAGTGTTTTTGGGGGGATCTATCGCATACTCAAATTTTCGGAATAAAATCCTGAAACACCGTGTACATATATAAATATAGGTATAAAAATATTCAAGGAACGGTGTTTAGGTATCCAAACTACATATTTAATTAAAACACGAAAAGGATAGTTTTTGGGGGGATCTATCGCATACTCAAATTTTCGGAATAAAATCCTGAAACACCGTGTACATATATAAATATAGGTATAAAAATATTCAAGGAACGGTGTTTAGGTATCCAAACTCGATATTTAATTAAAACACGAAAAGGAATATTTTTGGGGGGATCTATCTCATACTCAAATTTTCGGAATAAAATCCTGAAACACCGTGTACATATATAAATATAGGTATAAATATATTCAAGGGACGGTGTTTAGGTATCAAAACTAAATATTTAATTAAAACACGAAAAGGAATATTTTTGGGGGGATCTATCGCATACTAAAATTTTCGGAATAAAATCCTGAAACACTGTGTACATATATAAACATAGGTATAAATATATTCAAGGGACGGTGTTTAGGTATCCAAACTAAATATTTAATTAAAACACGAAAAGGAGTGTTTTTGGGAGGATCTATCGCATACTCAAATTTTCGGAATAAAATCCTGAAACACCGTGTACATATATAAATATAGGTATAAATATATTCAAGGGACGGTGTTTAGGTATCCAAACTGGATATTTAATTAAAACACGAAAAGGAATGTTTTTGGGAGGATCTATAGCATACTCAAGATTTCGGAATAAAATCCTGAAACACCGTGTACATATATAAATATAGGTATAAATATATTCCAGGAAAGGTGTTTAGGCATCCAACTAGATATTTTAAAAATTTAAAGAAACCGGCCTGTCACTTTCATATATATACAGTAAGATATTCGAGCTTAGAATGTGACTTACTGATTCAAATATATTGAATGCGAGAGTGCAGTTAGATTCACATGATCCCTTTTATAGAATATAGAAAAGGGCAATCCTAGTACTTATTAAAAGTATCTTCAGATGCACGAAACAAGACCTAGAGACTACCTAGATCTTTTGTTTTGAAACTTGCGAAGTCCCTTACTATCCTGTATGTTGAAGGAGGGAAAGTTTTACATTTCGAAATATTAACAAAAAAAATTACACCCGAAAAAAATATTAAGAATTCAATCGATTATAGAAACTTAGAGTCTACCACAAACCTTTAGTCCTCGAACTACCCCGATCGAATGCTCACGTTAGGACACATATCTGAAACAATAGAAAAAGTACTGAAATTAGTGAAGTTTGTTACTTGCCTTAGTCCTAGCTTATGTAACGGTTAGAAATATTGGTTTTAAACAAAATTTCAATACAGAATTCCTGCATGTCTGCCCGTCAGTCCGTCTGTCTGTATTAGAGTGTAAAAGCAAAACCATGGATAACGATAGTGTTTCTTGAACGACTTCTAAGAAGTAATATATAAAATACAAGCTATGTTTTTGTACATCTATGCATGTACAGAAGTATAATGAACAGTGCAAGTACTGATCAAGGGCTCAGTAAATATAGCGAGTATTTAAACAATTTAATTTGCAGTTAGAGGTCAATCCATTTCAAATCAACAAAGTTCAGATTAAAAGCTCGTTGACAGCTTGCAAACTAACTAACTGCTTTGTCAACGACCATAATTTGTCGATGTGAAATAGACGGATTCTAATAAGTTGTTACTTGTTGACTAACAAAACTGATTGTCACGGTTTGGTCGCATTCGAGGAGCTTCAATATAGAAATTAACTCACCGATAGTGTAGTCCATTCATCGCAGTCGTCATATTCCATTCCATACCCAGGGCACACAGAAACCGCACTTTGCACGATTCGCACTCAAATAATCACCAAAAAGCAAACGCTTTTTGGTGATTAAAGCAAACACTTCTTTACGACTCTAATCAGCACTTTTTAAAGTTTCACTAAGTTTTAAAAGCAATGACTCTACTGTAAGCTATTTTTAAGATTTTAAAGTTCATTCACAAATTTTCGCGATCGTGTTATCGCGCCGCGTGTAAACACGTTTTGACCGATAAGCTATGACCGGACCGTTAGCTATAATCGTCTTCGTTGGATGAGATATTTTGGACCTGAAAGGAAAAAACGAAAATATTAGATTACAAAAAAATGCAAAAGACAGGAAAAACCCTGTAAATCTTTATAATTACCTCGCGATTGTTCCCAATATTTGTTTATTTGTTGTTGTCCAGTGAAGTAGTAGGTAAAAATTAGCTGACCTCTTAGAAAATACTCGTGGAAAAAGAAACAAAGTTATTGAAAATCTAATCAATTTATCTTTGAGCTATTTCTGCACAAAAAAGGTCCTATCCAAAATTAATGAAGGTTAATTTTTTTTGATACCCCTCGAGATATTTGGCAGAGAAACGTTTTTCGTAACGATGATGCAATAAACTGTTAAACTGATCTTTAAAAGGGACAAAATGTGACGTCCAATATGTTAATAGAGGCCAACCTGAACCAAAGTTACTCCTTAGTTAATTTTGCAGAAAAAAGATCCCTAACAAAATTTACGCAGGACCAATAGTTCTCGATATGTACGACTGGAACCAAGTCAGAAAAACTGATTATCAGGTCCTTTCAGTTTCAATAATTTTTTTTTTTTTGCAAGCGCGATTTTGTCATGGAATTTTTGCCATGTTTTTAAATAGTGCCAAAACGAAGACAAACCTCTTGGAGTATTTTTTAAGAGGTCAACTTCCAGCCATAGTTCTCTGACTATTTACGTCCATCAGAGAATGGAGAGGAAATTAAAGTTGTGTCGGGGATCTGTAACAAATATAAAATTTTTAGTTAAAACTGTAAAAAATTTACAGTTTCGAGATAAACTTTGACAACTGACCCAACGATCCCCAAGCATAAACATTACTTCGCCGCCTTAGCTAGCCGAATAGAAGATACTTGCAATGGCACTCAGACCATAGTTCTTTGACAATTTAAGTCCATCAGAGAATGTGGCCAAACTTAAAGTTGTGTCGGGGATCTGTAACAAATATAAAATTTTTAGTTAAAACTGTAAAAAATTTACAGTTTCGAGATAAACTTTGACAACTGACCCAACGATCCCCAAGCATAAACATTACTTCGCCGCCTTAGCTAGCCGAATAGAAGATACTTGGATATATGGAAAAACAGAAAAACGTTCGAGATTTTCTAAATCTGTAACAAAGGAAATTTATTTTAAATTGGTGGAAATTAGTATTTAAGTAATAAATATTTGACGGAAATATACCTTTCAAAATCCTATAATTCCCGAAGTTTCCATATTTTTTCGAAGGTAATCTGTTGAAAGTAAAAGATTTTTAAATAATGGAAAACCAAATATAAATCATGGAAAACCACATTACGAATATTTTGTAAAGTGGTTTTAAACATACCTTCAAAACTTCCATAACCAGATCCATGTCCATAAAAAAGTACCTGAAAGGGAAAACCTAACCGGAAACCTAACCAGAACGATATATGTTTTAAAATATAAAATGTGGATAGTTCCAGCTGTCCTGTTTTATTGGATCCAAATAATGTCCCGCGCAAATCTGCCCAGGACTCAAAGACTGCCTATAAACTATCTTGCACTAATAACTGGTTAAAACCAGTTTGAACCAGGTCCTGTTTTTAAAATGATCCTAGATGAACTTGCCATAATATACTCGTTCTCCAAATCATCACACCGTGATAGGGACATGCGGAAAGACTCAAAACAGAAATCGTTTGGTATACAAACGGCTACAAAACAGCATGCAAACAAATGATCAATTAGTGGATAAACGTTAAACACTGTGTGATCACTGGGAAATATACCGCAACAACAATAAACTGGGGAAAAAACTTTTTAGAAATGCAGCCAAGAAGCTGCCGTCCCTCCCCTCGAAGCATTCTAACTAAACAGGATACAACTTCGAAAGTTGACCGGATTCAACTCCAAACATTATCACCATCGAAACCACCTGCAGATAATAAGACTCCACAATGGATCCATTATGTGCCCTGAGACTGTGCAACGAGGAGGAGGAAATATCCAGCTACATCATTTTTGCTGCGAACCATCAATCGATTACTCTAGATATTACATATTCGGTGTATCTCACGCCGAATAATATAAACCCTCATGAAAACCTGATAGGCATGCTCCTGGCTATACCCAAGATATGGAAGAAGCGAACTTCGCCAGACTGAACTGGAAGAAGGAGCACAAAGGACCACAAAGTCGATGTGCAATACATTCACCATACTCCAAGATTTATCTATCCACCTATCTAGGAAAAAATACGGGAGAAATTTGTTTGTAGTATTCACAATTTAAATACAAATTGATCCCGATAGCATCCTAATAAACTAAACCCACAATTTATCGAATCTTTTTCGAACAGAACAAAAATTCAATTGCAAAACGCAGATCTCCATTTATTGTAATAAACCGTCTGTAAATTAATGATAGATTCTGGATTATATCGTGTCAAAAAAGTATTTATTCACATTTTAGATAAATAAACGATTTCCGTATAAAGTCACTGATTTTGATAACATTTTGTTTTTCGATGTGGACATTGAACACCGCATCATCGATGATGAATCAGTGAGGGAATCAACCTTTAGTTGAATTTATTATGGCCTGCGTGTAACAAATACCTATAACAACCCTTATGTTCATGTCGAACCTTCAAAAGTACATTTATTAATAGAAGATCATGCACAGAAGATCTATGAAAATTATCCATTCAAGACACTGGGAAAAAAAGAAAATCAACATTTTATTTAGTTGAGATTCATTATTTATTCAACAACTAATCTGGGATTGGGGGGGGAGGGACTGGGACTGGGACTAAAGATTGCATTCTTTCGTATCCCTCCTGCCATAGTTTGAACCAATTCAATCTCTCAACGATCAGCAATCATTCACAATTCAATAGCTTTATTTTGAAGTCGAATAGTTCTACAGCTATCATCCAAATTTTCTAGTAGGATTATTTGATCAATTAAATTTAAAGTTTGTGGTACGATCATATGAATGCGTTGGGAATTTGATGGTAAATTTTACCATAACGATCGGTAAGAACGGTTTTTTTTAAATTCAGATTAATTGATTCATATAAAAATAAATTAATTGAAATTAATTAATTAATTAATTCTTTAAATCAATATCAATAAAATTCAACAATAATAATACCTACTCGAAATACTTGGAATTTACTTTTTTCAATATTTGCAAATAAGTAACTTTTATTTGGCGAAATGACAAATTAAAATCGCAAAATTTTGAATAATAACAATTCGATCAACTGAATTAGAATTCATTATGTGTATTTATACTTTTTGTAAAATTGATTGAATAGATTTTAAGGACTTTGTTTTTGAAAATATCCGTATTCTTTGGACCATATTTGGATTGGATGTTCAATTAGTTTACGTGAAACTAATTTTATTTCAACGACTTGTAAAAACAACAATTCATTCTTTAATTTAACAAACGCAGTTTTTTCCATTTTTATGGTGATTAAAAAATCGATAGAATTTTACCAAAAAGTTTTGATGTCATAAAAACGAACATCAAAATATTTAAACTATAATACCAAATTAGGAATACCATTATTCCTGCATTACCAACGAATTGATCAACTTATACAATTGTAGGTACCCCCAACAAGTGCCAACTATTCGGACTACTAAAAGTAATTGTCCAGAATTTAAATGTAATTTTGAATTGAATATCTAAACTAAAAAGATTTATTTTATCACTTCAATTCCTTAATTGATTTTAAAAAATCCAATTTTATATCCATAATGTGGCTTCTATCACTCGCCCAAAAATAATTCTGGTCAAATAATATTACCCAAACAAAATCCCTGCGCAGATGATTTTACTTAGATAATTTGAAAGCTATATTTTGTGCACAAAGTTGAATTTAATAAAAGAACGTAGAAATTTCAAAATAATAAAATTCTTTTCGGTTCAGAATCTTGAATGCACAATTACATTCCACGTTCCGAGCAATGAATTTTAGCAGGAACACGTTAGCACTTCTACGGGTAACAACTGTATAAATTAATTAACATTTATCGACGATTTATAATGATCGTAAATCTGAAAATCGCTGCGTTTGTTTATTAAAGACACAAATTTTGTAACTAATCAAGTCAAATCGAACAAAATTGATTTTACATAAACCAATCAATTAAGACAACATACAAGACAAGTTTAGTCCCTAAAAAAATAGGAATATTTTGGAACAAAGACCCTAAAGCCTAAACCTAATCAACTTTATTAAAAGTTTAAAATATAATGACTTGTAATTAATTAACTGATGTTATAATTCTAAATTTCATTTTAATTTGTCATTACCTAACCAAATAAACATTACTGTCGCCGCTACTATTTAAAAACAATTAACCCAAACCCAAAATTTAAATGAATTTTAAAATAATATAGAAAAAAGTAAATTACGATTGTCGAGTATTAATTAATATAGTTGAAATAATTAATGTTGATTTCAATTAGAATCAACTCATTTGAATCAAATCATATGAATCAAATCAATTAAATCAGTTTCAAAGAATCAATTCATCTGAATAACAACAAAAAACCGTTATTAATGATCAACAAAATCGAACGTTGACAAATGACTGCACCACAATTTCAAATTTAATTAATTTGATAAAATAATGTAGAAAACGATTTTCTACATTAATTACCAGACAGTTAGATTTGATTGGCTGTAGAATTAATTATTCGAAAAACGAAGCTATTGAACTGTGAATGAAAGCTAATGGTTGTGAGATTGAATTGGCGAAAACTGTGGCCGGAATACGAATGCAATTTTTAGTCGTAGAATAATGAATCTAAACTAAAATGTCGATTTTCTCAGTTTATCCAGTTTCTCGAATGGATAATTTTCGTCTTCGGTGAAGGATCTTCATTAAATGAACTTTTGAAGGTTCATGAATGAAACATAAAGGTTGTTACATTTGTTACAGACAGGGGATATTCAATACAACTAAAGGTTGCTTTACATCACTGATTCATCGCCGAAGCGGTGTTCAATGTTCGAAACACAAAAATACTGAATCGGTGACTTCATACAAAAATCGTTACCTTTTTATCTAAAATATGTATTTTCTCGACAAAACATTAGATCCTGAAAATTCGATTTATATTTACATAAAATTTAAAACGCAAAATCATCCTTGATATTACAATGTCTGTCTCTGTTCTGCCTAAGAATCAAATATAATTGTAAGTTAGCCGGACTTGGCTACCAAAATCAATTGCATTTAAATCGTGAACATTGCCAAAAAAAGGTCCCACGTATTAAAATGACTACAACAATGATAGATAAATCTGGGGGTATGGTAAATATTACACTTCGACCTAATG
Organism: Nineta flava; assembly: GCA_963920215.1. Classification (NCBI taxonomy): domain Eukaryota; kingdom Metazoa; phylum Arthropoda; class Insecta; order Neuroptera; family Chrysopidae; genus Nineta; species Nineta flava. The sequence goes on from OY986046.1 coordinate 493,664, forward strand.
GCACGTTCTGTTCCCGCTTCTATACTTCAGGCTGACGAGGTTAGCTCGTCGCATATCTTGGCAATCCAGAAGCTTGATTATCATGTTTTCCTGTAGGCAATCGAGAGACTCGCAGTTAAAGATGGTGAATGATACGTCCTCCCCGCCGCACAGTCGGCATATAATTGATACATTGTGTGTGAGTCCTTTTGTAGGTGCTTTAGTAGGTTATAATGTCCGGTGGAGAATCCGGCTAACAAACTAAGTTTTATCCTGTTCAGGTTAACCGCTTGGATGCATTCCGAAACAGTGTCTATATTCCCGAGTTTTTGTTGCGGTTTATTTGCCAGTGATCACGATGTTCAAAGTCGATCCACTCGTTGGTCACATGTTTGCTCGCTGTTTTTCGAATTCCTAAAATATTCAATAATTCCCTCGTGTCCCTATCACATACTGTGAATGGTTTTGAGAAGGAGAATATTATGGGAAGAACATCTGTGTTCATTTAAAAACAGGACCAGTGGGTGGGCTGTTTTTTTAATGTAGCCATGAGTTCACGACTCACGACACAAACAGGACATTCAGTACCTAACATATAATATATTTTAAAACATTCGCGAGGGGAGAGAATGTATACATTCTTTAGGGGCCAAGGCAGGTTCTAGCTTCTTGGACCCAGAAGCTAGTACCTGAAAACCTGCGGTGGGCAGGGATCGGTTTCACTTTTCCCTGAAGCACTCCTGCGGACGCACGAGTACCCCCGCTACCCGAGAGCTTTGATGACGAATTTAATGAAGTTTAAAAAAATATAATCTATGTCATCAATTGTTTGAAATGGAAAACTTAACCAACCTATAATATAACCTAAGGGCAACCATATTAGCAATGCATACAGACGTTTTAGTTTAAAATAAAAATAAAAACAATTCCAAAATAGTTTATCCTAAAACTACCCACAAACCTTTACTCCTTAACAATTATCCAACCCATGTTTTTCAAAATTTGATCCAAACATTGCAATTTGTTTTATTTGAAAGGTCAGTTTAATTTTAAAATTGTTACTGGTCATCATACTTTTTTTTAAATTTTATATCAAATTTAACCGAACTCTACTTATTTTATAAATTTCAAGATTGCGGAATGAATGAAAATAAAACCCACAAATAGTAAATGTCAACAAATGCTTTAATTAAAATCGGATAAACTTTCATCAGATACCATAAAAAATTGTTTTTGCCCTTAGTCTTACGAGTAAACCTGAGAAAAAACAACAAATTGACTCTCTTCACAAATTATTATTTTTTAAATGTAAAAAATTTAATACAAATTCGATAAATCGATTTAAAATTATAATTAAAATTCAATTAAAATAACTTGAAATTTAATTTAAATTACTTCAAATTCAAGAAAATATATCAGATTCTCATAATTGACAACAAACATGACAGTGAAATGTCAAAACACGACACACATGACGTCTGACGGCGAATTGAAAAACCATTAGAGAAAACCGATGATTCTCGAATTAAAAACGAGCAACTACGAATCAACTAAATTCTGATTGGTCGATCGAGATCACCTTATCAACAAGAACGCGCGAAATGAATTATGAACTGAACAAACAAGGCACCCAAAAAAATATAATTATTATAATTTGAAAATATTAAAAATATGCAAATCATAAATCACACAATCAATTTTTACGGATTTTCCATGTTGTGTTTGGGAAAATTCGTAACATTTATACAAATCTACAGAAAATTAATAAATCACTTACATGTTGTGAAACTTGTATGTTGTGAACGGCATCCATGTTGGATGATTTTCAATAAATTTTTTATTTTGTTAATTTTTTTAATAAATCGCGATTGATTTTTAAAAAAAATTATTTCCACATTTTTCTTAATACATTGAAAATTGTTTAACACAAAAATATTATGAATTTTCGTTGATTTTCCGCCAAAAAAATATTAAAATTACGGAGCTGTGTACAAACAACCTTAGAGGCATCGCACCAAGCCACGTACTGTACTGTAGACTGGTTCGATGGTCGGTATCTGTACTTGGTCGTTGATGCTTCAGGTGGTGTGGTGTGGTGTGACCTGCTTCAAACTGTACGAATTGTTGGTGTGATTTTAGAGTTTCTAGAAGCTTCTATATATATATTTTATTTTTTAAATCAATATTTATCTAATTTTTTCAGTATTTTCTTCTAGTTTTCCATTAAAATTATCAATAAATATAATTAAATTAATATATTCTAATAATTTTTATCAGAATCAACTAAATTCTGATTGGTCGATCGGGATCACCTTATCAACAAGAACGCGCTAAATTAATTATGAACTGAACAAACAAGGCACCCAAAAAAATATAAATATTATAATTTGAAAATATTAAAAATATACAAATCATAAATCACACAATCAATTTTTACGGATTTTCCATGTTGTGTTTACGAAAATTCGTAACATTTATACAAATCTATAGAAAATTAATAAATCACCTACTTGTTGTGAAACTTGTATGTTGTGAACGGCATCCATGTTGGATGATTTTCAATTAATGTTTTATTTTGTTAATTTTTTTAATTAATTGCGATTTATTTAAAAAAAAAATTATTTCTACATTTTACTTAATACATTGAAAATTGTTTAACACAAAAATATTATGAATTTTCATTGATTTTCCGCCAAAAGAATATTAAAATTACGGAGCTGTGTACAAACAACCTTAGAGGTATCGCATCAAGCACGAACTGCACTGTTGAGACTGGTTCGGTGGTCGGCGGCATCTACTTGGTCGTTGATGCTTCAAGTGGTGTGACCTTGATGGTGTGAACTGCACGAATTGTTGGTTTGATTTTAGAGTTTCTAGAAGCTTTTATATATATATATTTTATTTTTTAAATTAATATTTATCTAATTTTTTCAGTATTTCTTCTAGTTTTCCATTAAAATTGTCAATCAATAAATATAATTAAATTAATATATTCTAATAATTTTTTTATGCTAATAATTTTTCAATAAAATTAATTTTTTTTATAATAAAATAAATTTTGAATTCCCACCATGGAAAATAAACATGGATGCGAACATAAAAAAATAAATAACTAAGTATATATCTACATATATATTTATATTATGATTTTTCCAAAACTGAGTGATAGAAACTAATAAATAAAAAATACCCTTGAAATTGATGAAAATAATTAAAAACAATTCCTCGTATTGCCTAAAATAATGCCTTTAAATATGAATTTTGTCTCAAATTTTATTCAAAGAAATGAATAATACATACTTAGAACTCTTATACCCAATTTGATCCTAATATCCTGCAAGAATTCGATGAGATTCTCATATAAAAGAATATACTTATATATATCCCGAATATTAGGTTGAATCAAGCCCCATTTATAAGTGATGAGACCTCTGTTTCTAACCCAAAGTATATAATTCTATATTTTCCTGTATGTAGGTAGGTAGGTACCTATATGTAGGTGAGGCCTTGGTTTTGTTTAAAAATATATTTATACAGAGAAAGATTCAAAATTTCTGCCCAAATCTTTGTAAATATTTAGGTCTTATTAAAGAGTTGACATTACTTTGAGGTCAGAAAGTAGTCTTACATTAAAGAAATTATAATACTTGAATCTTCAGTTTAGGTATGATCGAATGAGAAAGTTTGGGAAAAGTTGGTACAACTAACAACTGAACTGACCAAATCCTTAATAAACAAGTGAAAATAACAACAAACTGAGTTAATATCGGGTGTTGATGTAACCCGGTATACACTGAGTTTATGAAAAAAGTATCAAGTTTGATTGCTTTTTAAAAAGGAACATTTTTTGGCTTAAAATTTTTGTTCGATATCTTACGGTTTCAAAGATGATTAGATTTCCAAAAGGGATTAATTTCAATTTCAACCTGCAATCATGATTTCGACAAAATCATGAAGGATGATTGAAAAAGAAAGGGGGTGGTAATTGAGGTAATAAATACTTAATTTTTTTACATAATTTTATCATTAATTTATGATTAATTATATGCAATTGGACAATTGCGGTTGTGACTTTGAAAGAAAGTTCTTTATAAGGCAAATGTTAGGTACCTATTCAAAAAACAAAAGTGAAATAAGTATAGGTAGGTAGGTACCTATACGAGCTTTTATTAATTAGAGTAACACACTAAAAATGTTGAAACTTAATTATTTGATTGTAAAAGCGTGTGCGTGTGGGGTAGTGCTGGTGCTGGTGCTTATGTTGAAGATTACCTACTTTGCACCTCAGACCTCAGCTTTTAATAATTTCGACCACAGTTTATTTAATAATGTTTTACATTTTTAAAGCCTTACTATCATCTATACATTCTATAGGTACCTAGGTACCTACTAATAAAAGGGTCTATTTTAGGGCATTTTTTTAATAAAGTTAAAAGCACAGCGCTTCCACCAAAATTTATATTTCATGGCATACAATATCCATTACGATGAGTTGCGAATGCGATCTCGACGATTTCGTATTGTTGTAGGTATTGGATGACAAATAGAAATGGATGCAAACAAAACTTCCAAAATTTGTTTACGAACTTAAGTTGATGGTTGGTTGCAGATGAAGCGAAAATCAATGTGTTCAGAGCTTAAAGAAAATCATATGATTTCGTTTGTGGGAAAATGAGAAGGAATACATGTTTATAATACATTAAAATATACTCAGGTACTATATCTATATGTATATGTACTTGTATACTACGTATCTGTGATTCTGCAGAGGATTATCACTAGCTTTTAGCTGGTGAACGTCTTGCTTGTCTGAACACGTTATACGTTTTACGTTATACGTTAAACGTTAAACGTTCAACAAACGGAGTTCAGTGTTGGTTGGTTGCTCTGTCAACTTTTACTCTCCAATTGTATTCTACTGCGTTGTATCGTGTGAACACTGACTGAATAGATTAGATTTATATCAAATCTTAGTTAATTAATTGTTAGCAATATGAAATACCCTGCACCTGCTTAGAAACTTACATAATAAATATACCAATCATTTTATCACTTTTGTTAAAAAACTTGCGCCTTACCTACATAGATTTCGCTACTCTACTTTTGAAGGCGAACATTTTTGTTTTTGCTGGAATATCAATACTTTTTGTATGCGTTCAAACTTTGCCCCCTCCTCCTCACACATTTATGTTTCTGGTGGTCGGATAAAATATAGTCCGATTTGTTCCTCATCAATAAATTTTATGCGTTTCTTAATGTTAACATTCAAGATCATAAACTTAAATACAGCTAAAATTTCCATATAAATTGCTGAAATGATAAAATTACTATAGTTTCCAAAAACTATCCCATTAATTTACCAAGAAAATCAATTTTGTGTCCACTTTTATTTAAATAACTTTTAAAATGAGGACTTCTAAACTTAAAGGCTGTAAAAAACAAAACAAGCCAGTACAAAAAGAATATACGAATAAAACTGAAAACCTTGTCTAAAACTAACAAAAGAATCAGATCAGAGGGGTGTTATTTGAATATAAATGACATTCTTGTATCATAAAAAATCCTTTAATCCCTAAGTTTGTCCTTAGGTCTTGTCCTTAGTGATTAGGTCTTAGATCTTCCCAGCCAATAGAATTCCATTCCAAGTCTTTTCTTTAAAATCCAATCCAATCAAAAGACAACATATCAAGTATTACCTAGATCCTTAGATCCTTAACCTAATGGATTATATTTGTGATTTGAACCAATCATCTCTCATGTTATTCGGTATCCTTTATTTTACAATAATAAAAGGACAACTTTAAGTAGCAGTATCCTAGGACCTAGTTCACATGATGATTTTTCATTATTTGTATGGCTTTGAAAGTGTAATTTCTCCTGAACACATTATTAGGTACCTAAGTGACATTTCTACAATCAAGAGGATTTGATTATTATATTTTAATCCTCAATTTAAGCACCAAACGAGATCAAATTCACTCTGTCCATATTTTTGTTCCTTTTGATAGAAAGTAGTCAATCCCAAAATGAAGGGGACTTCTTTTAGGAATTATAATATATCCGATATAAAACCAGTTTCCTCTATTTTATCTTTTTATTAAGCCTTCTTTATCAATTACAAATTTGTCCATATATTTACTGTATATTTTCGGAGCTTTCTTTCATCTTAACCAATAAGTACCTTATTTAGTATAACTCCATTGTTATGGCCTACCTAATCCAGAATCCAGATTTCCAGAACATATTCTTGCGTTCTTCAAATTACTTGCTCTTTAGACATTTGTAATTAAAACAATTACACAAATTTTTGAAAACAATACTGATCACCATTTTAAAACAGTTCACTCACTAAACACTATATTTATATGTTCACACATCCGATTACATCAAGAGACTGCATGAGAATGAATTTAATGACTATTAACAAACAAACAAACAGTATTGACTGCCTGCCATTACAAGTTGTAGTCTTGATTCATTGCTAGTCCGTGTGTGTAGTTTCCATTCTATACATATATTGTGAGAATTTAATTTGATGTTGATCACATCACCAGACAGACTGCAAGACAGACTGACTTTATTTGATACAAATATAAATAACAATTTTAACTTGTTTTTGTTTGTTTCATTATTTTGTTTAAATTTCAATAATATTGGAATCATCTAATCCAAGCTAAATTGAACAGTTCCAAAGTTATTCACGTTGAAAGTCAATTTTAGATATAAATTCAAGGTTCAATGATTCGAACATCTAAAATCATTTGAAATTTGTTCGCTTTAAGGTGCTATAAAACTCCTCCAAAGATAGCTAATTCAAATTGTAAACGTTTCTTAGATCAAATTATTCGTTTAGAAAAGCTGTTATAAAAACGCTTTCATGTAACTGAAACAATTGGTTGTTACACTTCTTGAGTGGTGTAAGTAACCCTTCGCAGTTGCACCCCATAAATAGATTCAATTTATTAAAAGTCATGTTGGCCAAATTCGTGTGTAGTCAAAACGATGGCCAAACTGTCTAAATGCATTTAAATTTACAATTGACTAGATTTAAAACGCAATTTAAATTTAATAGATTCTGAGTTAAACAAGAAGTTCGTTGACCCTTAGTTAAAGTAAAATGTCAAGATTTATATGCAACCGTCTAAATACATTTGTACGGCTAGCAATATTATAGTTTTCAAAAATTAATATGTAGGTAAGGTGTGAGTAAATTTTTAAGTAAGATAATGATATTTTTATTATCTTTATCGAAATCTTGGAATAAAGTTACCATCCTCACTGTGGGTCCTTTCGCATATTAGGAGTCTAGTTAATGAAGTAGTTGAGAACACTCATATTTAAAATATGGTTCATCTTTAGTCAACATCCAAATGTGATCAAGAAAATGAAAACAAATTAAATACTTTGGCTATTAATAATACATTTGCCATGCAGTTTGTACTATGGGCCACCGAAAATGTGCCCTTTTTTTCAAAATTGTAGAGTAATTTTGTGCCTTATTCTTTCGGTTTGTGGGAAAATGTTTCGAATAAAAGTTGGTAGTATATTTATAATGAACTATTATCCGAAAAATTTTCTCAAAAACCGAATGATTAAGGGGGTTCTTGGTACAAAACCTCAGCTCTTTGACTTTACACAACAAAACGTAATTCCACGATTAATTGTAGGAGAAGTAATCTTACGTCCCCAAATAATAATACATTATTTCAATTTTCAATTTCAGCATAAACATCTAAAAAATTACCTACACAGCACTTTTATACACTACTTTGTATTTTTATACATTTGTGTATGTGTGTGTATAAAGTAAAATATACAGTACACGCATTAATAATGAACTCGGTATATACCAGGTATTTAAGAAATTGACTCAATAAGTTGTTATTTTCACTAGTTTTTTTTTATTAAAATTCGCTTTAGTAAATAGATACACAACCAACCATTTTCCAAAAAAAATACAAATTCATTCCATTATTTAAATGTAACAGTTAACTGGAATATAATTTACATAACTTTCTTTAAAATCATTCCAAGAAAACTGTTGAAATATCCATCGGCAAATGGGGTCGAAATTAAGGTTGTGTAAGGGATCTGCAATTAAAAATACCAACTTGTAAAAATATGAAAAAAAACTTTTTCTGTTGCAAGATCAATTTTATTACTGACCCCAAATTAGAAACTTCTCTTCGGGTGCTCTCATTCCAAGAAAATTGTTGAAATATCCATCGGCAAATGGGGTCCACATTAAAGTTGTTTCAGGGATCTGTAACAAATATAAAATTTTTAGTTAAAACTGTAAAAAATTTACAGTTTCGAGATAAACTTTGACAACTGACCCAACGATCCCCAAGCATGAACATTACTTCGCCGCCTTAGCTGTTGAATAGAAGATACTTGCAATGGAACTCAGACCATAGTTCTTTGACATTTAAGTCCATCAGAGAATGTGGCCAAACTTAAAGTTGTTTCAGGGATCTGTAACAAATATAAAATTTTTAGTTAAAACTGTAAAAAATTTACAGTTTCGAGATAAACTTTGACAACTGACCCAACGATCCCCAAGCATGAACATTACTTCGCCGCCTTAGCTGTTGAATAGAAGATACTTGCAATGGAACTCAGACCATAGTTCTTTGACATTTAAGTCCATCAGAGAATGTGGCCAAACTTAAAGTTGTTTCAGGGATCTGTAACAAATATAAAATTTTTAGTTAAAACTGTAAAAAATTTACAGTTTCGAGATAAACTTTGACAACTGACCCAACGATCCCCAAGCATAAACATTACTTCGCCGCCTTAGCTAGCCGAATAGAAGATACTTGCAATGGCACTCAGACCATAGTTCTTTGACAATTTAAGTCCATCAGAGAATGTGGCCAAACTTAAAGTTGTTTCAGGGATCTGTAACAAATATAAAATTTTTAGTTAAAACTGTAAAAAATTTACAGTTTCGAGATAAACTTTGACAACTGACCCAACGATCCCCAAGCATAAACATTACTTCGCCGCCTTAGCTAGCCGAATAGAAGATACTTGGATATATGGAAAAACAGAAAAACGTTCGAGATTTTCTAAATCTGTAACAAAGGAAATTTATTTTAAATTGGTGGAAATTAGTATTTAAGTAATAAATATTTGACGGAAATATACCTTTCAAAATCCTATAATTCCCGAAGTTTCCATATTTTTTCGAAGATAATCTGTTGAAAGTAAAAGATTTTTAAATAATGGAAAACCAAATATAAATCATGGAAAACCACATTACGAATATTTCGTAAAGTGGTTTTAAACATACCTTCAAAACTTCCATAACCAGATCCATGTCCATAAAAAAGTACCTGAAAGGGAAAACCTAACCGGAAACCTAACCAGAACGATATATGTTTTAAAATATAAAATGTGGATAGTTCCAGCTGTCCTGTTTTATTGGATCCAAATAATGTCCCGCGCAAATCTGCCCAGGACTCAAAGACTGCCTATAAACTATCTTGCACTAATAACTGGTTAAAACCAGTTTGAACCAGGTCCTGTTTTTAAAATGATCCTAGATGAACTTGCCATAATATACTCGTTCTCCAAATCATCACACCGTGATAGGGACATGCGGAAAGACTCAAAACAGAAATCGTTTGGTATACAAACGGCTACAAAACAGCATGCAAACAAATGATCAATTAGTGGATAAACGTTAAACACTGTGTGATCACTGGGAAATATACCGCAACAACAATAAACTGGGGAAAAAACTTTTTAGAAATGCAGCCAAGAAGCTGCCGTCCCTCCCCTCGAAGCATTCTAACTAAACAGGATACAACTTCGAAAGTTGACCGGATTCAACTCCAAACATTATCACCATCGAAACCACCTGCAGATAATAAGACTCCACAATGGATCCATTATGTGCCCTGAGACTGTGCAACGAGGAGGAGGAAATATCCAGCTACATCATTTTTGCTGCGAACCATCAATCGATTACTCTAGATATTACATATTCGGTGTATCTCACGCCGAATAATATAAACCCTCATGAAAACCTGATAGGCATGCTCCTGGCTATACCCAAGATATGGAAGAAGCGAACTTCGCCAGACTGAACTGGAAGAAGGAGCACAAAGGACCACAAAGTCGATGTGCAATACATTCACCATACTCCAAGATTTATCTATCCACCTATCTAGGAAAAAATACGGGAGAAATTTGTTTGTAGTATTCACAATTTAAATACAAATTGATCCCGATAGCATCCTAATAAACTAAACCCACAATTTATCGAATCTTTTTCGAACAGAACAAAAATTCAATTGCAAAACGCAGATCTCCATTTATTGTAATAAACCGTCTGTAAATTAATGATAGATTCTGGATTATATCGTGTCAAAAAAGTATTTATTCACATTTTAGATAAATAAACGATTTCCGTATAAAGTCACTGATTTTGATAACATTTTGTTTTTCGATGTGGACATTGAACACCGCATCATCGATGATGAATCAGTGAGGGAATCAACCTTTAGTTGAATTTATTATCGCCTGCGTGTAACAAATACCTATAACAACCCTTATGTTCATGTCGAACCTTCAAAAGTACATTTATTAATAGAAGATCATGCACAGAAGATCTATGAAAATTATCCATTCAAGACACTGGGAAAAAAAGAAAATCAACATTTTATTTAGTTGAGATTCATTATTTATTCAACAACTAATCTGGGATTGGGGGGGGAGGGACTGGGACTGGGACTAAAGATTGCATTCTTTCGTATCCCTCCTGCCATAGTTTGAACCAATTCAATCTCTCAACGATCAGCAATCATTCACAATTCAATAGCTTTATTTTGAAGTCGAATAGTTCTACAGCTATCATCCAAATTTTCTAGTAGGATCATTTGATCAATTAAATTTAAAGTTTGTGGTACGATCATTTGAATGCGTTGGGAATTTGATGGTAAATTTTACCATAACGATCGGTAAGAACGGTTTTTTTTAAATTCAGATTAATTGATTCATATAAAAATAAATTAATTGAAATTAATTAATTAATTAATTCTTTAAATCAATATCAATAAAATTCAACAATAATAATACCTACTCGAAATACTTGGAATTTACTTTTTTCAATATTTGCAAATAAGTAACTTTTATTTGGCGAAATGACAAATTAAAATCGCAAAATTTTGAATAATAACAATTCGATCAACTGAATTAGAATTCATTATGTGTATTTATACTTTTTGTAAAATTGATTGAATAGATTTTAAGGACTTTGTTTTTGAAAATATCCGTATTCTTTGGACCATATTTGGATTGGATGTTCAATTAGTTTACGTGAAACTAATTTTATTTCAACGACTTGTAAAAACAACAATTCATTCTTTAATTTAACAAACGCAGTTTTTTCCATTTTTATGGTGATTAAAAAATCGATAGAATTTTACCAAAAAGTTTTGATGTCATAAAAACGAACATCAAAATATTTAAATTATAATACCAAATTAGGAATACCATTATTCCTGCATTACCAACGAATTGATCAACTTATACAATTGTAGGTACCCCCAACAAGTGCCAACTATTCGGACTACTAAAAGTAATTGTCCAGAATTTAAATGTAATTTTGAATTGAATATCTAAACTAAAAAGATTTATTTTATCACTTCAATTCCTTAATTGATTTTAAAAAATCCAATTTTATATCCATAATGTGGCTTCTATCACTCGCCCAAAAATAATTCTGGTCAAATAATATTACCCAAACAAAATCCCTGCGCAGATGATTTTACTTAGATAATTTGAAAGCTATATTTTGTGCACAAAGTTGAATTTAATAAAAGAACGTAGAAATTTCAAAATAATAAAATTCTTTTCGGTTCAGAATCTTGAATGCACAATTACATTCCACGTTCCGAGCAATGAATTTTAGCAGGAACACGTTAGCACTTCTACGGGTAACAACTGTATAAATTAATTAACATTTATCGACGATTTATAATGATCGTAAATCTGAAAATCGCTGCGTTTGTTTATTAAAGACACAAATTTTGTAACTAATCAAGTCAAATCGAACAAAATTGATTTTACATAAACCAATCAATTAAGACAACATACAAGACAAGTTTAGTCCCTAAAAAAATAGGAATATTTTGGAACAAAGACCCTAAAGCCTAAACCTAATCAACTTTATTAAAAGTTTAAAATATAATGACTTGTAATTAATTAACTGATGTTATAATTCTAAATTTCATTTTAATTTGTCATTACCTAACCAAATAAACATTACTGTCGCCGCTACTATTTAAAAACAATTAACCCAAACCCAAAATTTAAATGAATTTTAAAATAATATAGAAAAAAGTAAATTACGATTGTCGAGTATTAATTAATATAGTTGAAATAATTAATGTTGATTTCAATTAGAATCAACTCATTTGAATCAAATCAAATGAATCAAATCAATTAAATCAGTTTCAAAGAATCAATTCATCTGAATAACAACAAAAAACCGTTATTAATGATCAACAAAATCGAACGTTGACAAATGACTGCACCACAATTTCAAATTTAATTAATTTGATAAAATAATGTAGAAAACGATTTTCTACATTAATTACCAGACAGTTAGATTTGATTGGCTGTAGAATTAATTATTCGAAAAACGAAGCTATTGAACTGTGAATGAAAGCTAATGGTTGTGAGATTGAATTGGCGAAAACTGTGGCCGGAATACGAATGCAATTTTTAGTCGTAGAATAATGAATCTAAACTAAAATGTCGATTTTCTCAGTTTATCCAGTTTCTCGAATGGATAATTTTCGTCTTCGGTGAAGGATCTTCATTAAATGAACTTTTGAAGGTTCATGAATGAAACATAAAGGTTGTTACATTTGTTACAGACAGGGGATATTCAATACAACTAAAGGTTGCTTTACATCACTGATTCATCGCCGAAGCGGTGTTCAATGTTCGAAACACAAAAATACTGAATCGGTGACTTCATACAAAAATCGTTACCTTTTTATCTAAAATATGTATTTTCTCGACAAAACATTAGATCCTGAAAATTCGATTTATATTTACATAAAATTTAAAACGCAAAATCATCCTTGATATTACAATGTCTGTCTCTGTTCTGCCTAAGAATCAAATATAATTGTAAGTTAGCCGGACTTGGCTACCAAAATCAATTGCATTTAAATCGTGAACATTGCCAAAAAAAGGTCCCACGTATTAAAATGACTACAACAATGATAGATAAATCTGGGGGTATGGTAAATATTACACTTCGACCTAATGGCACGTTCTGTTCCCTCTTCTATACTTCAGGCTGACGAGGTTAGCTCGTCGCATATCTTGGCAATCCAGAAGCTTGATTATCATGTTTTCCTGTAGGCAATCGAGAGACTCGCAGTTAAAGATGGTGAATGATACGTCCTCCCCGCCGCACAGTCGGCATATAATTGATACATTGTGTGTGAGTCCTTTTGTAGGTGCTTTAGTAGGTTATAATGTCCGGTGGAGAATCCGGCTAACAAACTAAGTTTTATCCTGTTCAGGTTAACCGCTTGGATGCATTCCGAAACAGTGTCTATATTCCCGAGTTTTTGTTGCGGTTTATTTGCCAGTGATCACGATGTTCAAAGTCGATCCACTCGTTGGTCACATGTTTGCTCGCTGTTTTTCGAATTCCTAAAATATTCAATAATTCCCTCGTGTCCCTATCACATACTGTGAATGGTTTTGAGAAGGAGAATATTATGGGAAGAACATCTGTGTTCATTGTTTTTAAAACAGGACCAGTGGGTGGGCTGTTTTTTTAATGTAGCCATGAGTTCACGACTCACGACACAAACAGGACATTCAGTACCTAACATATAATATATTTTAAAACATTCGCGAGGGGAGAGAATGTATACATTCTTTAGGGGCCAAGGCAGGTTCTAGCTTCTTGGACCCAGAAGCTAGTACCTGAAAACCTGCGGTGGGCAGGGATCGGTTTCACTTTTCCCTGAAGCACTCCTGCGGACGCACGAGTACCCCCGCTACCCGAGAGCTTTGATGACGAATTTAATGAAGTTTAAAAAAATATAATCTATGTCATCAATTGTTTGAAATGGAAAACTTAACCAACCTATAATATAACCTAAGGGCAACCATATTAGCAATGCATACAGACGTTATAGTTTAAAATAAAAATAAAAACAATTCCAAAATAGTTTATCCTAAAACTACCCACAAACCTTTACTCCTTAACAATTATCCAACCCATGTTCTTCAAAATTTGATCCAAACATTGCAATTGATTTTATTTGAAAGGTCAGTTTAATTTTAATTTTAAATTTGTATTTACAATTGCCTATATTTAAAACTCAATTTAAATTTAATAGATTCTGAGGTAACAACAAGTTCGTTGACCCCAAATTAAAGTAAAATGTCAAGATTTATATGCAACAGTCTAAATACATTTGTATATACAATTGCCTATATTTAAAACTCAATGTAAACTTAACAGATTCTGAGTTAAACGGGAAGGTCGCTGACCCTTGAAGTAAAAAATCAAGATTTATATGCAACCGTCTAAATCCATTTGTATTAAATATTGCCTATATTTAAAACTCAGTTTAAATTTAATAGATTCTGAGTTAAACAAGAAGTTCGTTGACCCTTACTTAAAGTAAAATATCAAGATTTATATACAACCGTCTAAATACATTTGTATTTAATTTTGCCTATATTTAAAACTCAATATAAACTTAACAGATTCTGAGTTAAACGAGAAGGTCGTTGACCCTAAAAGTGAAAAGTCAATATTTTTTATGCAACCGTCTAAATACACTTGTGCGGCTAGATAATTTGAAGAAAAAAAATGAAAAAGGGGGTTTTTGAGGAGATCTATCGCATATTCCAATTTTCGGAATAGAACCCTGAAACACCGTGTACATATATAAATATAGGTATAAATATATTCAAGGGACGGTGTTTAGGTATCCAAACTAAAAATTTAATAAAAACACGAAAAGGAGTGTTTTTGGGGGGATCTATCGCCTACTAAAATTTTCGGAATAAAATCCTGAAACACCGTGTACATATATAAATATAGGTAAAAATATATTCACGGAACGGTGTTTAGGAATCCAAACTAGATATTTCATTAAATACGAAAAGGAACGTTTTTGGGGGGGATCTATCGCATACTAAAATTTTCGGAATAAAATCCTGAAACACCGTGTACATATATAAATATAGGTATAAATATATTCAAGGGACGGTGTTTAGGTATCCAAACTTAATATTTAATTAAAACACGAAAAGGAGTGTTTTTGGGAGGATCTATCGCATACTCAAATTTTCGGAATAAAATCCTGAAACACCGTGTACATATATAAATATAGGTATAAAAATATTCAAGGAACGGTGTTTAGGTATCCAAACTACATATTTAATTAAAACACGAAAAGGAATGTTTTTGGGGGGATCTATCGCATACTCAAATTTTCGGAATACAATCCTGAAACACCGTGTACATATATAAATATAGGTATAAATATATTCAAGGAAAGGTGTTTAGGTATCCAAACTTAATATTTAATTAAAACACGAAAAGGAATGTTTTTGGGGGAATCTATCGCATACTCAAATTTTCGGAATATAATCCTGAAACACCGTGTACATATATAAATATAGGTATAAATATATTCAAGGAAAGGTGTTTAGGTATCCAAACTAGATATTTAATTAAAACACGAAAAGGAATGTTTTTGGGGGGATCTATCGCATACTCAAATTTTCGGAATAAAATCCTGAAACACCGTGTACATATATAAATATAGGTATATATATATTCAAGGAAAGGTGTTTAGGTATCCAAACTTAATATTTAATTAAAACACGAAAAGGAATGTTTTTGGGGGAATCTATCGCATACTCAAATTTTCGGAATATAATCCTGAAACACCGTGTACATATATAAATATAGGTATAAATATATTCAAGGAAAGGTGTTTAGGTATCCAAACTAGATATTTAATTAAAACACGAAAAGGAATAATTTTGGGGGAATCTATCTCATACTCAAATTTTCGGAATAAAATCCTGAAACACCGTGTACATATATAAATATAGGTATAAATATATTCAAGGGACGGTGTTTAGGTATCCAAACTAGATATTTAATTAAAACACGAAAAGGAATATTTTTGGGGGGATCTATCTCATACTCAAATTATCGGAATAAAATCCTGAAACACCGTGTACATATATAAATATAGGTATAAATATATTCAAGGGACGGTGTTTAGGTATCCAAACTAAATATTTAATTAAAACACGAAAAGGAGTGTTTTTGAGGGGATCTATCGCATACTAAAATTTTCGGAATAAAGTCCTGAAACACCGTGTACATATATAAATATAGGTATAAAAAAATTCAAGGAACGGTGTTTAGATATCCAAACTAGATATTTAATTAAAACACGAAAAGGAATATTTTTGGGGGGATCTATCTCATACTCAAATTTTCGGAATAAAATCCTGAAACACCGTGTACATATATAAATATAGGTATAAATATATTCAAGGGACGGTGTTTAGGTATCAAAACTAAATATTTAATTAAAACACGAAAAGGAGTGTTTTTGGGGGGATCTATCGCATACTCAAATTTTCGGAATAAAATCCTGAAACACCGTGTACATATATAAATATAGGTATAAATATATTCAAGGAAAGGTGTTTAGGTATCCAAACTAGATATTTAATTAAAACACGAAAAGGAATATTTTTGGGGGGATCTATCGCATACTAAAATTTTCGGAATAAAATCCTGAAACACCGTGTACATATATAAATATAGGTATAAATATATTCAAGGGACGGTGTTTAGGTATCCAAATTAAAAATTTAATAAAAACACGAAAAGGAGTGTTTTTGGGGGGATCTATCGCCTACTAAAATTTTCGGAATAAAATCCTGAAACACCGTGTACATATATAAATATAGGTATAAAAATATTCAAGGAACGGTGTTTAGGTATCCAAACTAGATATTTAATTAAAACACGAAAAGGAATATTTTTGGGGGGATCTATCGCATACTCAAATTTTCGGAATAAAATCCTGAAACACTGTGTACATATATAAATATAGGTATAAATATATTCAAGGAAAGGTGTTTAGGTATCCAAACTAGATATTTAATTAAAACACGAAAAGGAATAATTTTGGGGGGATCTATCTCATACTCAAATTTTCGGAATAAAATCCTGAAACACCGTGTACATATATAAATATAGGTATAAAAATATTCAAGGAACGGTGTTTAGATATCCAAACTAGATATTTAATTAAAACACGAAAAGGAATATTTTTGGGGGGATCTATCGCATACTAAAATTTTCGGAATAAAATCCTGAAACACTGTGTACATATATAAATATAGGTATAAATATATTCAAGGGACGGTGTTTAGGTATCCAAATTAAAAATTTAATAAAAACACGAAAAGGAGTGTTTTTGGGGGGATCTATCGCCTACTAAAATTTTCGGAATAAAATCCTGAAACACCGTGTACATATATAAATATAGGTATAAAAATATTCAAGGACCGGTGTTTAGGTATCCAAACTAGATATTTAATTAAAACACGAAAAGGAATATTTTTGGGGGATCTATCGCATACTCAAATTTTCGGAATAAAATCCTGAAACACTGTGTACATATATAAATATAGGTATAAATATATTCAAGGAAAGGTGTTTAGGTATCCAAACTAGATATTTAATTAAAACACGAAAAGGAATAATTTTGGGGGGATCTATCGCATACTAAAATTTTCGGAATAAAGTCCTGAAACACCGTGTACATATATAAATATAGGTATAAAAAAATTCAAGGAACGGTGTTTAGATATCCAAACTAGATATTTAATTAAAACACGAAAAGGAATATTTTTGGGGGGATCTATCTCATACTCAAATTTTCGGAATAAAATCCTGAAACACCGTGTACATATATAAATATAGGTATAAAAATATTCAAGGAACGGTGTTTAGGTATCCAAACTAGATATTTAATTAAAACACGAAAAGGAATATTTTTGGGGGGATCTATCTCATACTCAAATTTTCGGAATAAAATCCTGAAACACCGTGTACATTTATAAATATAGGTATAAATATATTCAAGGGACGGTGTTTAGGTATCAAAACTAAATATTTAATTAAAACACGAAAAGGAGTGTTTTTGGGGGGATCTATCGCATACTCAAATTTTCGGAATAAAATCCTGAAACACCGTGTACATATATAAATATAGGTATAAAAAAATTCAAGGAACGGTGTTTAGATATCCAAACTAGATATTTAATTAAAACACGAAAAGGAATATTTTTGGGGGGATCTATCTCATACTCAAATTTTCGGAATAAAATCCTGAAACACCGTGTACATATATAAATATAGGTATAAATATATTCAAGGGACGATGTTTAGGTATCCAAACTAAATATTTAATTAAAACACGAAAAGGAGTGTTTTTGGGGGGATCTATCGCATACTAAAATTTTCGGAATAAAGTCCTGAAACACCGTGTACATATATAAATATAGGTATAAAAAAATTCAAGGAACGGTGTTTAGATATCCAAACTAGATATTTAATTAAAACACGAAAAGGAATATTTTTGGGGGGATCTATCGCATACTCAAATTTTCGGAATAAAATCCTGAAACACCGTGTACATATATAAATATAGGTATAAATATATTCAAGGGACGGTGTTTAGGTATCCAAACTAAAAATTTAATAAAAACACGAAAAGGAGTGTTTTTGGGGGGATCTATCGCCTACTAAAATTTTCGGAATAAAATCCTGAAACACCGTGTACATATATAAATATAGGTATAAATATATTCAAGGAAAGGTGTTTAGGTATCCAAACTAGATATTTAATTAAAACACGAAAAGGAATAATTTTGGGGGGATCTATCTCATACTCAAATTTTCGGAAAAAAATCCTGAAACACAGTGTACTTATATAAATATAGGTATAAATATATTCAAGGGACGGTGTTTAGGTATCCAAACAAAAAATTTAATAAAAACACGAAAAGGAGTGTTTTTGGGGGGATCTATCGCCTACTAAAATTTTCGGAATAAAATCCTGAAACACCGTGTACATATATAAATATAGGTATAAAAATATTCAAGGAACGGTGTTTAGGTAACCAAACTAGATATTTAATTAAAACACGAAAAGGAATATTTTTGGGGGGATCTATCGCATACTCAAATTTTCGGAATAAAATCCTGAAACACCGTGTACATATATAAATATTGGTATAAATATATTCAAGGGACGGTGTTTAGGTATCCAAATTAAATATTTAATTAAAACACGAAAAGGAGTGTTTTTGGGGGGATCTATCGCCTACTAAAATTTTCGGAATAAAATCCTGAAACACCGTGTACATATATAAATATAGGTATAAAAATATTCAAGGAACGGTGTTTAGGTATCCAAACTAGATATTTAATTAAAACACGAAAAGGAATATTTTTGGGGGGATCTATCGCATACTCAAATTTTCGGAATAAAATCCTGAAACACTGTGTACATATATAAATATAGGTATAAATATATTCAAGGAAAGGTGTTTAGGTATCCAAACTAGATATTTAATTAAAACACGAAAAGGAATAATTTTGGGGGGATCTATCTCATACTCAAATTTTCGGAATAAAATCCTGAAACACCGTGTACATATATAAATATAGGTATAAAAATATTCAAGGAACGGTGTTTAGGTATCCAAACTAGATATTTAATTAAAACACGAAAAGGAATATTTTTGGGGGGATCTATCTCATACTCAAATTTTCGGAATAAAATCCTGAAACACCGTGTACATTTATAAATATAGGTATAAATATATTCAAGGGACGGTGTTTAGGTATCAAAACTAAATATTTAATTAAAACACGAAAAGGAGTGTTTTTGGGGGGATCTATCGCATACTCAAATTTTCGGAATAAAATCCTGAAACACCGTGTACATATATAAATATAGGTATAAAAAAATTCAAGGAACGGTGTTTAGATATCCAAACTAGATATTTAATTAAAACACGAAAAGGAATATTTTTGGGGGGATCTATCGCATACTCAAATTTTCGGAATAAAATCCTGAAACACCGTGTACATATATAAATATAGGTATAAATATATTCAAGGGACGATGTTTAGGTATCCAAACTAAATATTTAATTAAAACACGAAAAGGAGTGTTTTTGGGGGGATCTATCGCATACTAAAATTTTCGGAATAAAGTCCTGAAACACCGTGTACATATATAAATATAGGTATAAAAAAATTCAAGGAACGGTGTTTAGATATCCAAACTAGATATTTAATTAAAACACGAAAAGGAATATTTTTGGGGGGATCTATCGCATACTCAAATTTTCGGAATAAAATCCTGAAACACCGTGTACATATATAAATATAGGTATAAATATATTCAAGGGACGGTGTTTAGGTATCCAAATTAAAAATTTAATAAAAACACGAAAAGGAGTGTTTTTGGGGGGATCTATCGCCTACTAAAATTTTCGGAATAAAATCCTGAAACACTGTGTACATATATAAATATAGGTATAAATATATTCAAGGAAAGGTGTTTAGGTATCCAAACTAGATATTTAATTAAAACACGAAAAGGAATAATTTTGGGGGGATCTATCTCATACTCAAATTTTCGGAATAAAATCCTGAAACACCGTGTACATATATAAATATAGGTATAAATATATTCAAGGAAAGGTGTTTAGGTATCCAAACTAGATATTTAATTAAAACACGAAAAGGAATAATTTTGGGGGAATCTATCTCATACTCAAATTTTCGGAATAAAATCCTGAAACACCGTGTACATATATAAATATAGGTATAAATATATTCATGGAAAGGTGTTTGAGTATCCAAACTGGATATTTAATTAAAACACGAAAAGGAATGTTTTTGGGAGGATCTATCGCATACTCAAATTTTCGGAATAAAATCCTGTAACACCGTGTACATATATAAATATAGGTATAAATATATTCAAGGGACGGTGTTTAGGTATCCAAACTAAAAATTTAATAAAAACACGAAAAGGAGTGTTTTTGGGGGGATCTATCGCATACTAAAATTTTCGGAATAAAGTCCTGAAACACCGTGTACATATATAAATATAGGTATAAAAAAAATTCAAGGAACGGTGTTTAGATATCCAAACTAGATATTTAATTAAAACACGAAAAGGAATATTTTTGGGGGGATCTATCTCATACTCAAATTTTCGGAATAAAATCCTGAAACACCGTGTACATATATAAATATAGGTATAAATATATTCAAGGGACGGTGTTTAGGTATCCAAACTAAATGTTTAATTAAAACACGAAAAGGAGTGTTTTTGGGGGGATCTATCGCATACTAAAATTTTCGGAATAAAATCCTGAAACACCGTGTACATATATAAATATAGGTATAAAAAAATTCAAGGAATGGTGTTTAGATATCCAAACTAGATATTTAATTAAAACACGAAAAGGAATATTTTTGGGGGGATCTATTTCATACTCAAATTTTCGGAATAAAATCCTGAAACACCGTGTACATATATAAATATAAGTATAAATATATTCATGGAAAAGTGTTTAGGTATCCAAACTAAATATTTAATTAAAACACGAAAATGTGTGTTTTTGGGGGGATCTATCGCATACTAAAATTTTCGGAATAAAGTCCTGAAACACCGTGTACATATATAAATATAGGTATAAAAAAATTCAAGGAACGGTGTTTAGATATCCAAACTAGATATTTAATTAAAACACGAAAAGGAATATTTTTGGGGGGATCTATCTCATACTCAAATTTTCGGAATAAAATCCTGAAACACCGTGTACATATATAAATATAGGTATAAATATATTCAAGGAAAGGTGTTTAGTTATCCAAACTAGATATTTAATTAAAACACGAAAAGGAATAATTTTGGGGGGATCTATCTCATACTCAAATTTTCGGAATAAAATCCTGAAACACCGTGTACATATATAAATATAGGTATAAATATATTCAAGGAAAGGTGTTTAGGTATCCAAACTAGATATTTAATTAAAACACGAAAAGGAATAATTTTGGGGGGATCTATCTCATACTCAAATTTTCGGAATAAAATCCTGAAACACCGTGTACTTATATAAATATAGGTATAAATATATTCAAGGGACGGTGTTTAGGTATCCAAACAAAAAATTTAATAAAAACACGAAAAGGAGTGTTTTTGGGGGGATCTATCGCATACTCAAATTTTCGGAATAAAATCCTGAAACACCGTGTACATATATAAATATAGGTATAAAAATATTCAAGGAACGGTGTTTAGGTATCCAAACTAGATATTTAATAAAAACACGAAAAGGAATATTTTTGGGGGGATCTATCGCATACTCAAATTTTCGGAATAAAATCCTGAAACACCGTGTACATATATAAATATAGGTATAAATATATTCAAGGGACGGTGTTTAGGTATCCAAACTAAAAATTTAATAAAAACACGAAAAGGAGTGTTTTTGGGGGGATCTATCGCCTACTAAAATTTTCGGAATAAAATCCTGAAACACCGTGTACATATATAAATATAGGTATAAATATATTCAAGGAAAGGTGTTTAGGTATCCAAACTAGATATTTAATTAAAACACGAAAAGGAATAATTTTGGGGGGATCTATCTCATACTCAAATTTTCGGAAAAAAATCCTGAAACACAGTGTACTTATATAAATATAGGTATAAATATATTCAAGGGACGGTGTTTAGGTATCCAAACAAAAAATTTAATAAAAACACGAAAAGGAGTGTTTTTGGGGGGATCTATCGCCTACTAAAATTTTCGGAATAAAATCCTGAAACACCGTGTACATATATAAATATAGGTATAAAAATATTCAAGGAACGGTGTTTAGGTAACCAAACTAGATATTTAATTAAAACACGAAAAGGAATATTTTTGGGGGGATCTATCGCATACTCAAATTTTCGGAATAAAATCCTGAAACACCGTGTACATATATAAATATAGGTATAAATATATTCAAGGGACGGTGTTTAGGTATCCAAATTAAATATTTAATTAAAACACGAAAAGGAGTGTTTTTGGGGGGATCTATCGCCTACTAAAATTTTCGGAATAAAATCCTGAAACACCGTGTACATATATAAATATAGGTATAAAAATATTCAAGGAACGGTGTTTAGGTATCCAAACTAGATATTTAATTAAAACACGAAAAGGAATATTTTTGGGGGGATCTATCGCATACTAAAATTTTCGGAATAAAGTCCTGAAACACCGTGTACATATATAAATATAGGTATAAAAAAATTCAAGGAACGGTGTTTAGATATCCAAACTAGATATTTAATTAAAACACGAAAAGGAATATTTTTGGGGGGATCTATCTCATACTCAAATTTTCGGAATAAAATCCTGAAACACCGTGTACATATATAAATATAGGTATAAAAATATTCAAGGAACGGTGTTTAGGTATCCAAACTAGATATTTAATTAAAACACGAAAAGGAATATTTTTGGGGGGATCTATCTCATACTCAAATTTTCGGAATAAAATCCTGAAACACCGTGTACATTTATAAATATAGGTATAAATATATTCAAGGGACGGTGTTTAGGTATCAAAACTAAATATTTAATTAAAACACGAAAAGGAGTGTTTTTGGGGGGATCTATCGCATACTCAAATTTTCGGAATAAAATCCTGAAACACCGTGTACATATATAAATATAGGTATAAAAAAATTCAAGGAACGGTGTTTAGATATCCAAACTAGATATTTAATTAAAACACGAAAAGGAATATTTTTGGGGGGATCTATCTCATACTCAAATTTTCGGAATAAAATCCTGAAACACCGTGTACATATATAAATATAGGTATAAATATATTCAAGGGACGATGTTTAGGTATCCAAACTAAATATTTAATTAAAACACGAAAAGGAGTGTTTTTGGGGGGATCTATCGCATACTAAAATTTTCGGAATAAAGTCCTGAAACACCGTGTACATATATAAATATAGGTATAAAAAAATTCAAGGAACGGTGTTTAGATATCCAAACTAGATATTTAATTAAAACACGAAAAGGAATATTTTTGGGGGGATCTATCGCATACTCAAATTTTCGGAATAAAATCCTGAAACACCGTGTACATATATAAATATAGGTATAAATATATTCAAGGGACGGTGTTTAGGTATCCAAACTAAAAATTTAATAAAAACACGAAAAGGAGTGTTTTTGGGGGGATCTATCGCCTACTAAAATTTTCGGAATAAAATCCTGAAACACCGTGTACATATATAAATATAGGTATAAATATATTCAAGGAAAGGTGTTTAGGTATCCAAACTAGATATTTAATTAAAACACGAAAAGGAATAATTTTGGGGGGATCTATCTCATACTCAAATTTTCGGAAAAAAATCCTGAAACACAGTGTACTTATATAAATATAGGTATAAATATATTCAAGGGACGGTGTTTAGGTATCCAAACAAAAAATTTAATAAAAACACGAAAAGGAGTGTTTTTGGGGGGATCTATCGCCTACTAAAATTTTCGGAATAAAATCCTGAAACACCGTGTACATATATAAATATAGGTATAAAAATATTCAAGGAACGGTGTTTAGGTAACCAAACTAGATATTTAATTAAAACACGAAAAGGAATATTTTTGGGGGGATCTATCGCATACTCAAATTTTCGGAATAAAATCCTGAAACACCGTGTACATATATAAATATTGGTATAAATATATTCAAGGGACGGTGTTTAGGTATCCAAATTAAATATTTAATTAAAACACGAAAAGGAGTGTTTTTGGGGGGATCTATCGCCTACTAAAATTTTCGGAATAAAATCCTGAAACACCGTGTACATATATAAATATAGGTATAAAAATATTCAAGGAACGGTGTTTAGGTATCCAAACTAGATATTTAATTAAAACACGAAAAGGAATATTTTTGGGGGGATCTATCGCATACTCAAATTTTCGGAATAAAATCCTGAAACACTGTGTACATATATAAATATAGGTATAAATATATTCAAGGAAAGGTGTTTAGGTATCCAAACTAGATATTTAATTAAAACACGAAAAGGAATAATTTTGGGGGGATCTATCTCATACTCAAATTTTCGGAATAAAATCCTGAAACACCGTGTACATATATAAATATAGGTATAAAAATATTCAAGGAACGGTGTTTAGGTATCCAAACTAGATATTTAATTAAAACACGAAAAGGAATATTTTTGGGGGGATCTATCTCATACTCAAATTTTCGGAATAAAATCCTGAAACACCGTGTACATTTATAAATATAGGTATAAATATATTCAAGGGACGGTGTTTAGGTATCAAAACTAAATATTTAATTAAAACACGAAAAGGAGTGTTTTTGGGGGGATCTATCGCATACTCAAATTTTCGGAATAAAATCCTGAAACACCGTGTACATATATAAATATAGGTATAAAAAAATTCAAGGAACGGTGTTTAGATATCCAAACTAGATATTTAATTAAAACACGAAAAGGAATATTTTTGGGGGGATCTATCGCATACTCAAATTTTCGGAATAAAATCCTGAAACACCGTGTACATATATAAATATAGGTATAAATATATTCAAGGGACGATGTTTAGGTATCCAAACTAAATATTTAATTAAAACACGAAAAGGAGTGTTTTTGGGGGGATCTATCGCATACTAAAATTTTCGGAATAAAGTCCTGAAACACCGTGTACATATATAAATATAGGTATAAAAAAATTCAAGGAACGGTGTTTAGATATCCAAACTAGATATTTAATTAAAACACGAAAAGGAATATTTTTGGGGGGATCTATCGCATACTCAAATTTTCGGAATAAAATCCTGAAACACCGTGTACATATATAAATATAGGTATAAATATATTCAAGGGACGGTGTTTAGGTATCCAAATTAAAAATTTAATAAAAACACGAAAAGGAGTGTTTTTGGGGGGATCTATCGCCTACTAAAATTTTCGGAATAAAATCCTGAAACACTGTGTACATATATAAATATAGGTATAAATATATTCAAGGAAAGGTGTTTAGGTATCCAAACTAGATATTTAATTAAAACACGAAAAGGAATAATTTTGGGGGGATCTATCTCATACTCAAATTTTCGGAATAAAATCCTGAAACACCGTGTACATATATAAATATAGGTATAAATATATTCAAGGAAAGGTGTTTAGGTATCCAAACTAGATATTTAATTAAAACACGAAAAGGAATAATTTTGGGGGAATCTATCTCATACTCAAATTTTCGGAATAAAATCCTGAAACACCGTGTACATATATAAATATAGGTATAAATATATTCATGGAAAGGTGTTTGAGTATCCAAACTGGATATTTAATTAAAACACGAAAAGGAATGTTTTTGGGAGGATCTATCGCATACTCAAATTTTCGGAATAAAATCCTGTAACACCGTGTACATATATAAATATAGGTATAAATATATTCAAGGGACGGTGTTTAGGTATCCAAACTAAATATTTAATTAAAACACGAAAAGGAGTGTTTTTGGGGGGATCTATCGCATACTAAAATTTTCGGAATAAAGTCCTGAAACACCGTGTACATATATAAATATAGGTATAAAAAAAATTCAAGGAACGGTGTTTAGATATCCAAACTAGATATTTAATTAAAACACGAAAAGGAATATTTTTGGGGGGATCTATCTCATACTCAAATTTTCGGAATAAAATCCTGAAACACCGTGTACATATATAAATATAGGTATAAATATATTCAAGGGACGGTGTTTAGGTATCCAAACTAAATGTTTAATTAAAACACGAAAAGGAGTGTTTTTGGGGGGATCTATCGCATACTAAAATTTTCGGAATAAAATCCTGAAACACCGTGTACATATATAAATATAGGTATAAAAAAATTCAAGGAATGGTGTTTAGATATCCAAACTAGATATTTAATTAAAACACGAAAAGGAATATTTTTGGGGGGATCTATTTCATACTCAAATTTTCGGAATAAAATCCTGAAACACCGTGTACATATATAAATATAAGTATAAATATATTCATGGAAAAGTGTTTAGGTATCCAAACTAAATATTTAATTAAAACACGAAAATGTGTGTTTTTGGGGGGATCTATCGCATACTAAAATTTTCGGAATAAAGTCCTGAAACACCGTGTACATATATAAATATAGGTATAAAAAAATTCAAGGAACGGTGTTTAGATATCCAAACTAGATATTTAATTAAAACACGAAAAGGAATATTTTTGGGGGGATCTATCTCATACTCAAATTTTCGGAATAAAATCCTGAAACACCGTGTATATATATAAATATAGGTATAAATATATTCAAGGAAAGGTGTTTAGTTATCCAAACTAGATATTTAATTAAAACACGAAAAGGAATAATTTTGGGGGGATCTATCTCATACTCAAATTTTCGGAATAAAATCCTGAAACACCGTGTACATATATAAATATAGGTATAAATATATTCAAGGAAAGGTGTTTAGGTATCCAAACTAGATATTTAATTAAAACACGAAAAGGAATAATTTTGGGGGGATCTATCTCATACTCAAATTTTCGGAATAAAATCCTGAAACACCGTGTACTTATATAAATATAGGTATAAATATATTCAAGGGACGGTGTTTAGGTATCCAAACAAAAAATTTAATAAAAACACGAAAAGGAGTGTTTTTGGGGGGATCTATCGCATACTCAAATTTTCGGAATAAAATCCTGAAACACCGTGTACATATATAAATATAGGTATAAAAATATTCAAGGAACGGTGTTTAGGTATCCAAACTAGATATTTAATAAAAACACGAAAAGGAATATTTTTGGGGGGATCTATCGCATACTCAAATTTTCGGAATAAAATCCTGAAACACCGTGTACATATATAAATATAGGTATAAATATATTCAAGGGACGGTGTTTAGGTATCCAAACTAAAAATTTAATAAAAACACGAAAAGGAGTGTTTTTGGGGGGATCTATCGCCTACTAAAATTTTCGGAATAAAATCCTGAAACACCGTGTACATATATAAATATAGGTATAAATATATTCAAGGAAAGGTGTTTAGGTATCCAAACTAGATATTTAATTAAAACACGAAAAGGAATAATTTTGGGGGGATCTATCTCATACTCAAATTTTCGGAAAAAAATCCTGAAACACAGTGTACTTATATAAATATAGGTATAAATATATTCAAGGGACGGTGTTTAGGTATCCAAACAAAAAATTTAATAAAAACACGAAAAGGAGTGTTTTTGGGGGGATCTATCGCCTACTAAAATTTTCGGAATAAAATCCTGAAACACCGTGTACATATATAAATATAGGTATAAAAATATTCAAGGAACGGTGTTTAGGTAACCAAACTAGATATTTAATTAAAACACGAAAAGGAATATTTTTGGGGGGATCTATCGCATACTCAAATTTTCGGAATAAAATCCTGAAACACCGTGTACATATATAAATATAGGTATAAATATATTCAAGGGACGGTGTTTAGGTATCCAAATTAAATATTTAATTAAAACACGAAAAGGAGTGTTTTTGGGGGGATCTATCGCCTACTAAAATTTTCGGAATAAAATCCTGAAACACCGTGTACATATATAAATATAGGTATAAAAATATTCAAGGAACGGTGTTTAGGTATCCAAACTAGATATTTAATTAAAACACGAAAAGGAATATTTTTGGGGGGATCTATCGCATACTCAAATTTTCGGAATAAAATTCTGAAACACTGTGTACATATATAAATATAGGTATAAATATATTCAAGGAAAGGTGTTTAGGTATCCAAACTAGATATTTAATTAAAACACGAAAAGGAATAATTTTGGGGGGATCTATCTCATACTCAAATTTTCGGAATAAAATCCTGAAACACCGTGTACATATATAAATATAGGTATAAAAATATTCAAGGAACGGTGTTTAGATATCCAAACTAGATATTTAATTAAAACACGAAAAGGAATAATTTTGGGGGGATCTATCTCATACTCAAATTTTCGGAATAAAATCCTGAAACACCGTGTACATATATAAATATAGGTATAAAAATATTCAAGGAACGGTGTTTAGGTATCCAAACTAGATATTTAATTAAAACACGAAAAGGAATATTTTTGGGGGGATCTATCTCATACTCAAATTTTCGGAATAAAATCCTGAAACACTGTGTACATATATAAATATAGGTATAAATATATTCAAGGAAAGGTGTTTAGCTATCCAAACTAGATATTTAATTAAAACACGAAAAGGAATAATTTTGGGGGGATCTATCTCATACTCAAATTTTCGGAATAAAATCCTGAAACACCGTGTACATATATAAATATAGGTATAAATATATTCAAGGGACGGTGTTTAGGTATCCAAACTAAAAATTTAATAAAAACACGAAAAGGAGTGTTTTTGGGGGGATCTATCGCATACTCAAATTTTCGGAATAAAATCCTGAAACACCGTGTACATATATAAATATAGGTATAAAAATATTCAAGGAACGGTGTTTAGGTATCCAAACTACATATTTAATTAAAACACGAAAAGGATAGTTTTTGGGGGGATCTATCGCATACTCAAATTTTCGGAATAAAATCCTGAAACACCGTGTACATATATAAATATAGGTATAAAAATATTCAAGGAACGGTGTTTAGGTATCCAAACTCGATATTTAATTAAAACACGAAAAGGAATATTTTTGGGGGGATCTATCTCATACTCAAATTTTCGGAATAAAATCCTGAAACACCGTGTACATATATAAATATAGGTATAAATATATTCAAGGGACGGTGTTTAGGTATCAAAACTAAATATTTAATTAAAACACGAAAAGGAATATTTTTGGGGGGATCTATCTCATACTCAAATTTTCGGAATAAAATCCTGAAACACCGTGTACATATATAAATATAGGTATAAATATATTCAAGGGACGATGTTTAGGTATCCAAACTAAATATTTAATTAAAACACGAAAAGGAGTGTTTTTGGGGGGATCTATCGCATACTAAAATTTTCGGAATAAAGTCCTGAAACACCGTGTACATATATAAATATAGGTATAAAAAAATTCAAGGAACGGTGTTTAGATATCCAAACTAGATATTTAATTAAAACACGAAAAGGAATATTTTTGGGGGGATCTATCGCATACTCAAATTTTCGGAATAAAATCCTGAAACACCGTGTACATATATAAATATAGGTATAAATATATTCAAGGGACGGTGTTTAGGTATCCAAATTAAAAATTTAATAAAAACACGAAAAGGAGTGTTTTTGGGGGGATCTATCGCCTACTAAAATTTTCGGAATAAAATCCTGAAACACTGTGTACATATATAAATATAGGTATAAATATATTCAAGGAAAGGTGTTTAGGTATCCAAACTAGATATTTAATTAAAACACGAAAAGGAATAATTTTGGGGGGATCTATCTCATACTCAAATTTTCGGAATAAAATCCTGAAACACCGTGTACATATATAAATATAGGTATAAATATATTCAAGGAAAGGTGTTTAGGTATCCAAACTAGATATTTAATTAAAACACGAAAAGGAATAATTTTGGGGGAATCTATCTCATACTCAAATTTTCGGAATTAAATCCTGAAACACCGTGTACATATATAAATATAGGTATAAATATATTCATGGAAAGGTGTTTGAGTATCCAAACTGGATATTTAATTAAAACACGAAAAGGAATGTTTTTGGGAGGATCTATCGCATACTCAAATTTTCGGAATAAAATCCTGTAACACCGTGTACATATATAAATATAGGTATAAATATATTCAAGGGACGGTGTTTAGGTATCCAAACTAAATATTTAATTAAAACACGAAAAGGAGTGTTTTTGGGGGGATCTATCGCATACTAAAATTTTCGGAATAAAATCCTGAAACACCGTGTACATATATAAATATAGGTATAAAAAAAATTCAAGGAACGGTGTTTAGATATCCAAACTAGATATTTAATTAAAACACGAAAAGGAATATTTTTGGGGGGATCTATCTCATACTCAAATTTTCGGAATAAAATCCTGAAACACCGTGTACATATATAAATATAGGTATAAATATATTCAAGGGACGGTGTTTAGGTATCCAAACTAAATGTTTAATTAAAACACGAAAAGGAGTGTTTTTGGGGGGATCTATCGCATACTAAAATTTTCGGAATAAAATCCTGAAACACCGTGTACATATATAAATATAGGTATAAAAAAATTCAAGGAATGGTGTTTAGATATCCAAACTAGATATTTAATTAAAACACGAAAAGGAATATTTTTGGGGGGATCTATTTCATACTCAAATTTTCGGAATAAAATCCTGAAACACCGTGTACATATATAAATATAAGTATAAATATATTCATGGAAAAGTGTTTAGGTATCCAAACTAAATATTTAATTAAAACACGAAAATGTGTGTTTTTGGGGGGATCTATCGCATACTAAAATTTTCGGAATAAAGTCCTGAAACACCGTGTACATATATAAATATAGGTATAAAAAAATTCAAGGAACGGTGTTTAGATATCCAAACTAGATATTTAATTAAAACACGAAAAGGAATATTTTTGGGGGGATCTATCTCATACTCAAATTTTCGGAATAAAATCCTGAAACACCGTGTACATATATAAATATAGGTATAAATATATTCAAGGAAAGGTGTTTAGTTATCCAAACTAGATATTTAATTAAAACACGAAAAGGAATAATTTTGGGGGGATCTATCTCATACTCAAATTTTCGGAATAAAATCCTGAAACACCGTGTACATATATAAATATAGGTATAAATATATTCAAGGAAAGGTGTTTAGGTATCCAAACTAGATATTTAATTAAAACACGAAAAGGAATAATTTTGGGGGGATCTATCTCATACTCAAATTTTCGGAATAAAATCCTGAAACACCGTGTACTTATATAAATATAGGTATAAATATATTCAAGGGACGGTGTTTAGGTATCCAAACAAAAAATTTAATAAAAACACGAAAAGGAGTGTTTTTGGGGGGATCTATCGCATACTCAAATTTTCGGAATAAAATCCTGAAACACCGTGTACATATATAAATATAGGTATAAAAATATTCAAGGAACGGTGTTTAGGTATCCAAATTAAATATTTAATTAAAACACGAAAAGGAGTGTTTTTGGGGGGATCTATCGCATACTAAAATTTTCGGAATAAAGTCCTGAAACACCGTGTACATATATAAATATAGGTATAAAAAAATTCAAGGAATGGTGTTTGGATATCCAAACTAGATATTTAATTAAAACACGAAAAGGAGTGTTTTTGGGGGGATCTATCGCATACTCAAATTTTCGGAATAAAATCCTGAAACACCGTGTACATATATAAATATAGGTATAAAAAAATTCAAGGAACGGTGTTTAGATATCCAAACTAGATATTTAATTAAAACACGAAAAGGAATATTTTTGGGGGAATCTATCTCATACTCAAATTTTCGGAATAAAATCCTGAAACACCGTGTACATATATAAATATAGGTATAAATATATTCAAGGAAAGATGTTTAGGTATCAAAACTGGTTATTTAATTAAAACACGAAAAGGAATGTTTTTGGGGGAATCTATCGCATACTAAAATTTTCGGAATAAAATCCTGAAACACCGTGTACATATATAAATATAGGTATAAAAATATTCAAGGAACGGTGTTTAGGTATCCAAACTAGATATTTAATTAAAACACGAAAAGGAATATTTTTGGGGGGATCTATCGCATACTCAAATTTTCGGAATAAAATTCTGAAACACTGTGTACATATATAAATATAGGTATAAATATATTCAAGGAAAGGTGTTTAGGTATCCAAACTAGATATTTAATTAAAACACGAAAAGGAATAATTTTGGGGGGATCTATCTCATACTCAAATTTTCGGAATAAAATCCTGAAACACCGTGTACATATATAAATATAGGTATAAAAATATTCAAGGAACGGTGTTTAGATATCCAAACTAGATATTTAATTAAAACACGAAAAGGAATAATTTTGGGGGGATCTATCTCATACTCAAATTTTCGGAATAAAATCCTGAAACACCGTGTACATATATAAATATAGGTATAAAAATATTCAAGGAACGGTGTTTAGGTATCCAAACTAGATATTTAATTAAAACACGAAAAGGAATATTTTTGGGGGGATCTATCTCATACTCAAATTTTCGGAATAAAATCCTGAAACACTGTGTACATATATAAATATAGGTATAAATATATTCAAGGAAAGGTGTTTAGCTATCCAAACTAGATATTTAATTAAAACACGAAAAGGAATAATTTTGGGGGGATCTATCTCATACTCAAATTTTCGGAATAAAATCCTGAAACACCGTGTACATATATAAATATAGGTATAAATATATTCAAGGGACGGTGTTCAGGTATCCAAACTAAAAATTTAATAAAAACACGAAAAGGAGTGTTTTTGGGGGGATCTATCGCATACTCAAATTTTCGGAATAAAATCCTGAAACACCGTGTACATATATAAATATAGGTATAAAAATATTCAAGGAACGGTGTTTAGGTATCCAAACTACATATTTAATTAAAACACGAAAAGGATAGTTTTTGGGGGGATCTATCGCATACTCAAATTTTCGGAATAAAATCCTGAAACACCGTGTACATATATAAATATAGGTATAAAAATATTCAAGGAACGGTGTTTAGGTATCCAAACTCGATATTTAATTAAAACACGAAAAGGAATATTTTTGGGGGGATCTATCTCATACTCAAATTTTCGGAATAAAATCCTGAAACACCGTGTACATATATAAATATAGGTATAAATATATTCAAGGGACGGTGTTTAGGTATCAAAACTAAATATTTAATTAAAACACGAAAAGGAATATTTTTGGGGGGATCTATCTCATACTCAAATTTTCGGAATAAAATCCTGAAACACCGTGTACATATATAAATATAGGTATAAATATATTCAAGGGACGATGTTTAGGTATCCAAACTAAATATTTAATTAAAACACGAAAAGGAGTGTTTTTGGGGGGATCTATCGCATACTAAAATTTTCGGAATAAAGTCCTGAAACACCGTGTACATATATAAATATAGGTATAAAAAAATTCAAGGAACGGTGTTTAGATATCCAAACTAGATATTTAATTAAAACACGAAAAGGAATATTTTTGGGGGGATCTATCGCATACTCAAATTTTCGGAATAAAATCCTGAAACACCGTGTACATATATAAATATAGGTATAAATATATTCAAGGGACGGTGTTTAGGTATCCAAATTAAAAATTTAATAAAAACACGAAAAGGAGTGTTTTTGGGGGGATCTATCGCCTACTAAAATTTTCGGAATAAAATCCTGAAACACTGTGTACATATATAAATAAAGGTATAAATATATTCAAGGAAAGGTGTTTAGGTATCCAAACTAGATATTTAATTAAAACACGAAAAGGAATAATTTTGGGGGGATCTATCTCATACTCAAATTTTCGGAATAAAATCCTGAAACACCGTGTACATATATAAATATAGGTATAAATATATTCAAGGAAAGGTGTTTAGGTATCCAAACTAGATATTTAATTAAAACACGAAAAGGAATAATTTTGGGGGAATCTATCTCATACTCAAATTTTCGGAATTAAATCCTGAAACACCGTGTACATATATAAATATAGGTATAAATATATTCATGGAAAGGTGTTTGAGTATCCAAACTGGATATTTAATTAAAACACGAAAAGGAATGTTTTTGGGAGGATCTATCGCATACTCAAATTTTCGGAATAAAATCCTGTAACACCGTGTACATATATAAATATAGGTATAAATATATTCAAGGGACGGTGTTTAGGTATCCAAACTAAATATTTAATTAAAACACGAAAAGGAGTGTTTTTGGGGGGATCTATCGCATACTAAAATTTTCGGAATAAAATCCTGAAACACCGTGTACATATATAAATATAGGTATAAAAAAAATTCAAGGAACGGTGTTTAGATATCCAAACTAGATATTTAATTAAAACACGAAAAGGAATATTTTTGGGGGGATCTATCTCATACTCAAATTTTCGGAATAAAATCCTGAAACACCGTGTACATATATAAATATAGGTATAAATATATTCAAGGGACGGTGTTTAGGTATCCAAACTAAATGTTTAATTAAAACACGAAAAGGAGTGTTTTTGGGGGGATCTATCGCATACTAAAATTTTCGGAATAAAATCCTGAAACACCGTGTACATATATAAATATAGGTATAAAAAAATTCAAGGAATGGTGTTTAGATATCCAAACTAGATATTTAATTAAAACACGAAAAGGAATATTTTTGGGGGGATCTATTTCATACTCAAATTTTCGGAATAAAATCCTGAAACACCGTGTACATATATAAATATAAGTATAAATATATTCATGGAAAAGTGTTTAGGTATCCAAACTAAATATTTAATTAAAACACGAAAATGTGTGTTTTTGGGGGGATCTATCGCATACTAAAATTTTCGGAATAAAGTCCTGAAACACCGTGTACATATATAAATATAGGTATAAAAAAATTCAAGGAACGGTGTTTAGATATCCAAACTAGATATTTAATTAAAACACGAAAAGGAATATTTTTGGGGGGATCTATCTCATACTCAAATTTTCGGAATAAAATCCTGAAACACCGTGTACATATATAAATATAGGTATAAATATATTCAAGGAAAGGTGTTTAGTTATCCAAACTAGATATTTAATTAAAACACGAAAAGGAATAATTTTGGGGGGATCTATCTCATACTCAAATTTTCGGAATAAAATCCTGAAACACCGTGTACATATATAAATATAGGTATAAATATATTCAAGGAAAGGTGTTTAGG
Organism: Nineta flava; assembly: GCA_963920215.1. Taxonomy (NCBI): domain Eukaryota; kingdom Metazoa; phylum Arthropoda; class Insecta; order Neuroptera; family Chrysopidae; genus Nineta; species Nineta flava. The sequence continues at coordinate 529,795 of OY986046.1, forward strand.
TATCCAAACTAGATATTTAATTAAAACACGAAAAGGAATAATTTTGGGGGGATCTATCTCATACTCAAATTTTCGGAATAAAATCCTGAAACACCGTGTACTTATATAAATATAGGTATAAATATATTCAAGGGACGGTGTTTAGGTATCCAAACAAAAAATTTAATAAAAACACGAAAAGGAGTGTTTTTGGGGGGATCTATCGCATACTCAAATTTTCGGAATAAAATCCTGAAACACCGTGTACATATATAAATATAGGTATAAAAATATTCAAGGAACGGTGTTTAGGTATCCAAACTAGATATTTAATTAAAACACGAAAAGGAATATTTTTGGGGGGATCTATCTCATACTCAAATTTTCGGAATAAAATCCTGAAACACCGTGTACATATATAAATATAGGTATAAATATATTCAAGGGACGATGTTTAGGTATCCAAACTAAATATTTAATTAAAACACGAAAAGGAGTGTTTTTGGGGGGATCTATCGCATACTAAAATTTTCGGAATAAAGTCCTGAAACACCGTGTACATATATAAATATAGGTATAAAAAAATTCAAGGAACGGTGTTTAGATATCCAAACTAGATATTTAATTAAAACACGAAAAGGAATATTTTTGGGGGGATCTATCGCATACTCCAATTTTCGGAATAAAATCCTGAAACACCGTGTACATATATAAATATAGGTATAAATATATTCAAGGGACGGTGTTTAGGTATCCAAACTAAAAATTTAATAAAAACACGAAAAGGAGTGTTTTTGGGGGGATCTATCGCCTACTAAAATTTTCGGAATAAAATCCTGAAACACCGTGTACATATATAAATATAGGTATAAATATATTCAAGGAAAGGTGTTTAGGTATCCAAACTAGATATTTAATTAAAACACGAAAAGGAATATTTTTGGGGGGATCTATCTCATACTCAAATTTTCGGAATAAAATCCTGAAACACCGTGTACATTTATAAATATAGGTATAAATATATTCAAGGGACGGTGTTTAGGTATCAAAACTAAATATTTAATTAAAACACGAAAAGGAGTGTTTTTGGGGGGATCTATCGCCTACTAAAATTTTCGGAATAAAATCCTGAAACACCGTGTACATATATAAATATAGGTATAAAAATATTCAAGGAACGGTGTTTAGGTATCCAAACTAGATATTTAATTAAAACACGAAAAGGAATATTTTTGGGGGGATCTATCGCATACTAAAATTTTCGGAATAAAATCCTGAAACACTGTGTACATATATAAATATAGGTATAAATATATTCAAGGGACGGTGTTTAGGTATCCAAACTAAATATTTAATTAAAACACGAAAAGGAGTGTTTTTGGGAGGATCTATCGCATACTCAAATTTTCGGAATAAAATCCTGAAACACCGTGTACATATATAAATATAGGTATAAATATATTCAAGGGACGGTGTTTAGGTATCCAAATTAAATATTTAATTAAAACACGAAAAGGAGTGTTTTTGGGGGGATCTATCGCATACTAAAATTTTCGGAATAAAGTCCTGAAACACCGTGTACATATATAAATATAGGTATAAAAAAATTCAAGGAATGGTGTTTGGATATCCAAACTAGATATTTAATTAAAACACGAAAAGGAGTGTTTTTGGGGGGATCTATCGCATACTCAAATTTTCGGAATAAAATCCTGAAACACCGTGTACATATATAAATATAGGTATAAAAAAATTCAAGGAACGGTGTTTAGATATCCAAACTAGATATTTAATTAAAACACGAAAAGGAATATTTTTGGGGGAATCTATCTCATACTCAAATTTTCGGAATAAAATCCTGAAACACCGTGTACATATATAAATATAGGTATAAATATATTCAAGGAAAGATGTTTAGGTATCAAAACTGGTTATTTAATTAAAACACGAAAAGGAATGTTTTTGGGGGAATCTATCGCATACTAAAATTTTCGGAATAAAATCCTGAAACACCGTGTACATATATAAATATAGGTATAAATATATTCAAGGAAAGGTGTTTAGGTATCCAAACTAGATATTTTAAAGAAAACATGAAAAAGAGGGTTTTTGGGCCATTCTATCGTATATTAAAATTTTCGGAATAAAATCCTGAAACACCGTGTACATATATAAATATAGTTATAAATATATTCAAGGAAAGGTGTTTAGGTATCCAAACTAGATATTTAAAGAAAACGTGAAAAGGAGGGTTTTTGGGGACATCTTTCGCTTTTTCAAATTTTTGGAAAAAAATCTTGAAACACCGTGTACATATATAAATATAGGTATAAATATATTCAAGGAAAGGTGTTTAGGTTTCCAAACTGGATATTTAATTAAAACACGAAAAGGAATGTTTTTGGGGGGATCTATCGCATACTCAAATTTTCGGAATAAAATCCTGAAACACCGTGTACATATATAAATATAAGTATAAATATATTCAAGGAAAGGTGTTTAGGTATCCAAACTGGATATTTAATTAAAACACGAAAAGGAATGTTTTTGGGGGGATCTATCGCTTACTCAAATTTTCGGAATAAAATCCTGAAACACCGTGTACATATATAAATATAGGTATAAATATATTCAAGGAAAGGTGTTTAGGTATCCAAACTAGATATTTAATTAAAACACCAAAAGGAATGTGTTTGGGGAAATCTATTGCATACTCAAATTTTCGGAATAAAATCCTGAAACACCGTGTACATATATAAATATAGGTTTAAATATATTCAAGGAACGGTGTTTAGGTATCCAAACTGGATATTTAATTAAAACACGAAAAGGAATGTTTTTGGGAGGATCTATAGCATACTCAAGATTTCGGAATAAAATCCTGAAACACCGTGTACATATATAAATATAGGTATAAATATATTCCAGGAAAGGTGTTTAGGCATCCAACTAGATATTTTAAAAATTTAAAGAAACCGGCCTGTCACTTTCATATATATACAGTAAGATATTCGAGCTTAGAATGTGACTTACTGATTCAAATATATTGAATGCGAGAGTGCAGTTAGATTCACATGATCCCTTTTATAGAATATAGAAAAGGGCAATCCTAGTACTTATTAAAAGTATCTTCAGATGCACGAAACAAGACCTAGAGACTACCTAGATCTTTTGTTTTGAAACTTGCGAAGTCCCTTACTATCCTGTATGTTGAAGGAGGGAAAGTTTTACATTTCGAAATATTAACAAAAAAAATTACACCCGAAAAAAATATTAAGAATTCAATCGATTATAGAAACTTAGAGTCTACCACAAACCTTTAGTCCTCGAACTACCCCGATCGAATGCTCACGTTAGGACACATATCTGAAACAATAGAAAAAGTACTGAAATTAGTGAAGTTTGTTACTTGCCTTAGTCCTAGCTTATGTAACGGTTAGAAATATTGGTTTTAAACAAAATTTCAATACAGAATTCCTGCATGTCTGCCCGTCAGTCCGTCTGTCTGTATTAGAGTGTAAAAGCAAAACCATGGATAACGATAGTGTTTCTTGAACGACTTCTAAGAAGTAATATATAAAATACAAGCTATGTTTTTGTACATCTATGCATGTACAGAAGTATAATGAACAGTGCAAGTACTGATCAAGGGCTCAGTAAATATAGCGAGTATTTAAACAATTTAATTTGCAGTTAGAGGTCAATCCATTTCAAATCAACAAAGTTCAGATTAAAAGCTCGTTGACAGCTTGCAAACTAACTAACTGCTTTGTCAACGACCATAATTTGTCGATGTGAAATAGACGGATTCTAATAAGTTGTTACTTGTTGACTAACAAAACTGATTGTCACGGTTTGGTCGCATTCGAGGAGCTTCAATATAGAAATTAACTCACCGATAGTGTAGTCCATTCATCGCAGTCGTCATATTCCATTCCATACCCAGGGCACACAGAAACCGCACTTTGCACGATTCGCACTCAAATAATCACCAAAAAGCAAACGCTTTTTGGTGATTAAAGCAAACACTTCTTTACGACTCTAATCAGCACTTTTTAAAGTTTCACTAAGTTTTAAAAGCAATGACTCTACTGTAAGCTATTTTTAAGATTTTAAAGTTCATTCACAAATTTTCGCGATCGTGTTATCGCGCCGCGTGTAAACACGTTTTGACCGATAAGCTATGACCGGACCGTTAGCTATAATCGTCTTCGTTGGATGAGATATTTTGGACCTGAAAGGAAAAAACGAAAATATTAGATTACAAAAAAATGCAAAAGACAGGAAAAACCCTGTAAATCTTTATAATTACCTCGCGATTGTTCCCAATATTTGTTTATTTGTTGTTGTCCAGTGAAGTAGTAGGTAAAAATTAGCTGACCTCTTAGAAAATACTCGTGGAAAAAGAAACAAAGTTATTGAAAATCTAATCAATTTATCTTTGAGCTATTTCTGCACAAAAAAGGTCCTATCCAAAATTAATGAAGGTTAATTTTTTTTGATACCCCTCGAGATATTTGGCAGAGAAACGTTTTTCGTAACGATGATGCAATAAACTGTTAAACTGATCTTTAAAAGGGACAAAATGTGACGTCCAATATGTTAATAGAGGCCAACCTGAACCAAAGTTACTCCTTAGTTAATTTTGCAGAAAAAAGATCCCTAACAAAATTTACGCAGGACCAATAGTTCTCGATATGTACGACTGGAACCAAGTCAGAAAAACTGATTATCAGGTCCTTTCAGTTTCAATAATTTTTTTTTTTTTGCAAGCGCGATTTTGTCATGGAATTTTTGCCATGTTTTTAAATAGTGCCAAAACGAAGACAAACCTCTTGGAGTATTTTTTAAGAGGTCAACTTCCAGCCATAGTTCTCTGACTATTTACGTCCATCAGAGAATGGAGAGGAAATTAAAGTTGTGTCGGGGATCTGTAACAAATATAAAATTTTTAGTTAAAACTGTAAAAAATTTACAGTTTCGAGATAAACTTTGACAACTGACCCAACGATCCCCAAGCATAAACATTACTTCGCCGCCTTAGCTAGCCGAATAGAAGATACTTGCAATGGCACTCAGACCATAGTTCTTTGACAATTTAAGTCCATCAGAGAATGTGGCCAAACTTAAAGTTGTGTCGGGGATCTGTAACAAATATAAAATTTTTAGTTAAAACTGTAAAAAATTTACAGTTTCGAGATAAACTTTGACAACTGACCCAACGATCCCCAAGCATAAACATTACTTCGCCGCCTTAGCTAGCCGAATAGAAGATACTTGCAATGGCACTCAGACCATAGTTCTTTGACAATTTAAGTCCATCAGAGAATGTGGCCAAACTTAAAGTTGTGTCGGGGATCTGTAACAAATATAAAATTTTTAGTTAAAACTGTAAAAAATTTACAGTTTCGAGATAAACTTTGACAACTGACCCAACGATCCCCAAGCATAAACATTACTTCGCCGCCTTAGCTAGCCGAATAGAAGATACTTGGATATATGGAAAAACAGAAAAACGTTCGAGATTTTCTAAATCTGTAACAAAGGAAATTTATTTTAAATTGGTGGAAATTAGTATTTAAGTAATAAATATTTGACGGAAATATACCTTTCAAAATCCTATAATTCCCGAAGTTTCCATATTTTTTCGAAGATAATCTGTTGAAAGTAAAAGATTTTTAAATAATGGAAAACCAAATATAAATCATGGAAAACCACATTACGAATATTTCGTAAAGTGGTTTTAAACATACCTTCAAAACTTCCATAACCAGATCCATGTCCATAAAAAAGTACCTGAAAGGGAAAACCTAACCGGAAACCTAACCAGAACGATATATGTTTTAAAATATAAAATGTGGATAGTTCCAGCTGTCCTGTTTTATTGGATCCAAATAATGTCCCGCGCAAATCTGCCCAGGACTCAAAGACTGCCTATAAACTATCTTGCACTAATAACTGGTTAAAACCAGTTTGAACCAGGTCCTGTTTTTAAAATGATCCTAGATGAACTTGCCATAATATACTCGTTCTCCAAATCATCACACCGTGATAGGGACATGCGGAAAGACTCAAAACAGAAATCGTTTGGTATACAAACGGCTACAAAACAGCATGCAAACAAATGATCAATTAGTGGATAAACGTTAAACACTGTGTGATCACTGGGAAATATACCGCAACAACAATAAACTGGGGAAAAAACTTTTTAGAAATGCAGCCAAGAAGCTGCCGTCCCTCCCCTCGAAGCATTCTAACTAAACAGGATACAACTTCGAAAGTTGACCGGATTCAACTCCAAACATTATCACCATCGAAACCACCTGCAGATAATAAGACTCCACAATGGATCCATTATGTGCCCTGAGACTGTGCAACGAGGAGGAGGAAATATCCAGCTACATCATTTTTGCTGCGAACCATCAATCGATTACTCTAGATATTACATATTCGGTGTATCTCACGCCGAATAATATAAACCCTCATGAAAACCTGATAGGCATGCTCCTGGCTATACCCAAGATATGGAAGAAGCGAACTTCGCCAGACTGAACTGGAAGAAGGAGCACAAAGGACCACAAAGTCGATGTGCAATACATTCACCATACTCCAAGATTTATCTATCCACCTATCTAGGAAAAAATACGGGAGAAATTTGTTTGTAGTATTCACAATTTAAATACAAATTGATCCCGATAGCATCCTAATAAACTAACCCACAATTTATCGAATCTTTTTCGAACAGAACAAAAATTCAATTGCAAAACGCAGATCTCCATTTATTGTAATAAACCGTCTGTAAATTAATGATAGATTCTGGATTATATCGTGTCAAAAAAGTATTTATTCACATTTTAGATAAATAAACGATTTCCGTATAAAGTCACTGATTTTGATAACATTTTGTTTTTCGATGTGGACATTGAACACCGCATCATCGATGATGAATCAGTGAGGGAATCAACCTTTAGTTGAATTTATTATCGCCTGCGTGTAACAAATACCTATAACAACCCTTATGTTCATGTCGAACCTTCAAAAGTACATTTATTAATAGAAGATCATGCACAGAAGATCTATGAAAATTATCCATTCAAGACACTGGGAAAAAAAGAAAATCAACATTTTATTTAGTTGAGATTCATTATTTATTCAACAACTAATCTGGGATTGGGGGGGGAGGGACTGGGACTGGGACTAAAGATTGCATTCTTTCGTATCCCTCCTGCCATAGTTTGAACCAATTCAATCTCTCAACGATCAGCAATCATTCACAATTCAATAGCTTTATTTTGAAGTCGAATAGTTCTACAGCTATCATCCAAATTTTCTAGTAGGATTATTTGATCAATTAAATTTAAAGTTTGTGGTACGATCATTTGAATGCGTTGGGAATTTGATGGTAAATTTTACCATAACGATCGGTAAGAACGGTTTTTTTTAAATTCAGATTAATTGATTCATATAAAAATAAATTAATTGAAATTAATTAATTAATTAATTCTTTAAATCAATATCAATAAAATTCAACAATAATAATACCTACTCGAAATACTTGGAATTTACTTTTTTCAATATTTGCAAATAAGTAACTTTTATTTGGCGAAATGACAAATTAAAATCGCAAAATTTTGAATAATAACAATTCGATCAACTGAATTAGAATTCATTATGTGTATTTATACTTTTTGTAAAATTGATTGAATAGATTTTAAGGACTTTGTTTTTGAAAATATCCGTATTCTTTGGACCATATTTGGATTGGATGTTCAATTAGTTTACGTGAAACTAATTTTATTTCAACGACTTGTAAAAACAACAATTCATTCTTTAATTTAACAAACGCAGTTTTTTCCATTTTTATGGTGATTAAAAAATCGATAGAATTTTACCAAAAAGTTTTGATGTCATAAAAACGAACATCAAAATATTTAAATTATAATACCAAATTAGGAATACCATTATTCCTGCATTACCAACGAATTGATCAACTTATACAATTGTAGGTACCCCCAACAAGTGCCAACTATTCGGACTACTAAAAGTAATTGTCCAGAATTTAAATGTAATTTTGAATTGAATATCTAAACTAAAAAGATTTATTTTATCACTTCAATTCCTTAATTGATTTTAAAAAATCCAATTTTATATCCATAATGTGGCTTCTATCACTCGCCCAAAAATAATTCTGGTCAAATAATATTACCCAAACAAAATCCCTGCGCAGATGATTTTACTTAGATAATTTGAAAGCTATATTTTGTGCACAAAGTTGAATTTAATAAAAGAACGTAGAAATTTCAAAATAATAAAATTCTTTTCGGTTCAGAATCTTGAATGCACAATTACATTCCACGTTCCGAGCAATGAATTTTAGCAGGAACACGTTAGCACTTCTACGGGTAACAACTGTATAAATTAATTAACATTTATCGACGATTTATAATGATCGTAAATCTGAAAATCGCTGCGTTTGTTTATTAAAGACACAAATTTTGTAACTAATCAAGTCAAATCGAACAAAATTGATTTTACATAAACCAATCAATTAAGACAACATACAAGACAAGTTTAGTCCCTAAAAAAATAGGAATATTTTGGAACAAAGACCCTAAAGCCTAAACCTAATCAACTTTATTAAAAGTTTAAAATATAATGACTTGTAATTAATTAATTAAACTGATGTTATAATTCTAAATTTCATTTTAATTTGTCATTACCTAACCAAATAAACATTACTGTCGCCGCTACTATTTAAAAACAATTAACCCAAACCCAAAATTTAAATGAATTTTAAAATAATATAGAAAAAAGTAAATTACGATTGTCGAGTATTAATTAATATAGTTGAAATAATTAATGTTGATTTCAATTAGAATCAACTCATTTGAATCAAATCATATGAATCAAATCAATTAAATCAGTTTCAAAGAATCAATTCATCTGAATAACAACAAAAAACCGTTATTAATGATCAACAAAATCGAACGTTGACAAATGACTGCACCACAATTTCAAATTTAATTAATTTGATAAAATAATGTAGAAAACGATTTTCTACATTAATTACCAGACAGTTAGATTTGATTGGCTGTAGAATTAATTATTCGAAAAACGAAGCTATTGAACTGTGAATGAAAGCTAATGGTTGTGAGATTGAATTGGCGAAAACTGTGGCCGGAATACGAATGCAATTTTTAGTCGTAGAATAATGAATCTAAACTAAAATGTCGATTTTCTCAGTTTATCCAGTTTCTCGAATGGATAATTTTCGTCTTCGGTGAAGGATCTTCATTAAATGAACTTTTGAAGGTTCATGAATGAAACATAAAGGTTGTTACATTTGTTACAGACAGGGGATATTCAATACAACTAAAGGTTGCTTTACATCACTGATTCATCGCCGAAGCGGTGTTCAATGTTCGAAACACAAAAATACTGAATCGGTGACTTCATACAAAAATCGTTACCTTTTTATCTAAAATATGTATTTTCTCGACAAAACATTAGATCCTGAAAATTCGATTTATATTTACATAAAATTTAAAACGCAAAATCATCCTTGATATTACAATGTCTGTCTCTGTTCTGCCTAAGAATCAAATATAATTGTAAGTTAGCCGGACTTGGCTACCAAAATCAATTGCATTTAAATCGTGAACATTGCCAAAAAAAGGTCCCACGTATTAAAATGACTACAACAATGATAGATAAATCTGGGGGTATGGTAAATATTACACTTCGACCTAATGGCACGTTCTGTTCCCTCTTCTATACTTCAGGCTGACGAGGTTAGCTCGTCGCATATCTTGGCAATCCAGAAGCTTGATTATCATGTTTTCCTGTAGGCAATCGAGAGACTCGCAGTTAAAGATGGTGAATGATACGTCCTCCCCGCCGCACAGTCGGCATATAATTGATACATTGTGTGTGAGTCCTTTTGTAGGTGCTTTAGTAGGTTATAATGTCCGGTGGAGAATCCGGCTAACAAACTAAGTTTTATCCTGTTCAGGTTAACCGCTTGGATGCATTCCGAAACAGTGTCTATATTCCCGAGTTTTTGTTGCGGTTTATTTGCCAGTGATCACGATGTTCAAAGTCGATCCACTCGTTGGTCACATGTTTGCTCGCTGTTTTTCGAATTCCTAAAATATTCAATAATTCCCTCGTGTCCCTATCACATACTGTGAATGGTTTTGAGAAGGAGAATATTATGGGAAGAACATCTGTGTTCATTTAAAAACAGGACCAGTGGGTGGGCTGTTTTTTTAATGTAGCCATGAGTTCACGACTCACGACACAAACAGGACATTCAGTACCTAACATATAATATATTTTAAAACATTCGCGAGGGGACAGAATGTATACATTCTTTAGGGGCCAAGGCAGGTTCTAGCTTCTTGGACCCAGAAGCTAGTACCTGGAAACCTGCGGTGGGCAGGGATCGGTTTCACTTTTCCCTGAAGCACTCCTGCGGACGCACGAATACCCCCGCTACCCGAGAGCTTTGATGACGAATTTAATGAAGTTTAAAAAAATATAATCTATGTCATCAATTGTTTGAAATGGAAAACTTAACCAACCTATAATATAACCTAAGGGCAACCATATTAGCAATGCATACAGACGTTATAGATTAAAATAAAAATAAAAACAATTCCAAAATAGTTTATTAGTTTATCCTAAAACTACCCACAAACCTTTACTCCATAACAATTATCCAACCCATGTTCTTCAAAATTTGATCCAAACATTGCAATTTGTTTTATTTGAAAGGTCAGTTTAATTTTAAAATTGTTACTGGTCGATAATCCATCAATAGCAGTCGTCCAATCCATTGGATCCCAGTCTCACAACTACACACTTGTCTGATACTCCCTGTAACTATCTGGTCATTGTTCTCCAAATTTGTTGATTTTATCACAATAGGTACTCAGGAACAGAACGAAACTTGTTGGAGTCTATGGATGTACTCTTGTTGGTCTGATAATAAATTTCAGCTTCTGTTGAAAATCTGTTACGAAAAAAATAACCTATTTTAAAAAAATGAACCAATAAACCTACTTAACAAAAAAAAACTATTCAGGTCGACGATCAGTCAGACGGACATGCGGAAATGGATTAATTTGAACATTTTATAAACGCCGTTCAGTATTTTCAACCCGTTATAGACTTGAACGGATATTTATTGTACCTACCTGTACAAATAAATATTTTGGATAAATTATTTTAAAAAGTATTGAATTAGCAACAGAATTGAATAGGCCATCATCCCACTTCGGTTAAATTTTTTGTTATGGGACTGACTTAGGTCAAGTAGGTATATAATATATACACTAAATAACACCATCTAAAATTATCTATTACCCATTAAAAACCGCATTCCATATCGGTATCTGATTTGAGCGTTGGAAAAGTTTACAAAATATTATTAAAAAAATATAATTTTGGAATACTTAGTAATATCTTATATAATATCGATTCAATCAAGGGACCCTCAAACCCCCCCCCCCTTGATTGTATAATAATAAGTTTGAAAAGATCGATACAAACTCAAAGTAAAATCGATCTACTGTTCATGAAAGAATTATGAAAAATTTAATTTTGCCCCAAAACGTCACTCTCGATTTCAATAGATAAATGTCTTAGATAAATGATTGCAAGTTCTACTACTTGAAATGAAAAATAAAACCAAAAATTATAGTAAAAATAATATAAAAAATTCATTAAAATCGGATAACCTTTTATTAAGTTTGACAACAACAAATAAAAAATATCAGAATTAGTTCGATATTAAATAATAATTTATATAATTATAAAAATATTAATTGCTATAATTATTATTTAATATCGAAAAAATTTAATTAAAATGAAAAAAAAAAACAACATTTAACCTTTTGTTAATTTTGCCCTTAAAACATATTCTGAGAAAAACTATCGAACAATTTTTCTTCACAAATTTAATTAAAAATATTTAGAAAATATTATAATTAGTTCGATTAATTGATATTAAAAAATAAATTATTTAATTAAAATTATATATAGAATTTCATTTTCAATCGTTTAAAATTCATGAAAACCATTTGTTTTTTATGTCAACTGACAGTTAAACAGTGAATCGAATCGATTATTATCGTAAGTGATCGTTAATTATCGTGTCGCATCAGGTCAGGTGAACCGAACCGACTCAACACCACACGTTACATGACAACAACACCAAACTTGTGTGCTGCATTCTGATTGGCTAATAGAAATATCACATGGGGACGCTATCATAACAGCATTATTTGGCCGCCAAAAAAAAGTAATAATTTTAATTAAAAAATATTAAAATTATTAATATCATAAAATCACTATATCATTTTTACGAATTTTCCAACATAGTGATATGGAAAATTCGTACAAATTAGACAAACCGCTAAAATATAAATAAAACACTTACTATTATATGTAGCTTGGCTTGTATTTCTTGCACAATACTAAATGGTCAGCCATCTTGATGAATTTTATTTTTATTCGATTATTTTCAATAATTGCGAATTATTTGAAAAATAAATTATTTACAAATATCACTGAACGCATAGACCATGCCGGAATACAAAAAGATTTTACAATTTTCCAGTTTTTCCGCAAAAAAATCAATTAAAATTTACTAAGTATTACATGATACGTGCAGTGTGTATCATCGTTGGAGCTCGTCTGTGCAAATCATCATAAGAGAGCTTGGTAGTTGGTATCACCTAGATTTTTCTAATAGTTACATGCAATTTATAATAGATGTCCTTCCAAGATTTTTCCTTAAAATCAATATTTATCCAATTTTCCGAATATTTTCTTCGACTTTTCCATTAAAATTATCAATAAACATCATTTAATTAATATATTTTTAAGATGTTTTTTGTTAAACTTATTTTAATAAAAAATAATTTTTTCTAAAAATCAATTTTGAATTACCACCAAAATCAAAACAGAAGACTGCTACTGTCAAAAAAAAAAAAAATTAATTAAATATATATATATAATTATATTTTCCCAAAATTGAAAAAAAATGATATAAACTTATAAATAGCCTTAAAGTTTACAAAGATTTAATGAAACAGCATCCCATATTACCAATAAATTCCCTTAAGAAGTCATTTTGTCCCATATTTTTAATCAAAATCGAATAATAAAATTTTGTCAATTTTGCAAAAGAATCATTAAAAACTTTGAGAATTCGATGAAATTCTCATTAAGAAGTATTCATTCCGAATATTAAGTATAATTATATGCCATTCACAATAAGATTCAGACCCTTTTTCGTGAAGAAATTGCTGTTTAATTTTATATTGTCCGTGCGTTGATCACGCCGTTAGTTTTTTGAACATTTTTACCAGTAAGATGTAAAATTTTTACCCAAAAGTTTGTAAATATATCATTTAGGTGTAATTAAAGAAATTCTAATACTTTAATTCTCAATTTATGGTCCAATAAAACAATGAGAAAGTTTGGGAAAACTGGTTATAAATCCGACACCTATCTGGAAAAATCACTTAATTTCTACAGAAAAGACGTAATATTTCTCCCCAAAACTGTGTACATACATTATTTAGGTCTAATTAAAGAATTTGTAATACTTGAATCCTTAATTTATGGTCTATTAAAGCAATGAGAAAGTTTGGGAAAACAGGGTACACATCTAAAACCTGTTTAAAGTAATTTTATGTTAAACAAATGAATATTTATCCCATAAAAACCATTGAAACATAAAAATTAGTGTAAATATTCCATATTTTCTTCATGTGACAACTTAATTTGTTATTATTATTTCAGTTGCAAATTAATGACTTTCTTTCCATTAAAAATAATAGGAATAAAGTTCACAAAACGAGGACTAATAAATTGGTAGATCCTTAATTGTATAAATAACCATGAAAATTAAGATCGATAAAAGCCTGTGAGAGTAAAATCGAAACAATATATGATTTCTCGTTTGTTCTATTTAAAATTAATCGAAGATACCAAAGAATTTAACAAATTTATAATTCTTAAAGCCTAATTTCTGAAGGAAAATTGTTACTTTGTTCAAAAAAACAGTCTCATTAATATTATACGTGCAGCGAGAAATCTAATAAAATAATATTTAACTCGGAAGAATTACAAGAATTTTCCTCGAGAGGCCATTTCAAATTTATGAAAATATTGTTAATATTTAGAAACGTGTCGAAGAAGACTTCGACTGATTCGTATCTTTTTAAAAATCTATTCGTAAATTGTCAAAGATAGTTGTGAAATTTTCACAAACTAGAAATTCATTATGGATTGAACGACTAGAATTGGATTGAAGGCTCCTTAAATCCTTTGAATGTTTACACAATCATGTTTGCATAATTTACGGTTTCTAAATCATTAAATTTTAGAACTTCAGTCATTTGTTTTGAACGTCGAAACGTCTATTGAAAATGTTAAAACCTATAAAAAAAAAGGTTGAAATAAAACACGTTCACAACGTGAACATTTTATTAATGTAGTTTTTTTTAATCATAAATTACAAAAACATTTTACAAAAAAAATGATTTTAAATAAATAAGTCAAGTCTTCAAATAAGGTCCTTAAAACTTCACCTGTACCGAACAAAAACAGTGCAGGTTTAGTAAACAAGTGCATTTGATAAAGCACTATAAATACTAAAAATATAATCCTTAATAATAGAAAAATCAAACAATATAATCCTTTAAATACATGGAGCCTTATTTAAATTTATGACATTCATAAGGACCTAACTAATCTTTTTATTAATGATTATCCTTTCTTCAGTTTGATTTATTTTAACAAAAGAATCCTTTTGAAAGGGACTGGCTATTTATCTATCTTCGCAGCCAATGGAATTTCAGAGCCTGTATTTAGTTTCCAATATAAAAAAAAAAAAACAGATAATATACCAAATTTTGACTATATGAATTATTTCCAAAGGACATATCTTGGTAACAAATCCTTTTCTTACATAATTTTCCACATTAATTTTTAATTATTTATAATTGGCCATAACTTTAACAATCCTTAAGTGTCCACAACAAATTTTGAAAGTAAATTTAGACTCGTCAACTTCTAATTATATCGGTTGGTATCGATTTGAAACTTAATAATATTTGTATGTTGACATTGTTGTAAATACCAGATCTGTATGCCATCAAATACAAATTTGGTGGGAGCGTTGTGCAAAAAATATGGCAAGTATTAATAATTTTCAAAGAACTTTAAAATTAAATATTACGTTTTTATTAATTAACGTAACGCACTAGAAATACAAAAAAAGGTATTCAATACCTACTTCATTGTAAAAGCCGTGTGGGTGGAGTCGTGCTTTATGTTGAAGAATACTTTGCACTTTTGACGTTTTATGATTTACGTTTTGTCGCCTTACTAAATAAAAAGATCTAATTTTATTGCATTTTTGAATAATTATTATTATATTTTAAAGTTCAAATCACAACGCTTCCACCAAATTGATATTCCATGGCATATTTACGATATCCATTACGATGAGGTCCATGATCTCGACGGAGATCAAAATAAATATCCAAAAATTGATTTACAAATTAAATTTGATTTGTGCACACTGATAGAAGGAATTTCTTGAAGCAGGTACCTACTTAAATATGTTTTCTTCAAAATAATATTCACTCTGAGAAAGAAATCCTTGTTTGCATTCAAGAATTTAATAAAGATTATTCAAATAATCTAAGAGAATTCTAGCTTTTTTCAAATTACATTTCAAATTTTTGCCCCTATTCATAGAACAATTGTTTGTATTCTATAAATACGGCTATTTCGATTACAATGTAGTCATCATCATCAGTATGAATTAGCTAATCATAACTATCTCTGGGATGTGGATTCAGAGATATGTTGTTTGTTGCTAATTTAGTGCGTGTCTCACAATGATATTATAAAAGTCATGTCCTTTTATACGATTTGACTGAGGGTATAATCTGACCTGAGGATTGAGTTGACTGATTAACAGATTAGATGTATGGAAAGCCCCACCTATTTATTGGCGGTATTCTTTGGTGACTATGCGGCGTTTGGTTTGTCACTAAAGTGAGGGTATCGACGCTATCCTTCACATTCAGGTATTCGATTTTTATTATTATTTCGAAAATGGTTTAATTTTATTAAATCGGAGTTTGGAATTAGACCATTGTTTAAATTCATTATCTGTTTTATCCATTTGCATATGTAAATACTTCTATTCGAATGCTTCTAATTCTGTGGGGTTTTTTACCGATTTCAGTAGTTTTAGATTCGATTTATCATTTTTGTGGGTTGTTCTCAATAACGTGCTCAGCTATACACGATTTTTCGGTTCTCCCAAATTTCACATGAGCCAGATGTTCTTTGATTTGAATTCCGATTTGCTTCCGAGTAACTGTTCGATGTTATTTTGACTAACAAGCGCTGTTTTTAGATTGTGGTCCTTTAATTCTCGAGTGATTTGATTTGTGCATGGCCGGAAGTATGTTAGTTTGCACCATTTAGTTTGTTCAACGTTGTGCCAGTCTCTGGTGTTAGTGCGGTGGAATTGTTTCGTGCAATAGGTTCAATTTAGTTCTGCGGACCAAATTATTTACTATGTTAGAGAATCGAAGCCATAATTTAATGTGCTTTATTTCTTTAAAGTAATTTTCCTATGGACAATGGGATTTTCAGTAGCTTGTTTACCAATAACTTGAAAACAGCCTGTTTGTGTTGCGGTGGGCTGTTCGATGTTCGAATCGACTGTAATGTATCGTTCAGTGTGTGTGTGGATATCGAATCACTAATGGGATTAGTGTCATTATTTGCCATAAATTTTATATCTAAAAACGGCATCGAGTCTCATTCTTGCTCAGAGTATATGATTTTGAAGAAAACATATTTAGATACTTGCTTCAAGAAATCTTCTAAATTGATTATAATCAATTGCTTCTATCAGTGTAGATGAAGTAACAATCAACGGTCTCACCAGACGTTCGTTTGTTATAAAATGGGAAGGACTAGTCATAACAACACAGTATGATATCAGATAGAATAGGTACACTGTTTATATTTTACTTGTATAGTATAGGTATACTTGACGCAGTCGCACCAAGTGGTGTGGTGTTGAATGGTGATACGATCCGTGGAGCTGGTGCATGGGCATGTCACTAGTTGGTGCACGCCTTGTCTGAATACAATGTAGACTTGAGTAGACTGTAGAGTAGTAGTGGATCGATGTCCCCCAATCAACTCTACAATAATATTCTAAGTATTGTGTTCTATTCTAAGACTCTGAGATCGAATTTAAAGACTTCATTTATCAAAATTATATTTGTGGAAATTCGCAGGATAAAATCACACACATTAAATCTCAAATGTAACAAAAGCTTGTTTGAATGTCTCATTAATTAATGTCTGTATCAATTCCATTATTTTGTGACAAATACATAAAAAAACTTGTGGATTGAAAGTTGTTAATATTTGTATAACGAACGGTGTCTTTTATTCGACACGATTTGTATATGATGACAAATGTATACAAAATTGATGTGTATTTTTTAATTTTTACAGTTGATTTTTACGCCTAATGGTCTAAGATCCGGCATTAGAAAAATCTACCCTCATCTGTTAATTGAATGAAATAATGTTTAAAAGGCAGATAACAATATTATAAATGTATGAGTGTGCAATGTCTGCCACCGTAGCCCTGCTGGCTATTAACTTTAATTAATTAATATGATATAGTGTCTTTGTTTGTTGCTCGAACAAATATAATTGCCTCTCTCTGCGCAGAACACATTTTTGAAAATTTTATTACTTAAAAATTTGTTCATATAGGCTACAAATAATTTAAATATATATTTATTATTTTGATTATATAAAATATATTTTATAATATCACAGTAATAAAATTTTTTTAAAATGTGTTCTACGCAGAGAGAGAGACAGTTATATTTGTTCGAGCAACAAACAAAGACACTATATCATATTAATTAATTACCGTTAATAGCCAGCAGGACTACGGCGGCAGACATTGCACTCATACATTTATAATATTGTTATCTGCCTTTTAAACATTATTTCATTCAATTAACAGATGAGGGTAGATTCTTCTAATGCCGGATCTTAGACCATAAACCCCAATCTTGATTTCGAAAAAATCGTTTAAATAAACGATTTGATTGTTTTAAAAATACTGACAACTTTTCATTCTTTACATTTGTTCGAAAACCGGATGAATTGACGACTAAATAATAAGATTGATACAGTTTGCAATAAGAATGAACTTTTATAAATGAAATCGTTTAGATTCGTTTAAAGTAAGATCGCAAGATCGCACTCCTACAAATAATTCATATTCATTAAACCAAGAATTTTAAAGTTATTCGATTTGCTCATTACTAAGTTTCATGGTTTTCTAAGTCTAGTTTCAAGATCATTTTCTTTAAATAAAGCTCAAATACAAAATTATTATTAATTCCAAACATTAAAACATGATCCTATTCATTTACCCATAAATTAGGCAAATTTTGATCCCAATTTAATAAGACGGTTACAACCAAACAATATAATCCTTAAGATGGCACGTTATTTAAATATTACAACTCAAATAATTATCTATTCAGTCCCTTAAGTTCGTTGTCCTTTGTTCAATTATTATTTTTAATTACTAAGGTCCTTTTCAAAAGGATCATGCGTCTATCTTTGCAGCCAATAGAATTTCAATCCTTATTTTTAGTTTCCAATCAAAATACAACAAATAAAGTATCAGATCCTTAATTAAATAAAGGATTATATTAGTTATTTAAACCAATCAACTGTCATGTCCTTTATTTCATAATAAAATAGGTTAAACTTAAGTAGCAAATCCTTATTGGCATAATTTTAATTAGTAATTATTTCTATGACTTTGAAAATCCTTTAGAAGGTTAAATGTCAGTAACAAAAGTGTAATTTCTCCTGAGCAGGTACCATTTCAACCATAGAAATTGTAGATTACCCGTCTTTTTAAGCCTCAATTCAAACACTAAACGGGACAAAATTCAAGTTTTTGTCACTTTTCGTATTTTTGGTCTTTTTGATATGAAGAATGGAATCCCAAAGAAACGTGCTTTAAGTTACCCTGTATACAACCGCAGCTTCCCTCAATGCATCTTTTAATAGCCTTTTTTTTTAAGTTACATCTTTGTTATGTTTTCGGAGCCTTCTTCCTCTTAACCGTGATGAGACTTTATTTGGTATGGATTCGATTGGTAGGTGCTCCTCATTTATTACCTCGCTAATTAAAATTATTCTTCTGTTATGACTTAAGATCCTTTATATAATACCTAATTAAAAATTTTCACAACTCGATGGAACATGGAGCATTCTTCCGTTCTTCAAATTACTTGGAAGTGGATCTAATTCCTGTAAGATATGAATAAAATAAAATATTAATTATTTGATATTTCAAATTGGTATAATTCTGTACGAATCCTTAGGATTTATAGAGGTTTACTTCACATCATCAAATGGGAAGAAATCGGTATTTAAATTATCAGCAAATATTTTTCTGAATACACTTTATTTCAATTTCGACATCGATTTACTAGAAAGCGAAGTAATTTTCATCAGTTTTTTTGTTAAGTTCCAAAAAAAAACGGCCTTGGCTCAATTAACTGCTACGAGACTTTGAATATTTTGCCTTAAACATTTTTTCTGAAGAAAATTTATCATTTAGCTCAACAGACTCAGACAGAAGGAGGTCAAATTAGTTTTTGAAAAAAATACAAATATTATTCAGATGATTTTGTAAACAAACTTTGTAAACAATTAACCTTAAGGTTAATTGTTTGTTTACAAAATCATCTGAATCTAGGTTACAGCAGATACAACATATTCGGTGCATCTTACCCCGAATATATGAACCTTCAGGAAGATCTGATCAACAAGCTCAACTCATGATTAATCATGAGTAGGTGTGGATTCCATCAGCTCAGCTACCCAGCCAGGCGGCCAGGTAACCACAATCAATTTTAATGACGAGCAAATTTATTGCAGCCATAAAGTTTAAGGTAATATCAGTTACAAAAATGGCGGTACTTTTTTAAATTTTAATTTGTACAGAATCTTAGTTGATTTTTCACAAAATTGTTGTTCGTTTATATAAAAATACAAAACAACTTTTGTTCTAAACATTTTATTCGAAAATTCGAATGAATTCAGTACAAGTCATCGAAAAATTTTCAAAAAGAAATATATCAATCATATACGGATCTTATACAAGAATAGGGGAATAATGCATGCTTGTGTGATCAATTTATCACCGAATATGAACCTAAAGATTGTGGGTATTGAAAATTCGCAGCGAACATCATACCCCATATGATAGATAGATATATCCTGGGGTCTAAAAAGTACCCACTGCACTTCGACCTTATGGTCCATTGTGCTCCCCCTTCTACTTTCGTCTGACGATATTCGCTTCTCCCATATTTTGGCAATAACCAGGAGCTTGTTGATCAGATCTTCCTGAAGGTTCATATATTCGGGGTTAGATGCACCGAATATGTTGTTGCTGCAACCTAGATTTTTGCAGTTAAAGATAATGTGGCTGGATGTTTCCTCCTCCTCGCCACACAATCTGCACATATAATGGACCCGTTATCATACCCCATTAATAGTTTTGATAGTACAATTTAATAGAAGTCTTCGAATAAAAATGTATTTATAAATAAAACATGGCTTAAAGCTATTTTATTCTTAAATTAATTAATGAAACACCCCCGTGAATTTAGCCCACGAAATCTAGTGTTTGAACTGTTTGACGTCTAGCATACGTTTGAAGTTTGAATTTTAAAATTTGCTCGTAATTCCTAGATAAATTATTTGTATTTTATATAAACGAATTAGCTAATCGTAATTAATCTCCGAAATATGTTACACGTTGCTAATTTGGTGCCTATTTCAGTGCCCCATTGACGATGATTTTGAAGTTTCTGGGTTCTTTTAATGAAAATGGATACATACTGAATCTAGAGCTTTATGATTTTGTCATTTCCTTTGTAATCTAAATGAATGAGGGCTAAAAGAACCAGAACTATCTACTGACCTTTTAATATTTGAAACCAGCAAATAACCAAATGGAGTATTTTACGAATTTCAATCGAATTTCCAACATATATATGACGTATCGGTTGTTTCTAGCAGATCACATTGACATCACGTTGAACTTTTTGTGTAGAAATCGTTAGATACATACTTTAATAGAACTTTTTAAACTAATTTCTAATCTATGTCCTAATCGAAGTAAAGTTGTCCTGCACGTATATTTATAAAATCAAACTTTTAAATTTGTTAAAAAAGTAATTTGCAACTTCTGATGTTTATTTATTTTTCCATTTTTTAAATCTAAGCTCTGAAAAATGTTTTGAAGAAATTATAAACCTTTAAGCTCCATATAAATAAATTTTTAAAAGGAATTTTACTAACCTGCATGTACTTTTTGCTAGGAACCACTTAACCAGTATCTATATTAAACTCAATTCTTTAATCCCAATTTTCCATATATGAAAATAATTCCATATTTGTGAGCTGTGTATTATTTGTTGGTTATAAAAAGTTTTGTAACGGTTCAATTAGTTTCAAATTGGTGACATTGATTAGACTACTTATGTATAGGTTGATCTATTATAAATGGTACAAAATGTACATCGTATATTTCTTATTGTCGAGTATAGATTTTAACCTGTAAAATATATTGAATAAACTGAATTCTGAGTTTGATACCGATTTTTATGATATTTTGTTTTTCTAATATTCTAAATCTACATCGATTGGTATCAGCGAACATGAAACTACCTTTATAAAATAATTAACGTTATAAATATAACTTTTATTTTAAATGATGTAGGCAATTGGTTAAGATTCCAATATATAAGTTGGCACTTTTAATTAGAGAAATAGACACACAAATAACTACAAAACCTTTATTATTACATTACAACAACCATTTACTTTATTACACAGGCATCCATTATATTATAATCATATGTCATCGGAATTATTCTCTACACACAATTGACAATATATTTTACAATGTTGCCACACCAATGTTAGCTTTTTGTCAATGACATGACAACTTAACTTGGTCCACAAACCAATCATTTTATTTAATATCTACTTAAGTTTTTATTACATAACAAACTGAATACTCGTAGAAATTTGGACCGTATGTCAAAGATTTAAAAATCAAGGAAATAAAAATGGTCCATATAGACTGTACTAGGCTAAAGAATAAAAGTTTTGTAGCAATGTGTTACGTATGGGGAGGGGGGGGTTGTTTTAAATGATGGTTTATCGACAACATTTTTTTAATTCTCAATCTGTCACTGACACCGTATATTCAAATAAAATAAAAAAATATAAATTCAGTTTATACTTCCATTTCTTTTTTACACACTTCAAAAATATACTACTTATCTTTGTTTATAAATAAATAAAATTGTACATTATACAGAGAGTTACAAAAATGACGAGTTTTATGAAATGTAAGAAAATTAACATTTCAGGTCTGTTCATTTTTTTGAATGAACAGACCTGAGTGTATATATTGCATTAAACTAATCTAAATTGTAGGTACTATGGACCACACAAGTCCATGTCGTTTGTTAAAATTATATAATTGATTTGTGCCAATTATTGATTCGAAAAAATGCTTCGGAAAAAAAAAGTTTTTCATAGTAACAAATTTTGATCGAAAACTGAACGAATAAGGCACAAATCAACTATAATTTCTAAAAATGAGATGAACTTTAGTGGTTATAAGTGTACCTACCTCCACTGTTCAAATAATTATCTTAAAATCCTTTGAATATATTTTCCTTTTCCCTAAAATAAAATAAAACCTTCCGACTTACCTGTATAAATTTGATCTGACATCACAATCAATTCACTAAAAATTCCATTATGGATACCATCAATTTTGTAACAAATTTTCAACATACACATGATCATGTGATAATGCCCCACACACGTGAGTGACGTTCGAATCGATATTTTTTTTATCAACGAAAACATATAAATTAAAAAGTTTATGAAAATTCCATTGTATTCAAGCATTCAAAAACATGGCTTCAATCGTTACAGTTGATTTGTGTCGAATCCATACTATTTTCGAAAAAATGTTTCAAACAAATGTTTTTCCTTAGACAAAAACGAATAACTTTGAATTTGAGTACTTTTTAGAAAAAACGTATAAATTCAGCTATACGAGTAAAAATACGAACCGTTGCGATTATTTTAAATTAACTATATGAGAACTCACAAAAATAAAAGTATTGATTTGATAATTCCACTAAATGTTTCACTGATACGATAAATATACGCCCGAAATTTACGATCCAATGTTGCGTTCAAAACATATTCAAAACGGCTAAAGAAGCCTGCAGTAACCGTTCAAAAATATATGTATGTTTGTTTTTAATTAGTGAAATACAATGCAATGGTTTTTATTTAATGATAGATTTTATACTAACCAAAAACAGTTCTCACGACCAAGCATATGCTGTTTACGAATCAAATCATACAACGGACAAAAGTTTTGTTGAGACTCGCATAACAAATGTTTATAGTAGGAATATAACTTATTTAAACTAACATACATGCAGATTGCAGTTGTCAACAAGGTGACTTCAGATTACTTTTGTCTAAAGCACAAAATTTTGAAAAAAGAACGACATACTTTGATGGCCATCCATGTATCAGGTATGTAAATTACTCAAATGCAAATTAAATTACTCAATGTAAATTACTCAAATTTGAAATAGTAGGTCTGTAATATCTAAACCTTAAAATATTACTAAACCAAAGCTGCGCAGTATTTTAAGTGAAGTACTTTCGTAGTACTGTACTTGTTACATAAATCCTCAATACTTGCACCCACGTTTTTATTCGCAAATACGTTATCGACACTTTGTAACATTCATGCAATTACATTACAAACATGCCCAACAAGTTGCCTATCACATCATACATTATCTCTATAACATACAATAAAAAAAAAAAAACAGACGAATTGAGAAGCATCCTCCTTTTTGAAGTCGGGTTAAAAAAATCCATTTTATTCGTAATAATTTTTGTATAACGTTTTGTCCTTTTTCTAAAGTCAAAATAATGTATGAACATCTATATTTTTATTAATAATTGCCATGTTTATGCAAAGTTTGCAAAATCGTGAACAAAGGGTGTTTGAACACCCAAGATGTAAAATCGTACTTATGAGCTTCTATGTATATTGTATTCTTTGGTATAAGACATATTTTATTATTTATTGAACTACAAACCCAGTTTTGGGAAATATTAAGAGCCTTAAATAAATCCGGTAATCTTATTTAGTAACTAAAAAAGTGTTTTATTATAACTGACTAAGGTCATTGAACCCTGTAAACTGACTGAAGTATTTAGTTTTTGGTGAGATTCTTTGCTAAACTGAATCGACCGATCGAACATTTTCTTTAAATGAATAAAAAGTTGTATTACAACAACTCATTTACAGATGGCAGTGCAGTTAACTAAATTATTTTAATCGATAACAAAGAACACATATGTATGTATTCTTTGTCGATAATATTCATTGTCCTTATTGGACATATTTTATTTTACCTGATTTCAATTATTACCAAAGAATACTTCTTTGTTATTACATATGGAATGTGTGTCTGTAATTAATAATGGAATACGATTCCGTAATTAATAATATTGTCATTTTCTTTCTATATCTAATAGATGTCAGTGATTATTTACAACGTCAATGTTTTCTAACCCAAAATTGATTACCAACATAAATAATTAATAAATTATTTTGACAAAGAATATTTTACAAAATTAAAATGAAACATTTAATATTGAATAAATAAAATAATATGAAATATTTATAAATAAATAAATCGTAAAAACAGTGATTAGAAATGAATTGACAATGAATTAACAATGTTGACATTTGTGATTTGAATTAGATGACAATGATTTAGTTTTTGTAATTAGTAAATAATTAAAAGTAAATAAATGAATAAAAGTAATTAAAGTAATCAGGTAATTAATAATTGATACGTGTGTGATTTTGTTACAAATTTTAGTAAGTTAAAATAATAAAAATGTAGTAATATTTGATTTTAAAATAGTTTGATTTAATATAAATAAAAGTAACCAAACAAAGTAACTAGTTTGAATTGGAAACGTCAACAGTCAAGTTTAATGATCGTATTTTTGTAATTAAACCAACAAAATAATATTCGAATTATTTACAAATTTCAATGAGTTCATATTAAATTCCAGATCTGTGATATTTCAAAACTCATTACTAGATATTTATTCATTACATATTGTTTCTTAAAAGAAGGCATAAATATCTCGATATCCCACTATTTCTCGAATCTCAACTTATATAGTTTGTTTATATTTATATATTTTTTGTTTTTTGGAACATTTTTTTTGATAGTTATCTGGCTATACTGAAATTTACATACGTATTAAAGAAAGTTTGTTGCATCATGGATCGTAGTGATACAGATGGATTAGTGCAACGGAAACATGTTATCAATCGTGATAACGGCAGTGATGGTGGATTCTCACATAAAGATACAATTGGTTCGGGTGCAGACGATATCGAAGATGGTGATTCGAAAGAGACGAGATTCACATTAATGGAAGAAGTTCTGTTGCTTGGATTGAAAGATAAAGAGGTGAGTCTACTCAAATCCAGACTGTTCACATTCTGGATAATTAGAGAAATAACATAAACTTAGACTGATCGAGGATCGGGGTCTATTTTAGAATGTGTTTTTACTCTAAATAAGGTGTGTTGTAATAAAGGTGTATTTTTCGTGGAAAGGAAAGTTGTGCTCTGAGTATCTAGCCATCGACAAAACTGATAATTATACTGGACTGTTGGCCTTAACACGAATTAAAATTGATTTATGCACGCTTCCTATGAAATCCCTGTTTTCATATAGAATATAAGTATATTTTTTGGTTCTGATTTTCCATTAAATGAAAAGCATATTTGTTCCAAAAAATGATTTAAGATTTAAAATAGTCAGTTGTTGTGGTACAAAATTACAATTCCGATTATTTCTGAAATCCATCGTATAAATATAAACAGTTGCTTATTATATGTAGTCAAATGATTGATTATTAATTGTTCGACCTATGAGTATGCTACAGGCTAATTGGGAGACGAATTATTTCCTGTAGATAAAACCAAATTAATCTGTAGACGTTAGACGTTTAGAAGAAGGGGCCAAAGCTTGATTTTTCCACTTTCTATATTTGAATTGATAAATTCGTATTTCATTGAAATGACGAAATATGTTGAAGAATCCATAACTTATGTTTTCATTTCATTTGAATATTGTAAAATTTGTTAACAAAAACAAACTGATCTTTTTTAGAATTTGGATAAAAAAACAGGGTAGCATTGATTTTTCAACAGGTTTTCCATCTCCTAGATAGATAGATAAATAAATAATTAATTATATGTCTGTTCCGTTCCATTACGTAGGGCTACACATCATTTTGGAATGATTGTATATCAAGTGGTTTGCGTGGATGTATATTAATCGAATTAGGTTTACGTGGACGAGTTGAATTAGAATCAGCTGGTGTACGCCGACGTAGCTTATTATCTCGTAAATTATTGGTCAAATCTGAAACACCGACGGGAGATGTCCTATTGGATGAGGCGCTCAAACATTTAAAGGAACGTGATCCACCGGAAACTGTTCAAAGTTGGATCGAATATCTTAGCGGTAATTAATTATCTTTATTTTATTTTTAGTATTAGATCGAGTAATTTTTAAAAGCCTTGATTGTACATATGTGTCGTAAGGAATATAAGTTCCCTATTTGCAATTTTACTGCCGATTTGTGGCAAAAGTTGTATCTATTCGCTTTTCGAACTTAATCTGTTAGTAGTTAGTATCTTTTACGAAAAACTTTTTTGAAACATTTGAAATATTTTTTCTTATGGATTCGGCACAAATTGATTATAATATTGAAAAAGGGATGCGATTTACGAAGCCGATTATCCTCAAAGCATTTCTAACAAAGGTGGGTCTGTGTAAAGTAAAAAATCCACGTTATTTAGAGCAGGCTTGGAAATTTGTCGCAAACGTGCTTCAAAGTTGGTAAAATTTCAAGTGATTTTTGTTGTCTGATCTTGCTAGTAACGTTTGGCAATCATCTCATAATGAGAGGTTTTATGTTATTTCGAAAACGGTAGAAAATGTAACAAAATTTTGAATAACAAAGTTGTATCTTATAAAACTTATAAAAACTTTTGGCTGAAACATTTATTTGAAGACTGAATGGATTTTTCAAATGGATTGGAAATTGGAAGTAATTTTATAAGATACAAGCTTGTAATTCAAACTTTTGTTCTACTTATTACCATTTTCAAAGGTAGAAAAACAGTTTGGCTTCCCACAAATTTCGCAACTTTCCTGAAAATGATGAAATTTTTTTGACCAACAGCCCTTAGACTAGTTATACAGAATGATCCATCAATAAATTTGCATTCGTAGAATGTGTAAATGGTTGAAATTCGTTGCTATACGACAGATACCGTTCTGGTACTATGAAACCTATCGCTCATTTGTTAAAATTTGATTGTTATTCATTAAAAATGAATGGTTTTCGAATAAAATGCTTTGGATAAATAAATACTTTGTACATATACCTAACCTAATTATACTAACAACTTTGATTCGAATCATGTACCCAAAAATAAATAAATAAATATGGTACAAACAACATCAATATAAATCATTCACAAAACTATAGTGCTACTTTGTGGCTTATACTTGATAGTGGGTAAGGTACCATCAAATGTTGTTCATTAAAAATATCATTTGTTTGTAATGATGTACACAAACAAATATGTATTCTGTAATAAATGAATGAATTATAATAAATAATTGAATCAATTAATTGTTAGGTGAAACATGGAATCCATTAAAAATTCGTTATCAGTTAAAGAATGTTAGAGAAAGACTTGCTAAGAATTTAGTGGAAAAAGGAGTACTCACAACAGAGAAACAGAATTTTCTATTATTCGATATGACAACACATCCATTAACAGATAACGTAACCAAATGTCGACTTGTTAAGAAGGTAATTAAAATTAATTATTAATTGAATGAATGAATGAAACAAATAGTTAATAGTTGTTGATTTGTTATTGAATAGAACTGAATTTAGTAATTGAATTGTATCTTTAAGTATAAATGAAAGTTGTTTTTGAATAAGTTTGATATTCATATCTACTATAAATGACTTTTATTACTTTTATTATATATCCACCCACATCCACATATACAACAATACTTTTTAACAATATATCAAATACTTACTTCATACAAAACAATCAATATATATATTGTTATGTTATTATGTGTGTAATAGTAGTAATTATAACATAAACAGTACATACGTACATACATATATCTTTGTTATTGATTATAAACAATTTATTTTAATAATTCACTTGTATTATTTATTATTCTGTATATTATATTCATAAGCTATATCTTGTCTAATTGATCTGATCTTACAATGTATTATTTATTTTATTTATCATCGTACTTAGATATTAAAACACAACTTAGATGTGTTTTATATGCATACTAACTTACTTACTTATACTTACTTACTTACTTACTTACTTACTTACTTATTGTATAAGAAGTACTTATATATTGAGATCTATATCCTACAACAATAGTTACTACTTAGTTCAGTACAGATTCATGAGGATGGTTGACTTTCAAACATCAATATACTATTATACTACACCAGAGAGAACATATCTAAGTGGTAGAGTTTCAAACGAAATGATGGCTAGACTATTCGGTCCAGCCGCAGCCGCCAGTTATCAGTTGATGAGAATAACTTTCAAACATTTATTTGTATTTGAATTAAAAAACAATGGAATACTTGATATATGTTAAGTTCTTAAATTGAATGAATTGATTGAGTGAGTGAGTGAGTGAGTTGATTGATACAAAAAGAATGATGTAAGTGTAAATATAATAAAATAAATAGATATAGATTGTTGATTGATGTGTGATGTGTCTTTTGTTTCTAGATACAAGATGCAGTCTTATCAAAATGGGTCAATGATCCGCAACGTATGGATAAACGAGTATTAGCATTGATATTGTTAGCACATGCCAGTGATGTATTGGAGAATGCATTCGCACCACTAAACGATGAAGACTATGAACTAGCAATGAAACGTGTTCGAGAACTATTAGATTTAGATTTTGAACAAGAAGCTGCTAAACCAAATACATGTGAAGTATTATGGGCTATATTTGCAGCATTTACTAAATAAATCAATCAATAAACAATTACATCGCACTAAGAGCATCATCTCAGCATCTTTATACTTTCATCATCTATTTTTTTATTTCAATTGTTAACTTTGATTTTTTAAATTTCACAGATTTGATAACTTTTGTTTTGTTTTCATCAAATGTTACTCTTCTTCTTTTTTTGTATAAAATTCTATCGACAATAACAAATACTGTCTGTCTGTCTGTCTTTCATTGAACAAACAACACGTTTATTTATTTATTTATTTATTTATTGATTGATTTATTAAAATGATTTTGTAAGTACACAATCAAAACAGATTCGTGGATCTATAGTTAGTTAGAGAGCTTCGTCCTAAGTTCTAACGTTTTAGTTATTTATTCATATCATAAACATTTATAATATGAATATAACAAACATCCATTGAAATGGATGTTCAAACGTTAACAACAATTTGAATTCAAAGAATCAATTCAAATTGAAAGGTTCAAATTATCAAAAGAGTCAATCATATTGCAGCATGATGGTCTCTATGAGACAATTCATTTCGCCTTTTTTAGGGCTTCATTACAAATCAAATAACTATTCATATTTTTGATATTTTAAAAACATTCAAACATAATTTCATTAAAAAATGAAAATGTCCTAGCAGCACCCTACCAAGCCATTGAATTGAAGAAGGTCCATGCAGACAATTTTGAAATCGATTGGATAATTAGAAGTCAATTAAATAGAAGTTCGAGCGAGTGTTGTTTAAAGTTGAACGCACGATATCTAATCTGATTCTACCGTATTCAAATACCGCTACAACTTAGTAAATTTTTAAATATCCATTTCTTTAAGTACATTTACATACTTACTACATATTTTGAAAGGTCTATACTTTTAGAAAATCAATAACAATACTAAATTTTAGACTAGAATAAATACCAACTCATCTTGAATGGATAAAGCTCGTCAACTCGTTCATGAATATTGTGAATAGAAAGAAATTGTTAATAAATAATGAATTTTAAAAAAAATCAACAATCAATTGATGTAATAATCAATTAACAATAATAAATAATTGTGAATTGATTGATTGAATAAAATCAAATAAAAATAAACATGTTGTTGTCGTCTAAATATATAAATAATAAAAATGTTTTTGAAGTATTTGATATTGAATTTGAAATCAATAAATATAAATATCAAATTCTTTTTTGTAAATCAAATCAATCATACAATATCAATATCAATCATTATGTTGTTTGTAATATATTTTATATACAGAGTGTTCAATAATGTATTCTTTATATCTGATATGATACCAACCATCCATAGATATCTATCTGCTACTGATACTATATATATATAGATATGAAGAACCACAAATATTATTATTTTATTATTATTATTAATTATGTAATTATTAATAGATTTTTGTTTTGTGTTTTTTTTTTTTTGATAATTATTGTATATATTAATTAATTAATTAATTATTATCCAATAATTCATTTAAATTGATTTCGTTCCAATTTTACAAAATAAAAATATGCAACCCTCCTTCAAATGATAACGAACTTGTGTTTTTTTGTTTGTTTCCATATTTGATTTTGGAATCATTTTAAACAATAAATACATAAATTTATAAATATTATTTGAATGTGTAATTTATTGTTTTTAAATTTCTTTGATTACTTTAAACCTTTCTTACATTTGTTTAGGGTTGTTTGTATGGTATTTATGCTGGTTGCTGCTATTCATATTTAAATATCTATTTATAGGTATATGTTAAATTAAACACCCGTTTATGTTAAATGTTAAAACTGTTTATACCCGGTCGTCTGGTCTGTTACGGTATACTATACTATATTCAAAGATTCTAAATTGTAGTTGAGAGTGACTGAAATCACATCAATATCAGCTTCGCCATAACATTTTTTTCAATTGAATGTAAATAATAATAATACGTTAAATAGCAGAACTATATCTTAAGAGGAGTTCAATTTCGACTACTACAAAGTTAACTACTTTATACTTCTGGGAACATTTTCTTTCAAAATGTAATACTAAAGCAATTTTCAGAACTATATTCGATCGTTTATTTGTTTTGTTCAAAACTCTAGACGATTGACCTCTCCACCTCCAATGCGGCTCTTGCCTTGGCGATATCATGGGAAACATATGATAAAAAATCACGACTAAATTCGATCAGTTGACTTTTATGTAACCAGCTCTTAGTCTATATTGTGTTAAACTCATATATTGATATTGGTTATAAAATAATGAAGTAAGTAAATAAATAAATGAATGAATCAAATAATAATTGAATTAAGTTATTGATGAGTTTCAGACTTCAGTCAAAGCTTCTATATACATAGAAGCTTATAATTACGATTTTTGTGTCACTTAAAATTTGTAGTACGTATGCTGACCATTAGATGAAAATAGCTGTTCGATTTCGGTATTTAGTGCCATTATCAGCACAACCAACTGTATTCTTTGTGTATATTGTATTCTTGTAGAACCAAAGAATACAATATACACAAAGAATACAGTTGGTTGTGCTGATAATGGCACTAAATACCGAAATCAAACAGCTATTTTCATCTAGCGGTCAAGGTACTAGCTTCAAATTTCAAGTGACACAAAAATCGTAGTTATACGCTTCTATGTATATTGTATTCTTTGCTTCTGCAGAAGTTCATAGTTGTATCTAGTGACAAATAATAATTAACACAGTTGACAGTTGGTATTATTTTATTTGTATTGATATGAACGTAGTTAAAACGGAAACTACCGAATAGTTACCGAACTGTAACTATTGAATAGGTTTGTTCCAACAAGTCTGTTATGAGTAGTAGTGATTTGGTGGTATATAAACAATATTTTTTGTATCTTTAAACGGCTTTATAAAATGCATTTTCAATTATGAACGACGACTTATTAAATCATCACAAACAATAGACCTTTTCATTTCAAATCACGATTTGTTTTTGTTTCGTACAGATTTCAAAGAAATGAATAAGCAATGCTTCACGTCTTTTTTCATTTTATTGTAGACAGTACGAAAATCGTATGTACCACATACAGCATTATGAAAAGGTCTATACAAGACCCATTTCAAAAAAGTGTCAACTGCAGCTGCACTGCAAATCTATTGAATCGTTTCAATATCAAATATTAGCATTCGATTTATTACTATGTATAATTTAAAATATCATAATTAAATCACATGTTAATATCAAATAAAAATTATGTTTGAATTCCTTGTTCGAGTCACTTGTACACATGGCCACAAAATAAATTATAGTTTATTTTTCAAAATTTTACAATTCATTTGTGGTCTTATTTTCGAAACATTTTTCCAAAAACTGAATAAATAAGGTACAAAAAATGTTGAAAATAAACAATTTAGAAATATGATCTTACTTTTGTAACAAAAATAATGATCAAAATGTGAAACAAAATGTGTTGTTTGTGTGTACTTCACTTCACTCCACTCTACTCACTCCAGACTTTAGTCCACTCAGTTCATTCTTATTAGAACAAACCTAATATAACACTGACATGTTTGTTGTTTACGGTACACAACATGGATACTACACAAGGATACCGAACTCCATGTAAACAAATAATTGACAAAAAAAAAAAGATGTGAGTAGTGTCGCTTCTATGCCGGAAACAGTGGTGAGAGTATAAGGCGCGAGTTTTAATTGAAAAACATTACGCATTTATAGTATTATAAAAATTATCTGCAGCCAAAGTATTTTTTCAATAAAATACTTTTTTTAATAAATGATAAGTAATTTCAATTTTTCATTAAGGAATTAGTTGAAACAAATTGCATACTTCAAAATAATCACTACGAAATAAAACTGGTTACTTGCTTACTTCACTCCTATTTATTATACTATATTCACTTCGATACGGATAAACAACTAGCGACTCTAGTGGCATAAAAAGTAAATACTACTATTACCATTTCGTTGCCATATTTTGTCAATTCTCCTGTTTGAGTTCGGTATCCTTGTGTAGTATTCATGGTACACAACATGGACAACATAACAACAAATATCAATTTGATTGGAAATACATACTCAGTACTCACTATTAATATTAATTTTTATATTGTATCTGCGTAGAGGTCAAGTTTAAGGTGGGTTATATTAATAATGTATAACGTAAATCATTCAAATTTAACTACTTAGGTATATCTTATTTTGAATTTTCATGAATATTGTCTGTCTGTAGCGTGGTAATTGTTTGTGAAACCTGAAGTGAGCCTCTTTTTTTTTTAAGTTTGGAATACATTTTATATTTTAATAAATAAAATTATAACAAAATCTGTAAATAATAATAATACTTATTAGGAGAGAATGTTGTCTTCTTTCTAGTAAGTGAGTGGAGTGATGGTGATACAACTAATTTAATATGGTTGTAATGTAATATAAAATTAAATATTATATATTTAGTTTATTTAATATAATAATTTAATAAAAATAATATTTAAATTTAATAATAAAATATCTATGGTAATGGTATGCATGTCTATGGTTGTTAATTCATTTCATAATAAAATGCATTAAGTTTCAAGTGTACATAATCTATAATTAAGATTTAAGAGCATGAAGACTAGATATAATAGGAGAAGGATCGCAATGTTTAACTCGTAGCATTAAAACTGGATACAGACTGTAGACGGCGTCATTATCGCGGAGGTCACCTCAAATTCAAAAATATAAATCAAACATAAAGTAGATTTTTTATAATTGTATACATACATCACTTAATAATTAGTCTTTATTTGATTTATTATTCATAATTATTAGATTTTATATTACTACTCTTACAGTAACAACCTATAGATAACTGTACAACATTTCACCATTTGTTAAACAAATAACTCATCTGAACTCACTGAATATTGTTTAAAATATGTATTTAATAAAAACTAAATTAATGAAATTTGATTAAAACCTCTATAATAAATATTTATTTATGATTTGTAATTGTGATGCGCAGTAAGTAGCAAAAGGGTATCTTCGCAACACAACTGCCGTCTGTTGGAATTAGTATGATTTGTTTTCGTACACGAAGTACGAACCCTCTATCCGATCGTTCTCCTTCTATATCTTGTCGTGGTAGAAGTAGTTGTAGTTCGTATTGGTTGGTACAGATGTAGTCAGTTGTATGTATGAATTCGTATCTGCATCAGTGAGTGTAGTGTATGAACTGTGAATATAACCATAAAACATAGCTATAGCAGGCATTATTATTACTAACACAACACAGTTATAGTCATTAACAAACAAACATACTTCTAGTTATTATTTATAATATCATCATTTATTTAACTGAATTGAATTCAGTGTAATAGATAGATTAATTATAAATAGTACTTTATAGTAATAATAAAATATTAATAACTCACGGAGCTGATGAAATCAATCTGAAATATTAATGTGAGTGGCTAATACAGTTTAATACTAATATTAAATACTGATTATATTATACTGACTATCATCCAATTACTTACCTACCGCTACCGCTACCGGTATAATATTTTATTTTATTCTATTCTACTATTTAACACTTATTATCAATCATCATATTCATATTAATTATAAATGATAATTGATCTTTGAATTATTTGATTGAATATTAAATAATCAAATATTATATTTCATAAGATTGAACATTGAATTGATGTAAATGGTGGTATAGGTATAGTATGGTTGGTATAATATGTTGTATATGTCATATGATATGTATGTATGTATGTATGTATGTATGTATTGTCGTCTCAGTCTCTCTCTTAGTCTGATCTGATCAAATCATCTTTGGTTATTATAACCACACATTATTATTTATTTAGTTGTTATTTGTAACAAATATTGATAGAATAAATAGAAAAACAAGCAAGCATTCATTTCATTTGATTTGTTTATTTGATAAGTAGGTAGTGATAATGGTGATAGTGTTGTTATTCAATTATATTACAATTTTAATTTGGATTTCATTTTCTAATTGAACAGGTACATTTTTAATCAATCATTTATTCATCAATAATCAATAATAATTGTTGTGTTGAATAGTTGAGCATCATTTTTTGTTCAACTCAAATAAATAATGGCGAATGTTTCGTATCAGATATCCAATTTATTGGAGAAGGTAATTGAATAATATTTGTTTAAATAAATCTATGAATGTGTTTGTTTTGATATTTTTATATGTTCAATTTTCGATAGATGTGTTCAACAGATAAAGATTTTCGTTTTATGGCAACCAATGATTTAATGAATGAGTTACAAAAAGATTCAATCAAATTGGACGATGAATCAGAACGTAAAGTTGTACGTATGGTACTCAAACTGTTAGAAGATAAAAATGGAGAAGTACAAAATTTAGCTGTTAAATGTTTGGGTCCACTCGTCAATAAAGTGAAAGAGTTTCAAGTTGAGACAATTGTCGACACACTTTGTACGAATATGGTGTCAGAAAAGGAGCAATTACGTGACATCTCTAGTATTGGATTGAAGACAGTGATTTGTGAGCTACCTTCAAACAATCACAATCTGGTCGCGAATGTATGCAGACGGATTACTGGACGGTTGAGTGCTGCAATTGAGAAACAAGAAGATGTCTCTGTGCAGTTGGAAGCGTTGGACATTCTAGCTGATCTGTTGTCACGTTTTGGTTCGTTGATAATCGCATTCCAACAACAAATATTGAATTCGTTGTTGCCACAGTTGTGTTCCTCGCGACAAGCAGTACGCAAACGTACAATTGTTGCATTGGGATACTTTGTGTTGTCTTGTAGTCCTCAAATGTATACGAAAATCATCAATTATCTGTTGGAGTCGTTGGCATCCGCTTCGAATACTGCATCATCAACAGCGATACA
The DNA here is from genome assembly GCA_963920215.1 of Nineta flava. Taxonomy (NCBI): domain Eukaryota; kingdom Metazoa; phylum Arthropoda; class Insecta; order Neuroptera; family Chrysopidae; genus Nineta; species Nineta flava. Next base: position 566,012 of record OY986046.1, read on the forward strand.
ATCAACAAATCGTACATATATTCAATGTATGGCAGCTATTTGGTAATAATTATGAATTGATATAAATAAATAAATAAATAAGTATTTATAAATGATTATTTATTTATGTTTATGTTGTTTTTTGTAGTCGACATGCTGGACATCGTTTTGGTGATTACATGGTCCGTATTGTACCTGTTGTTGTTGCATATAGTCAAGAAGATGATGAAGAACTACGAGAATACTGTTTACAAGCATTTGAAGCATTTGTACATCGTTGTCCAAAGGAGATGACACCATACATACCAACAGTACGAATGAATGAACTAATTAACTAAACAGTTTTATATAATAACTACTAATTAATTTATTTTATTTTGATTAGATCACTGATTTATGTTTAAATTACATGACATACGATCCTAATTACAATTATGATTCTGATGATGATGATGATGATGATGTTGTCATCCACCAACAGGATCAACATCAACGTAAACATATTGGTGGTGCTAACAAACAAGTATCTGATGATGATGCTACTGCTACTACTACTACTACTACTACTACGGATGATTGTATTATGATTGGTGGTAACATGACCATTGGTATGGAAACAGAAGATGATGCTGCTGATAACGATGATGACAATGACGAGTACAGTGATGATGATGACATGAGTTGGAAGGTGCGACGTTCAGCTGCTAAATGTTTGGAAGCCATCATTATCACTCGTCATGAATTGATGGTACATTTTTATAAATATGTGTCACCAGCATTAATAGCAAGATTTAAAGGTAGGAAGCTGTAAATAATATTAAATTTCAATTAAATAGCTTATTTGATTTGATTTGATTGTATTTGATTTTTAGAACGGGAAGAAAATGTTAAATCCGATATATTCCATGCATACATTGCTCTATTACGTCAAACCAAAGCATTACCGACCAGAGACCAGTCATCAGTAGTGAGTAGTGTTGGTAGTACTAGTAGTATTGGATCATCATCATCAACAGTTGTTATTCAACAGACAACAACACAGATAATAAGTAGTAGTAATAGTAATATTAATAATGAACAATCACCAATCATTCTATTACAACAACAAATACCAGACATTGTGAAAGCGGTGCACAAGTTGATGCGTGACAAGAGCATCAAGACGCGTCAAGATTGTTTTTTATTGTTAAAAGAATTGGTGACAGTTCTATCTGGTGCGTTAACAAATCATATAGAAGCATTGATACCAGGCATTATATATTCATTGGGGTGAGTTTTTATTTATTTATTATTCATTCATTTCATTTCATTTGTTTTGTTCTCTTATTTTAGTGATAAAAATTCAAGTAGTAATATGAAAATAGATACATTAAATTTTGTACATTGTTTGATAACAACACATTCACCAGGTGTGTTCCATCCACACATGTCCGTATTGATGCCACCAATTGTGGCTGCTGTTGGTGACAGTTTTTATAAAATCACAGCGGAAGCATTGAATGTGTTACGTGAACTGGTGAAAGTGATACGTCCATTGGAGCCACCAACATCTATATCGATATCAGTACCACCATTTGATTTCACCATATACACGGATGACATCTACAAACACACATTGATCCGATTACGTGCCCAGGACATCGATCAAGAAGTGAAAGAGCGTGCAATTGCATGTATGGGCCAGATATTATGTAATTTGGGTGATTATTTGCAACGTGAATTGTGCATTTGTTTGCCAATATTCTTGGATCGATTGAAGAATGAAATAACACGTTTGACAACAGTGAAAGCATTGAATAAGGTGGCAGCATCACCATTAAAGATAGATTTACGATCAATATTGGTAATTAATTAAATAAATATAAAAATAAATATAAATATAAAAATAAATAATTAATTTTGTTAAAGGATGATGCTGTTCCTATACTTGGATCTTTCTTACGTAAAAATCAACGTTCATTAAAATTAGCATCATTAACATTATTAGACACACTAATACGTAATTATAGTAGTGCATTGTCACCAGAACTGTTGCAGAAAGTCGTCATCGAAATGCCACCATTGATCAATGAATCTGATTTACATATAGCACAATTAACATTGACATTGTTGACTTCCATCTCTGAATTACAACCGCTGACATTGGTCGGCCAAACGGATCTCATATTGCCAGAAGTCATAACATTAGTTAAATCACCATTGTTGCAAGGTGTTGCATTGCAAGCAATGTTAGAATTCTTTCAAGTACTTGTTCGTGCCAGATTACCTAAATTATCACGTACCGATTTACTTGTTCTGTTAGTACAACAAGCAACTTCTGTTTCAAATCCAAACAATAGTAGTAATAGTAGTAGCAACAACAATAGTAACAATACAACAACATCACAATCAAATCAATCCAAAAATGTAAATGTTCCACCAGTATTACATAAACAAGCATTCCATTCGCTTGCCAAATGTGTGGCAGCTGTTACAATATCAGATGGCCAAGAAGCCTTACTAGTGGTGGAACAGTTCTTGAAGGATTTACAAGAGACGCGCACAGATGCACATCATATATTTGCATTATTTGTTGTTGGAGAAATTGGTCGACATATGTGAGTATAAAATATCAAATCAATAATGAATGAATATTTAAAAATAACATTTATTTAATTAACAAATATTTATTACATTACATTACAGAGATCTAAGTTCAGTATCGAATTTAAAACAAGTCATTTTGAATTCATTCTCTCCACCATCTGAAGAAATCAAATCAGCCGCTAGCTATGCACTTGGTAGTGTGGCTGTTGGAAATCTACCATTGTATATACCATTTATTTTAAGAGAAATTGAGACACAACCAAAAAGACAATATCTATTATTGCATTCATTAAAGGAGGTAATAGTAATAAATAAATAATAAAATATAATTAATTAATTAATATTATTATTATTATTATATAGGTAATCACATGTATGTCTTCAACACCTAGTGGTGTACAATCTTTAATGCATTTTATACCAGCAATATGGGCACAACTCTTTAAACATTGTGAATGTTCTGAAGAAGGGACTCGTAACGTTGTTGCCGAATGTTTGGGTAAACTAACATTAATCAATCCACAAGATCTACTACCACGATTACAAGAAGCATTATCATCCACATCACCATTGATGCGTACAACTGTTGTTACTGCTGTTAAATTTACAATCAGTGATCAACCACAAACAATTGATCCATTGTTACGACAATCCATGCGACAATTCTTAACAACATTACAAGATCCTGATCTAAATGTACGTCGAGTTGCATTGGTTGCATTCAATTCGGCTGCACACAACAAACCATCTTTAGTTCGTGATTTATTAGAATATTTATTACCACAATTATATCAAGAAACAATAGTTAAGGTACAACAACAACAACAACATAATAATAATAATAATAATAATATTAATTAATTAATTTATTTGATTTTTTTAGAAAGAACTTATACGTGAACTTGAAATGGGTCCATTCAAACATACTGTAGATGATGGTCTAGATATTCGAAAAGCAGCATTCGAATGCATGTACACATTGTTAGATACATGTTTAGATCGATTGGATATCTTTGAATTCTTAAACCATGTTGAAGGTGGTCTTAAAGATCATTATGATATTAAAATGTTAACATATTTAATGGTAGCACGTTTAGCAACTTTATGTCCAAATACTGTTTTACAAAGTAAGAATATTTAGAATACAATACATACAGTACAGTAATCAATAAATAATTATTTTATTTATTATTTTATTAAGGACTTGAAAGATTAGTTGAACCTTTAAGAGCCACTTGTACACTTAAAGTCAAAGCTAATTCTGTTAAACAAGAGTATGAGAAACAGGACGAATTAAAACGATCAGCTTTAAGAGCTGTTGCTGCTTTATATGCAATACCAGATGCAGGTTATTATTATTTATTTAATTATTTATTTAATTCATTCAAATAATTAATATGTTTGTTGTTTTATAGAAAAGAATCCATACCTAACAGAATTTGTTGGACAAATCAAGGCAACAGGTGAATTACAACCAATATTTGAATCAATTCAAAAAGATTCACATCAAAGTGGTGGTGTTGGTGGTGGACATCATTCATTGATTGATTCTAATCAAATGGATCAAAGTTAATTAATTATTGATTTATAATTTATAAATAATAATCTGTTGAATTGAAATCAAAATAAATAATAATAATAAATAAATAAATATTCAGTTATTACAAAACAAAATTAAAGTGAAATGTAATAATAATAATAATAATCATTAATAAATGTTACAAATTAAATTCATTTACAATATATAATATAATATAACACAACATAATAATTATCTATATCATTTAAAAAATCAACAAAATCATTTGTAATTCATTCTATTCTATTATGTTTATATTTATTAATTAATAGGTAACAAACAATTAAATCAAATAAAACAATTATAATTCATTCATTCATTATTTATTTAATTATTATTATTATTATAAATTTATAACGTAATATAACAATTATATAAATAATAATATTGTTGTGAATCACAGCAGAATTGAATCAATCATTCATTCATTCATATACAACATACATAGTTTTAATTATTAATTAATTAATTAATAATTAAAAAATAAAACAATCAACTCTATCTATCTATTATCATGCTTTATTATTTTTATTAATAAAATTCTACTTTAAAAATACAAAAATAAGTGTTGGTTGTCTTTTGATCTTTTATTTATTTATTTTATTTATAAACTATATAATCATTTATTATTACTAATATTACCACAATTGTCTTGTACATAGTTTTATTTATAAAATAAATGTGCATGGAGCAGCAAACAATACAATTACGATTTAAGAATATCCAAATTCGTTATCCAATCGTTTGTGACAACATTCGATTTCATTACTGAGTAAATTTTAAGTTTTGAATGTAAAAAGACAAAGTTTTGAGGATGAGATAAATAAATAGACTGAAGGTTTTCAATCTTATATAAATATTTGGTGGTTGGTTGATCAGATATTGTATTTAAAATTTAGATAATTAAATACAACAATGTAGTAAGTAATTAATACTACACTCTGTTTATAGTACTATATATTAGTAACTATTAGGTAGTTATATATTATAATATTATAAACTATAGTCAGTCTACCTACACTTCTGCATACAGCCATCGATCGATTGAATATAAATGAATATTCATCATAATTGTCAATTGATCACTTTTGATATTCAAATTCATTGATTCTTCATCCATTCTATTCTATTCTACTAATTGTAAGTAAATATCACTTGAATATTAATATTATAATTATTATATTAAATTGATATATAATTGTCTACTATTATATTCAATGAATCAATCAGCAAATCATTCATCATAGATAGTAGTACTACAATTGTAGTTATGGTAGTTTTCCAACCACAGAGCATAATGCGACTCAGTGGTGCACAATGTCGAAGTGTGCTAATGTTTAATTGGACCGTGCATTAGTTTTCAAGTGCACCAGCAGAGTGCAGTGTTGAAAGAAAAAAAAACATTCATGGACTTAACCTCATCAATGTATAAATCAAGTGGTATACAATAACAATTGGTCGAAAACTTTTTACGGTTATTTTAAGTAATTTTTGATTTTTATTATTTCAGTACCATTTTTTTGTGTTGACTAATAATACTTTTTTTAGATGAGTTCTAAAAAAATTATATACTTTTTAATTGAATCATCTTATCCAGATGATAGTGATGACGATGATTTATCGAGTACTCCAAGTTTAAATCAATCAATTAGTTCATCATCAAGTGATCTATTTCTTGAAAATATTAAATATTTTCTGCTACTGAATTGGTATCCATTGCGTCCATCATGCGAAAGCAGTACTTTTCAAAGTGCTCGATTGTGCGAAGTGTTCCTGTAGTTGAAACATTCAACGTTGAGCATCATGCCGTATAATGCGCTTTAGTGCTGTAATTGGAAAACGCACATAGTAAACACAATTGTAGGTATATGTATATGTAGGTATTCATCTGTTGCAGTAGTAGTGAAGATGAAGTGAGTATTCTATTTAGATACAACACCATCCACCTTAAATAATGAACTATAATAAATATTTTAATCCTCAATTGTTAAGTTCACAACAAATTAGAACACATGATATTTATTTATTGATGAATGAAAGTAATCAAATCAAAATCAATAGAAAACTTATTATTATTATTTATATATGATCGTGTATATAACTTTGATTTACATAACAAGAAGAAGAAGAAGAACGACAAGCTGATGATAATGATGATGATGGTTGTTGTTGTTTCAAATGATGATGATTGTAGTTTTTAGATTTCGATTCAAAAATAGCCTCTATTTCAGTTAATGTTTTATTTTGAGTTTCTGGTAAAAATAAAAAACAATATATAGCACCACACAATGAAGTACAACCAAAGAGAATTAGAACACTGCTGACAGTAAGGTAATGCAACACATTTGGATACAATTTAATGCTAATAAATATAAATATGTTTGCAATACTCAATACAATACCAGACATTAGACCACGCACCTGTAATGGGAATAGCTCTGAATTCATAACATATGGTAATTGTAGGAATCCAAACATACTGAACATGACAGCACTTAGTATTGATATTAATGGTAACCATTGTAGTAATAAAGAAGAAGAATGAATAGAATTGTTATTATTATTTGTATAATATTTTAAATATATAGCACATATCATTAAAAAGATACACATACCACATCCAGAAATGATTGCTAGTGTCTTACGTGCACATCTTTGTATCAGAATGGCACCAATGATACTAGCAACAAATCTTAATGTACCCACAATAATTGTAGCTATATAATCATTTAAATGATTACCATTTATACCAATTGATTCCAGAAAACTAACTGAATAGAACAATATGATGTAAATACCAGTGAACTCTTGAAACATAAAGAATATTATTAAAATGATGAATGGTTTATATGTTTTTGGAGAGATCATTACAGTTAGTATATTTGTATTGAAATCTTTTAAATCATTACTATTACTATTGTCTTCTAATTGTTGTTGTTTACATTCATTTTGATAATGTTTAGTAGTAGTATTTATAAATGAACTGTTCATTTCTCCATCTCTTTGTAATTGATTGTAACTATTACTGTCACTATTACATGATGAACCACCTGCATTTGAATTTGAATTTAAAATTGAATACTGTAATATTAAATCGTCTAACACACAGTTTGGACAATATGTTGTTGTTGTTGTAGTTTGATTCCGTCGTATTGTTTGTTCCAAAATGTCCACTTTATCCACTTGATTATTCTTAAATTTACAATTCATTAACAATGTGATAAAGTCCTTTTCAGCTGTTTGTACATCGTTCACATTTAACCATTTGAGGGCATTGAATGCTTCAACAAAACGTTGTTTGCCAATTAACCACGGTGGACTTTCTGGTACAATTTGCATAATTATCAGAACACATGTTGATAAAAATACACAAATGAGTGCTACCAATTGCCAATGAAAGAAGTAGCCCATCACATATATTAAGAGTACACCAAATGATGTGACCACTGGTCCAAATGCTGACAATATTCCACGTTGATTGGCTGGTGTGATTTCAGCGATGTATGTAAATGTTGTTGTAATCATACCTGTATTTAATTACAAACATAACAACTAATTACTAAATCATTACATTCGTTTGACTATTACTACTATACAGTATACACTAGTAGTAAGTAATAGTCCGTACTCTAGTACTGACTGCCATTCTTTTATTTATTTATTTGATTTATAAAAACATAATAATATCTTGCCACTTACGATAGATACGATAAAGGTACTTACCAACACCTAAACCGGTGATCAATCGTCCAATTCCCAATGAATAGTTGTCTGTAGATTGGGATATTATTAACCATCCCATAAAATATGGTATCGATGACATTTGCACAGTGCGTTTTCTACCAAACCATTCACTTAACAATCCACCAACAATTGCACCAATTGGATTTGAAATCACTCCCAGAGATGCTATACGTAGAGATAGATAGATAGATAGAGATGTATTAATATGGTCTTGAATCAATTGAATCTGAATCATATTTGAATTTGAATGAACTAAATCACAACATAACATGAACTGGCAGCACTAGACATGGACGCCGGACGGTAGTAGTCGGTGAATAGTGATACTAAGTTTGACTTCTACCGTACTATGCTATGCTTCATGCTACATGAACACTTCAACAATAGATGGATCTTAATGATAGATCTGTTATTGTTACTCACTACTGACAAACTCTAAATTCAAACGTACCATCATCAATTTCAACATTACAGCTTTAATAGTTTCCAAGTTAATATTTAACCCTAACAATCTACATTTTGATGAGTAACTCAATATTCTAAGGTTCTTGCAGTTGTTCTAGAAAGTTCATTTTTGGTAGGACGCTAAATATTTCATTTTGTCATCGCGTGGTTTAAAGTCAACAAATTTCCCTTTTCTAATAAAAATTACTATTGTTTGAAATTTGTTTTCTTAAAAGATATTAGATAGAGTCGTAGATTTATCGTGAAATCGTCGTTTTCGAAGTGTTTCGTATTAATATGTAATTGATTTATGAATCTCTTGAATACAATGCCGTAGCTCTGAGTATTCGCTCGCCATTGGTCTGTTTAGACTCTTTATATTTCTTTGGACGCGATCTTTCCCTTAACTTGCATTTTCTATAATTCCGAGCATACTTACGAGTCATACATTTTTATTTTTGCTGAGATATCAATACATTTTGTATGCGAACACTTGGCCCCTGTCACATGTTTGTTTTTGGAGGGATATTAACTACATACCAATCCAACTAGCCGATTCGCTGTCAATAACCATATTTGAGTCGACCATTAGTTGAGGAATCAATATTGCACTATAACCTTGACACAAGCCTACCATTAAACTGGTTGTGTGTGTTCCAAAACATGCTATAATCTGAAAATTTTTTAAAAGCAGTCAGTGCGCGCATTTCAAATGAATTCAAAAGTGAGTGATTTACTGATCAAACATACAAACACACACACACACACACTAAAATAAACACTAAAATAACATTACGATCATTCAACTATGATTGGCTGCTTTTATCTAGATCGATCTGATCGATCACATGATTCTGATCCATTTCATGCATGATCGATCGTATCAGTTATCATTATCATCCGATTGAAGTAGTCGAGCAAGTAAATTTGATTCTTTTGAGTAGATACATACTAGTTGACTGACTGCTAAGTTCAATTTGATTTGATGGGATCAGATTAAAGATAACTAACGTGCGTATCTATTTGAAACATTCAGTCACATTCTTAGCGTAAATATTGCTCAATATGTCATGAGCTTGAAATTTTTTAGCTGTAGAACACATAATTTTAAATTTAATTTAAAAAAATTGAAAAAGGTTTAGGCCAGCAGGACAGGTATCAAAGCTGCAGCTGTCATTTGAAATCCATCTGATTGTTACATGCATCGATCTAAATTGATCGATACATGTAACAATCAGATTCTATAGTAAAACTTAAAACTATTAGTTGATGATTGCAAATCAATTGTTTTTTTTAAAGCGCAACTTTCTAGCATGTCTTGAAGTGGATTTGAATTTGTATAGGTAATTGAGTGAGTGAGTTACACTGGCTGTATATATTATATTATATTGATGATCTATTCAAATGACATACACTGCCGTTCATAAAAATTAAACCAGTTGAAATATTGTAAGTGATTGTTACTGTATATAATATATTCATATATACCTAATTACCTACGCTTAGAATGTTGTAAGTCACATTGGTGGTTCAAATTTGATGAATGGGAGTGTATAAATGTAAATGTATTTGTAGTCATTGAACGTGAACATTAGTGTAGTTGGATTAGTAGTTGGATAATGTCATATTCTATCATCTAACTCTTCTAACATAACATTTTGTTTGTATTAGATAAGATAGATAAATAATAAATATAGATAGATAGATAGATAGAGTAGATTCAATCAATTCAATAATGATTGACTGACTTGTATTATAATGTACTGTAGTGTACTTCTTTAGCATCATCTTATTACATACGATTTGACTTATAAGTAACTATAAATACATACATACAAGTACAGTCGAACTCGGATATAACGACTAAGGACGCTATATCCGGTAGTTGAAGTAGTACAGAGCGAGCAAGTGCGTTGTTAATAATAATACAAAATACTCCTTCTTACTTACTGAAAATATATAACGGTTGGTCGTTGTAGCCGATGAATTTCTTAAACCGATGTTGTATAGGGATATTTGATTAAAAAGTAATAACCGATGGATCGGTACCTACAGCCGGTTTCGATTGTATTATTAATATAATACAATAAAATTTAATTTGCATGGCATGGCATGGTGATGCTATGTGATGCATGTCTTTCTTATTATTACCTTTTTATACTAATTATAACTATACTAGTATACTAGTTAGTATACTACAACTACACTACTGACTATATACACTTAGGTATTTACTTGATAGGTAGGTATTATGTTTATTTATTTATGTGTTTTATTTATGTAGTATTGTTTGTGTATTCATACTATTGTAATTGTAGTCGTAATCATAACATAATCATATAGTATTATTGTTACTTATTATTATTTATTGTTTATTATTTTATTTCAATAATAACATTAACATTAACATTGACTCAATTCAAGGCTACTTATGTACGTACTAGCTAGCTACCTACATATATACCGTACGTTTAGTTTACATCTTCGTATAATAGATCTCCCACAAGTATGAGAGAGTACTTTCATAACTGTTCAAGTGGTTGGTGATTGTCTCATACAACACAACACAACATTGCTTACATCTTCTCCTTCTCATACACATTGCTTAATATATACATATGTACTCTCTCATACTCGTGGGGGGATCTACTATGCGAAGAAGTAAACTAAACATACAGTATATACTTTATACATACATATATTCTATTCATGAATGTCTTGATTTGATCTTATACCTATTTAATAGCATTTAGTCATTGAAATCAACTATCTATTCTATATCTACTAAATATTAAATATTCAATACTAAATAATAAACAAAATATTATTTTAGTTGATTTATATTATTATAACAGTATACTACAATATAAATAAATAATATGTATACCAGTATACCATATCAGTATTATTATAAATATGATACTGAAATATATTTACTTACAATTCGAAATAAACTTGTTTTCCAAATTCGAATAACTTTTTGCATAACGTATGTTGATTGATGACTGATGACTTGAAGAAGTGGCCTACCTGTAAACGTATTAGAATGAAGTGATCAGTAGTACAAATCAAATATATAAAAATATCTATTGAATAAATAAGTAGTAGATAGTAAACAATATATAATATCTAGATATAATTATGATGTGATGTGACGACTTTAAATACAACAAACAACAGTATGATCATGATTCAAATGATATAAATCAATGCAATGGTATACCGGTGGTGGTATACCGTATACGTAAATGTCTTATATACGTAAATTACTTATGATTTAACTAATATGATATAGGAGGTAATGATAATACTAGTACTAGTTGTTGTAATATATCAACAATAATAAGTATGAAGTGTACTGCAGTCCTACCATCCATACTTCTCGGAGAGATCGAATCCGTTGTCAAAAATTAGGTATTCGTTGTATTCTATCGTTAGACAATTCTTTACTACTAAGCCAGATATAGTGCTCCTGGATATATATGTCGTCATCGAGTTCTTGCAAATCATTACTTTTCGCCTTTCTGCTAGCGAACCAAGTTAGAACAGTTCCATACATATCCTAAGACATGTGAAGTCAAGACAAGTCTAGCAAGATGTGCCTGATATTGATGCTGTATCGAACTTTTGATGGAAACGTTTAACTTCCACACATTGACTTTGTATGGAACTGTTCCAACTTGATCCGCTAGCAGAAGGACGAACAGTTCTGATTCGTAAGAACTCGATGACGTAAATAGTTTTAGCTGACATTTATATCCAACAGCACTATATCAGACTTATTATTATTGTTATTATTAAATAAATAAATGAATAATAATCAATTAAATATTAAAGGTTAATTGTAAATGTTATGTAAGTGTTTGTTGTCTTGTTTTTTTATTTATTTATTTAATTATATCAATGGAAAATTGTGAAAATATGAATTATAATTGATAATTATAATAATAATTATCAATTATAATAAATATTTATGATGATGATGACGAATTTAAGAATTATATAATTATTATAATTTAACACTATAAATAATGTAATGTAATGTGTGATGTGTAAGTAAGATAGTATGTATGTATGTATGTATGTATGTATGTATGTATGTATGTATGTATTTATATTTACTTACTTACTACATCTATATTCTATTCTATATTATACTATACTAATTCAATGTATATGTATGTCGTAGTCTCATTACGTTTTTTCACGAAGATTCTCGGCATTTCATGAAACGTCGACGTAAGGTGTTAACATTAAATGTTACATGTAATGTCTGACTGTTTCGTGAAAAGCCCATCATACTTCGACAGATAATGTCGACACATATTCTGCGATAGTTTAATTGATGAAGCTTCGTAAAGTACCCAAGGGAGAAGGCATATTGTGTTACGTGAAATGCCAAAGAAAAGAAAGCATATTGTATATTAGTTTAAAATAAAAAGTTTTATTCAAAATTAAATTAAAATAAACTCAGTACATTTTTGCTATATTAAATAACAATATAAAATAAATATTTTATTTCATTTAAATAAAAATTAGCTTGACGTTTTTGACCTTCGTATGATTCTTTTTGTTGAATTTGAATGATTTCTTCAGAACTGCAGAATTGACATATTTTCCTGTTTCTTGCACATAAGACATGTAAACCCATTTTACAAATTTCGCATACAACTTCCAAAGTTATAATTTGATCTTGGCGTTCCACACATACATTAATATTATTTGCTTCATAATTTTCAAGTTGAATTTCAACAATTTCAAATGTTGATAGAATCTCTTTTGTAATATTGAAAAGTTTTTTGTTTAGGAGTTTTTTGAATCGAGATCCTCAGCTTAATAATATTTAAACTGTAATCAAATTAATATAACCTCTAAAAAGTTTGTTGTTATAACCTCTAATAAATAAATAAGGCTTTGGCTTCCATAACAACAAAATCGTAAACAGTACTTAGTTAAAAAAAATTAATTTTATTCATAGAGGACAATTTTATCCATCAATACAAGACGCCATTTTTCATGAAATGTCTTAAGATCTTCGTGTAAAGAGATTTGACTTGACAATGAAACTACGTCTACGATATAAAGTGAGACAGATTATGTTAGACATTATCTACCGAAGTACGAAACGGTCAGGCACTACATGTAACATTTGATGTTTACACTTTACACAATACGTCGACGTTTCATGATAGATGTTTGTTAAAAAACTATAAAATATTTAAGATTTGCAATAACAATCATGCATTTATTTACTAGTTGACAGTTCATTCCATCATCAGATGATCAGATGATCATGATTATCTTTTATATATTCTGATTCTGATTCTGATGTTCCAAAACCAGTCATAATCAAATTAAAATCTCAAATCGGATACATATCTATCTGTTTGATTGAATAATTATAATGAATTGAATTGATGGACCAACTAATAATCAATCAATAACCAATCCCAATATCAATTATAAATAATATTATCAAAAATAACAATTATTAACTATCTACTTTTGAAATGAAATAATCACTTGTTACAGTAGTTAGTTATTTAGCTGTTTGATTGATTGTATGTTTATATTAGTTTTCTATAGTTCGTTATAAAACTCGAATGTCATTGATTTCAATATCCTATTTAGGAGCACAGTTAGTCCATCAGTCCATCTGTTGTATATTAGAATTAGATAGATATGTGTGTTGTTTTGGTCGTATATAATTAATTAGTCTTATAATAATTAATAAATCTATTTAAATAGCAGTCAGTCTATAACATGCATAATATAATATAATATAATATATTTATATTCAAGTTTAATAGATTGAATATAGACAGATAGATAAATGTCTGATGATTTGATTTGATTTACAAGTTATAAGATATCAATCAATATACGAGTAATATTGATGAAGCTGCTCTGTAAATAAAATAACGTTTAGCTTCGGTAACGTCATGATCTTGATATGTGTACACTTGTACATAGTACAGACGTACAGACTACAGTCTACAGTCTACACGACTACAAGACCATAATTTACTACCATGAACTTTCTTTGAATTAAGTATCTACATAATATCTACCTTCCTTGTGAGTACGTATTTATTAAGAAGGGGGTCACCTATCCTGTACCTGTACATCTCAGTCAGATTTCAGTATTCCCCTTCAACATACATATCTAATATATAAATACCTACGTTAAATTTCAATCAAATAATAATATGTAATATTAATAAATAAAGTATTCAATAGTAATAAGAGTAAGTGTTGGTCCTACGTATAAGAAAGAACATTGAATTTGATTTATGAAAGTATGTAATGTAATGAATGTACGAGTTATAATACAATGCAATCAATATCAATAACTTTATCAATATCAATTGTAACATGAAAGTAAGAAATACCTATCTATCTATCTACCTACCTACCTACCTACCCTGCTATTGCACCACGTAGCATGTGCACTTGTACACAATCAATGTATAATTTGTATACCAATCATTCTCTCACTTTTGTTCAAAAGCGCGGTGTTTGGTCCTTAGGCATGCATTTTAATAGTTTTGAAGGTGAACTTTATTTGTTTTTGCTAGGATATCACTAATTTTTCTATATAAAAACTCACATTTATGTTTTTGACGGAATTGTTAGTAAAGTGTACCTACTTGATTTGAACATTTTTAAAATGGATATTAATAGTATATGATGCTGTATAGTTATTACCGATCAGATCGATTGTCAATATCAATCAATAGATAAATGAAACAAACCATGATGTTCTATTCTATTCTTTTTTGTTTTTGTTATATATTAACAATTTAACAATTATTTATTGTAGGTATTGTATTGTATTTGTATTGTTGGAGCTACTAGTATTTAACTATTTACCTAGTAACTCATAAGTGCATAAGTAAAACATAAACTAATAATATATTACAAAACAATTATTATAATATTTAGTTAAAAATAAGTAATACCTACTTGCTAATGCTTCGACCATGTCATATCCAAGTAGGTACTAGTTAGTACCTAGTACCTACTACCTATATCTATTATTTGTTAACTTTATTTAAAAGTAATCTTTGTTTAATATGTTGACTAATCACTAAACAAAACAAAAAATAACAAACAAGTAACAAATAGTACAAATAATACAAACAAATGTAGCTACTTATTTATTAATTGAATAATTCAATAGATACTTGAATATTTTATTTGAAGTTAAAGCTGTTGAAGTTGAACAGCTACGATAGATAGATAGATAAATAAATAAATGTGAGTATATGTAATGTGCTATCTTAATTTTTATTATATTTATATTTATTTTTACTTACTTTTATTTCACTTTCATAAACAACCAACAACAACAATAAATAATGATCGTGATCGATCGTGTGATAATGATTTTGAACAGTGTTTGATTTGAATTTGATATAAATCAAAATAAATACTTTTGATTCAATTGAATTGAAAGTGAACTCAATTGTTGAATAATAAATTGAACAATTTGAATGAATAACACACACAACACACAACAATCACTTCAACAATACTATCTTATATTTTGAACACTGCACTGTACTTAAATTAAAATTAAAATACTGTATTGTAATAATTATTTAATGTTGTATTATTTTGTACTGTACTGTATAGTGTATACTCAATACTGTATTATATATATATATATATATATATACTGTTTGTCAATCAATCTGCTCTGTCTACTATCTATACTGTACAGTGTACTGTACTGTACTGTACTGTACTGTATTATTAACTATATTCTTACTGTACTGTGCTACTGTACTGTACTCCACTAGATTGTATTGTATTGTAGTGACTTGACTTGACTTAACTTGACTTGACTTGACTTGACTCTATTTAAGTAAGTATCAAACAAATAGTATATTTAACAGAAGTCTACTTACACAATTATTATTATTATTATAATTATTATTGTGACGTGTTTGTTCTTTAGTTGATTATATTCAACTAAAGTTGTTCATTTTGAACAATAACTTGACCAAAGTATATGTATCAAATTAACAACAGTAGGTATTGAGTATGGTATAGTATAGTATAGTATAGTATAGTATAGTATAGTATAGTATAGTATAGTATAGTATAGTATAGTATAGTATAGTATAGTATAGTATAGTATAGTATAGTATAGTATAGTATAGTATAGTATAGTATAGAATAGTATTAGTATAATATAGTAATAATATAGTACCTATAGAGTATCAGCATTGTTGTGTATTCTAATTCAACTCAATTTAATTCAACTCAATTCAATTCAAATTCTAAATCATTTTGAATATTGAGTCAGAGTGATTGTTGTTGGTTATTACCATTTATTATTGATGGTTTTAGTTATTAGCCATTCTTACATCTTACATTCATCCAGAATCCATATCATGTTTCATACAGTTTGTTGCATAGTTCCATGAATGTGTTTGTGTACGTGTACTTGTACTTATATGTTGTTTATCTTTATAATACCTTACAACTATTCAATATTTATTATTTATTATGTTTCTTTTTACCCATGTTTCTCTGTTTTCATTCAATGTTTTAATTATATCATATAATTAATACTAATAAGTAGGTATCTAAATGTAGGTATTTGTTAAAATTTATATATATATAAAGGAAAGAACTATAATAAACATAATATTATTGTTATAGAAAATCTAGAATATTGATTGAATTGAATAAATAAATAAATAAACAGTGCAGTGCAGTGCAGTGCATTAATTATAAAACATGCCTACAAATCAAATGGTTCATTGTATCTATTTAAAAAAGAATGAAAGCTCATTGTTTAACTTACAATTATAGCTTTTAAATTCGAATGAACAAGGATCCACTGTCTGTAGTTACTTACTTACCTACTACTAGCTGTAACTTACTGAACTATGAACTATAAACTATGAATGAATAAGTCTGTAGGTATGTACACTCCCGTTCAAAAAAAACTAACAGACCTGAAATGTTAATTTTCTTTCATTTCATAATATATTGAACATTTATGTTTATTTATTTATAAACAAAGATAAGTAGTATATTTTTGAATTGTGTAAAAAAGAAATGGAAGTATAAAATGAATTTATATTTTTTATTTGTATATACGGTGTTGTCAGTGATTTAAAGAATATATGTAATGTAAATACATGTTAAGTGTTATTTCTTACTCTTACGTTTAAAAAATAAAATAAAATATTGTATCTGTTACTACAAGAATAATCAAAATAGTAAGAGACTGACTGATTCGGTTCAGGTCTGTTCATTTTGTTTTTGAATTGGAGTGTACATACATTTATAATTCAAATTCTAATTATTTTAGTTGAAGAATTCGAGTGAACTAATTAAAAATATAATCATTTAAATAATTATGAATTGATAATATTATCAATCAACTGATTGAGACTACTATAAAAGTCTTCATTGTCTCCAATTGAATCAAACAAACTGAATGTCAATTAATATTTATTAACAGTAGATATCATTCATTTCAAATTTTATACTTAAAGTAGTTCTGGAATTACGGGGCTCAAATTTAGATTCAATTCAAATTTAAAAGTTGTTAAATATGCTCACAAATAGCTATGAGCTGCCTTTTTATAACCTATAGTTTTTGAAAATAACATGCGTTAGTACTTGTAGTGAATAGCTGATATTTTAAATTGGAAATCGAAACAATTTCTTAAATACTATGTTAGATCATCTATCAACATTTAATTGAAAAGAAAATCTACAATAGTTAGTTGCTACAAATAATGAAAAAACAAATGTTTTTTGAGGAGCAAAACGTAAAAGTGAAGAGAAGAAAAGAGACAGGAAATGTATATATTTGTCCTTTTTTATTTTAAGAATTACATTCATATCGATTTGGGTCCAACATATTTTGATTTCGAAATTCATAGAACTATTCTTGAAGAAACCTTTAAAAGATGGTGAATATGCAACAAAAAATGATTTAGTAACTGGCCCGTTTGCAAATATATGTAATTGGATTTTAAAATCGTATCTCATTGAATTTTCAATTGAAGACCAGAGTTCATATTATTCACTTGCATTCAATATATTTGAATCAATAAGTCACATATACCTAAGAGCTTAGAGTACTATGTACCTACGAGCTTAGTGTAGGTACATATTACTCATTACTTTATGTAATATGTATTATATATGTAAGTGACAGCCCGACCACCTGGACAAGGGTTCATGTGAGAATCATAATGTACGTTCTGGGTAGGTTTCCCTTTCAATTACTTTTTTATGGATGTGGATTTGATTATGGAACTTTTTGAGGTATGTTTAAAGCCACATTACGAAATATATTTATATGGGGTTTTCCAATATTTTAAAATCTTTTACTTTTAACAGATGACCTACACAATAGGTTCCAAAAAAAATGGGAACTTCGGGAATTTACAGGATTTTGAAAGGTATATTTCCGTCAAATATTTACTACTTGAATACTAATTTCCACCAATTTAAAATAAATTTCCTTTGTTACAAATTTAGGAAATCTCGAATGTTTTTCTGATGGACAATGCGCAAGTATCTTCTATTCAAGAGCTAAGACTGCGAAGAGAAGTTTATGGTTTGGAATTGTTGGGTCAGTAACTGCAGTGTAATATTTTTAAAATAATTTTCTTTTGTTACAGATTTAGAAACATAGCTTGTACCTCAGATCATTGAGTCAGTAAAAGATGTTTTCTCAAAAGACAGACGGAAAGGAATATGTATAAAACCTGGGAGCACCCAAAGAGAAGTTTCTAATTTGGGGTCAGTAATAAAATTTATCTTGCAATTACAGTAAAAGTTTTGTTTCATTTTTTTACAAGTTAGATATTTTTTTGTTACAGATCTTTAAAACAATTTTAATTTCATCCCCATTTTCTGATGGACGTAAATAGCCAAAGAACAATGGTTAGAAGTTGACCTCAAAAAAGTCAGTTTGAAAATTTATTGCAGGTATCAATTTGTGTGATCAATTTGTTGTATTACCTCTGTTAACAAATGTCTCCACGGATCCCGACGATGAATTTCCTGTCTAACTCCGTGTGTACCCCCCATACAATAAAGAGTTCCTTTTCTTTTCCCTGAGATCTTTCAGATCTCAAGTTTCTATACTTTCCATTTTATGCATTCTGTTACATTTAAATAATGGAATAAATTTGTAATCTTTTGGAAACTGGTTGTGTATCAATTTACTAAAGAGAATTTTAATTTTTAAAAATACTGTAAATACCTGGTATATACCGAGTTCATTAATTAATGCATGTACTGTATATTTTACTTTATACACACACATACACAAATGTATAAAAATAGAAAGTAGTGTATAAAAGTGCTATGTAGGTAATCTTTTAGATGTTTATGCTGAAATTGAAAATCTAAATAATCTCTTATTAAGGGGTAAGATTACTTTTCTCTCATACGATTAATCGTGCATATACCTTTTGTTGTGATATCTAATGTCAAAGAGTCGAGGTTTTGTACTATGGGCCGCCAGAGAAGTTGTGTCCATTTTTTCAAAATTGTAGAGTCATTTTGTGCCATAATCATTCGGTTTTTGGGAAAATATTTCGAATAACAGTTGTTCATTATAAGGAGACTTCTCGCCTTCGAGTGACAGGTTGATCTCAAGGAGGGCACAGAGGACCCCTTGGTCTAGGTGCTAGGGACCCGCTTGCGGTACCCCTCTTTCTAATTATTATTATTATTATGTTCATTATAAATACACTTCCAACTTTTTTTCAAAACATTTTCCCAAAAACCGAATGAATAAGGCACAAACTGACTCTACAATTTTGAAAGGACACATCTTCTTTGACCCATAATACAAACCGCATGGAAAAGTATTTTATTAATGACCAAACTATTTCATTTTCTTGAAAATGAAATGTGATGAATTCTTCACATTTGGATCTTGGTTAGAAATCTTTTGTAGCCCATGGTATATTTGGATGGTATCTTTATTCTAAGATTTCGATAAAGATAATACAAATATATCATTATCTTACTTAAATATTTACTCACACCATACGTATTATTTTTTGAAAACTATAATTCTACTAATCTCTGCTATAATATTGCTAGCCGCCTTGAGGTATAAGTATAAACTACAATTTGGTTTATACCACGGCTAGATGATTAAATACAACTAAATGCAGATGTCAGTCCTTGTAGAGACCCTCTAGTTATTAGTACTTCTTGAGAAGTAGCAAAGAATACAACATACATAGAAGCGTACAAGTACGATTTTTGTGTCACTTAAAATTTGTAGTACGTATGCTGACCATTAGATGAAAATAGCTGTTCGATTTCGGTATTTAGTGCCATTACTAGCACAACCAACTGTACTTTGACAGAACTTAGTACCAGTTGCCCGGATCACATCGAAGCGGGGATGTACTTCAAGTTTATATTAAAGGGAATCCACCAATATTGATGAAATTTTTATGAACTTTTAAAATTAATTAGTCAAAATTTTTTAATTTTTTTTAAAAGCTGTATAAAATATTAATATTTGTTATATTTAAAAAACTTATATTTAAAGCGTATTCTTTTAAAATAGCAACTAAAATTACAAAAACAAATATTAATATTTTATACAGATTGTAAAAAAAAACTTAAAAAAATTTAACTAATTAATTGTAAAAATTCATAAAAATTTCATTAATATTGGTGGATTCCCTTTTAATATAAATTTGAAGTACATCCCCGCTTCGATGTGATCCGGCCAACTGGTACTAAGTTCTGCCAAAGAATACAGTTGGTTGTGCTGATAATGGCACTAAATAGTCTAGTGGTCAGCATACGTACTAAAAATTTTAGGTGACACAAAAATCGCACTTATACGCTTCTATGTATATTGCATTCTTTGGAAGTATGGCAATGTATTGACTAGAAACACTAGATACCCTCTAGTAGGTCCTTGTAGATATGTACCATTTTGTGCTGCTATCGATGTTTTTATTAACAAATATATATTATATTTTATTTTGTAATAGTCAGGATTTAAACCAAATGTAGGTTTTATCTTGAATGAAATATTATAGTTTGTAAAAATTGTTATAGATGGTGCGAGTAAATTAGTTTTAGGCAAAACTAATAACTAATAAATTCCATGATCGCCGCCATCAACTATATATATAAACTGATTTAATTTGTAAAATCAAATTCTACTAATATCAAATCTTCAAAATAGTGATTGTCTTCATTTTCATGGAGTCAGTGAGAACAAAAAAGTTTTTATTTTGATGACACCAGCACACTTTAAATCTTAAAAATAGAATGAATTTTAAATCAATCTCCAGTTTACGTAACATAAATTTGATCTGTTTGTGATGATAGGCAACTTGTAAAACATTTCTGTAATGTGGCCGTATTAATGTGTTATAAAATAATTTGAGATAACTCCTAAATGTATTCGAAGCCTGATGTTAATAGAGAGCAGAGCATAACAAAAATGTTTCGAAACATTGTCAATAGATGGCAGATTAAGACCAAAGTAATTCAAAAAACACTGTCATTAAATGGCAGAGCACACAACAAATGTGTTTCAAAATTATCACCAGATGACAATACAATCGATCGAAAATTGTTTATGAATTCCAAATATGTTTCATAAAATCGTTAGTGATTCCTTATTTTTCGAGAAAAATTTAAAATTCGATTAAATTTTTGCTTGTTTTAGTGGTAACTAAATGGCGCTTGCTGCTTATTAATACCCTCTAGTGTTGTAAACTATAAAGTTGTAACTATAAAGTTTTGGCCAACGTTTTGACTACAGACGAATTTGGCCAACATGACTTTTAATAAATTGAATCTATTTATGGGGTGCAACTGCGAAGGGTTACATCACGCAAGAAATGTAACAACCAACTGTTTCAGTTACATCAAAGCATTTTTATACAGCTTTTCTAAACGAATAATTTGATCTAAGAAACTTTTACAGTTTTAATTACCTATCTTTGGAGGAGTTTTATAACACCTTAAAGCGAACAAATTTCAAATGATTTTAGGTATTAGAATCATTGAACCGTGAATTTATATGTAAAATTGACTTTCAACGAGAATAACTTTGGAACTGTTCAATTTAGCTTAAATTAGATATTTCTTCGGGAATTTTTGTAGAAGATTTAATTCTCTTAGAAATAATATCCTGATCAATTATTTCCTACCACAAAGCCATTCTTCTAAGTACCTAATATTTAAGCATTGCCAATAAAAAGAAGTATGATTCCAATATTATTGAAATTTAAACGAAATAATGAAACAAAAAACAAAATAAAATTGTTGTTCATATTTGTATCAAATAAAGTCAGTCTGTCTTGCAGTCTGTCTGGTGATGTGATCAACATCAAATTAAATTCTCACAATATATAGAATGGAAGCCACACACACGGACTAGCAATGAATCAAGACTACAACTTGTAATGGCAGGCAGTTAATACTGTTAATAGTCATTCAATTCATTATCATGCAGTCTCTTGATGTAATCGGATGTGTGAACATATAAATATAGTGATTAGTGGGCGAACTGTTTTAAAATGGTGATCAGTATTGTTTTCAAAAATGTAATTGTTTTAATTATAAATGTGTACCTAACTAAGTTTTTAAACTAATATTTAAAATTTAAAATAAATTTCGACTGATGCCTACATGACGGGATGTTAACAGAGGCCCACGTTCTACAAGTTTGTCACTGCACGATTGTTCAGTAAACCGTTAACGTCCCAAAAAATTAAAGTTTCGTGTTTGTGTAACGAATTCGATAAGTTCTTCTGATCATCAGACGCTATGAAAAAATTGTTCAAACAAAAAATGTGAGCATTTTTATTTCCTACAAAATGGCTCTGAACATTTATTTCAATGAACTGAAAAAATATTAAGGAATCAAAAATGGTTAAATGGTCAATGGTTAATAACAGTTAATTGCCGAAAAACTGTGCAAAAAAGGTACCTATCTACTACAATCTGTCACTTCATCGGCCATACCGATACCACCCCGAGTTGGTCGGGTTTGAGTGTTTTTGGGCCACCGCACTAAAAGTCGTTCATCTACATATATTTCAGATATTGTGACAAAAACTATAGTGCTCGGTTGAAAACTATAGTAATAGTACCACAGGACCAAATATACTTCTTTTGGTAACGAGTTGTTCCAAGCAAAAAGTACATGCATGGTAAGTAAAATTCAATTTAAAATTTATTTATATACGGAGCTTAAAAGTTTGTTTCTTCTACAGCGTTTAGATATAAAAAATTGGAAAAATATGACAGAAGTTGCAAAATACTTTTTATAAAATTTGTGGTTATGGAATTTAAAAGCTTGATTTTATAAATAAATATACAGCAGGACAACATGACAGCTTTACTTCGACTATTAAGAATTCAATACAAAGGTACCTATTACATAAATATGGAAAATTAGTTTAAAAAGTTCTACTCTAAAATATTTATCAATCACCTGCTGGAAATAAACGACGTCCGTTCGTCATATATATATATATAGGTGGGCACAAATTGACTGTAAAAATTAAAAGAGGTACCGCCATTATTTAAGACTTTAAGCTGATCGTAGGTATCATAAACTTTATGGCTGCAATCAATTTTGAACAGTTGATAAAATTTGGTTGTAATTGATTACCTGGGTGGTAGCTGGAATCTACGCCTACTCGAAATTAAAGTTTGTTACAAAGTTTATTTACAAAAACATCTAAAAAATATTTTGATTGATTTTCTACAACAAAATAATGTTAGGAAGCTCCCTCTAGATGAGCCTGTGAGCCTGTTAGTTTGAACTTCATCCTGCGTAAGGCTAAGAAGCTCTGCCACTATTCATATTTTGAAAGGATAAAGTTACTCTCGGAACCGCTAATTTTCAAAATGTGTTCTTAACAATTTTTCAAGTATAGGTACAAATTGAAATTTTTAAAGAGAAAAAATCGATATCTCTATTAGACGCGCTATCAAACAATGTGTACCAAGTTTGAGCCGTTCCCAACGATCTATACCAAGTTTGAACCAAAACATGTGAAAATAACAAATAAATGTTTAAATATCCAATGTAGGCACCTATACTGAGTTTATGAAAACTAGGAATATTTTTTGTCTTTTAATTTTTGTTAGGATGCGGTTAGTTTTGCCCATTTCGTCCAAATATGGTAAAAATATAAAACAAATATTATTTTATTTTTTAGTATCCTGCAGGAATTATATCCAAAAGCAAATAATTTGAAGAACGCAAGAATATGTTCTGGAAATCTAGATTCTGGATTAGGTAGGCCATAACAATAGAGTTATACAAAATAAGGTACTTATTGGTTAAGATGAAAGAAAGCTCCGAAAATAAACAGTAAATATATGGACAAATTTGTAATTGATAAATAGATAAAAGGCTTAATAAAAAGATAAAATAGGGGAAACTGATAATTCCTAAAAGAAGTCCCCTTCATTTTGGGATTGAATTCTTTCTATCAAAAGGAACAAAAGTATGGACAGAGTGAATTTGATCTCGTTTGGTGCTTAAATTGTGGATTAAAATATAATAATCAAACTAAATTCTCTTGATTGTAGAAATGCCACTTAGGTACCTAATAATGTGTTCAGGAGAAATTACACTTTCAAAGCCATACAAATAATGAAAAATCATCATGTGAACTAGGTCCTAGGATACTGTTACTTAAATTTGTCCTTTTATCATTGTAAAATAAAGGATACCGAATAACATGAGAGATGATTGGTTTAAATCACAAATATAATCCATTAGGTTAAGGTTAAATATAATCCATGATTAGGGATTTAGGATCTAAGGATCTAGGTAATACTCTATTTGTTGTTTTTTGATTGGATTGGATTTTAAAGAAAAGACTTGGAATGGAATTCTATTGGCTGGGAAGATCTAAGACCTAATCACTTTCAAAAAGGGTCTCATATTTTAAAATTTAAATTGAATAAAGGACAAACTTAGGGTTGCAAGGATTTTTTACGATACAAGAATGTCATTTATATTGAAAAACCGCCCCTCTGATCTGATTCTTTTGTTAGTTTAAGACAACATTTTCAGTTTCATGATATTATTATGGTATTGACTTGTTTTGTTTTTTACAGCCTTGAAGTTTAGAAGTCCTCATTTTAAAAGTTATTTAAATAAAAGTGGACCCAAAATTGAATTTCATGGTAAATTAATGGGATAGTTTTTGGAAACTGAAGTAATTTTTTATTATTTCAACAATTTATATGGAAATTTGAGCTTTATTTAAGTTTATGATCTTGAATGTTAACATTAAGAAACGCATAAAATTTAGTGATGAAGAACAAATCGGACTATATTTTATCCGACCACCAGAAACATAAATGTGTGAGGAAGAGGGGGCAAAGTTTGAACGCATACAAAAAGTATTGATGACTTGACTTGAAAAGTGGAGTAGCGAAATCTATGTAGGTAAGGAGCAAGTTTTGATAAAATGATTGGTATATTTTATTATGTATGTTTGTTTCTAAGCAGGTGCAGGGTATTTCATATTTGTATCACTATTAATTAATGAACACTTAATGATATCTTTGATATAACGAATAGAACTAACTATCTGTTCATTGGAGAGTGAGAGTTGGAGTTGGATTGACAGAGAACAGAACCAACCAACACTGAACTCCGTGTGTTTAACGTATAACGTTTAACGTGTTCAGACAAGCAAGGCGTTCACAAGCTAGTGACAAGCCTCTACACAGATCACATTGCTCAACATTTTACAGTCTACATTCTACAAGTCTACACTTGCAGTTCTAAATATTCATTTACATTTTCCCACAAAACAAATAATGTGATTTTCTTTTCGTTGACTGAAGTTTGTAAATAAATTTTGTAAGTTGATGTCCATCTATTTCTTATAATAATAATAACTGAACGATGACCGTCGAAATCATGAAAAAACTCATCGTAATGGATTTAGTACCTAATGGATTTACACCAAGGGGAATCAAGCAAAGTCTAAGATTTGTAAGCAAAGTTTAAGATTATATCAAAATATAATTTAGTAGATAGAAACCTAAATGTACAAAATTATAAAATAGTGTTCATTGTATAAAAGCTGCAGATGAAGTATTGTTCAACGTACATAAAGCACACAATCAACAATTTCATACATTTTTGCATTTCTAGTGCGTTCATTTAAGCGACTGCAGCGTATATTTCACTCTAGTTCTTTGAAAATAAATACTTGCCATATTTTTTGCACAACGCTCCCACCAAATTTGTATTCGATAGCATAGAAAGGTATTTATAAATTCCATGATCAGTTTGCTTCTATAGATCGATGCCAACATATTATTTAGCGTTACCAACACAATTAGAAGTAGGTAGGTACCTATCTACCTATCTACCTACCTACTTGTATATACGAATCAAAATTAACTTTCAAAATTTGTTGTGGACTGGACTGGACTTATCCTTTACCTATATACTTTATAAAGGATTTTTAAAGTTATGACCTGCAATTATCAATAGTTCAAATTATGCAAAAAAAAGATTTGTACCTATCTATGTTCTTTTTGATTATTTATAAAAGAAAGTTGACGAAGGATGAAGGATGATTGGTTTCAAATCGAAAAAAAGCCCTTTTTTATTAAGAATTTGGTATATTGTCTGATTTTTGGAAACAAAGTACAGGCTTGAAATTCTATTGGCTGCGAAGATATTTTTCAAAAAGATCCTTTATTTAAGAAAAGTCAAATTGAACAAAGGACAAATCTTTATAAAAAGATTACCTAGTTAGGTCTTAGGACCTTAGGTCCTTATAGAATAGACTTATAGTTATATGATACACTTATGTCATGTCATGCCATAAATAAATGCTCCAAAAACCTATTAAGGATTAACTATATTGTTTGCTTTTTCAGAAAGTCATTTCAGAAGTTTTATTGAATATGGAAATATTGAGTGCTTTATCATTATCAACATTTATTTACAAAGAATACACTTGTTTAGTAGCAGGTGAAGCTTTAAAGGTCTTATCTTGTAAAATTTTTTTGAAATTTATGATAAAAAAAACTACGTATGAATAATAATAATAATTAGAAAGAGGGGTACCGCAAATGGGTCCCTAGCACCTAGACCAAGGGGTCCTCTGTGCTCTCCTTGAGAACAGCCTGTAACCCGAAGGTGAGATGTCTCCGGCTAAGAGACGCATGTATAAAGTTTTCACATTGTGAACGTGTTTTATTTCAATCTTTTTCCTTTTTTTCCACGTTTTAAGGTTTTCAATAGGTTTTCGACGTTTAAAAATCACTGAAATAATGAATTTCTTTCAGAAAACATAAATTATAAAAGCATGAACGCGTAGACATCCAAAGATTTTAGAGCGTCAACGAAATCGAACACTCTTATTTATTAATTTACGTTGATGGCTATTTTTCATATAATTTTGAGCAATATTAACGATTTTCTATAAAAAAAAGGTTTATTTTTTAGTTATAATCGAAATAAATTTGATTCAGAATAATTTTTTCATAACTTTCATGAATATTAGCGTTATTCCTTTATAGTCGTAATATTTGGCGTTGCTAATGCATCGCTTAAGATTGTATTTTTCAAGAAGTTTTCGAATTTCATTGAGTCGTATCAATCAATAAAGCATTCCTAGTTTGTGAAAATTTCACATAAATATCTTTTACAATTTACCAAATGATTTTTTTAAAGATAGGATTCAAAGATTTCGATTTCGATCGTTGAATGTCTTCTTCGATTCGTTTCTAGATAACACAATATTTTCATAAATTTTAAATGGTCTGGAGGGAAATTCTTGTAATTTTTCAGAGCTGAATATTATTTTATTAGATTTCTCGCTGCGCGTATAATATTAATGAGCTGGTTTTTCATGTAGTTTTGAGCATAGTTGTAATTTTTCTTCAGAAATAAGGCTTTATGTCGAGTCCCTAAAAACGGAATTGCCATATATCATACATCCTGTTTCAATGGATTTTATGGGATAAATATATTCATTTCTTTAACATGAAACTACTTTAAACAGGTGTTGAATTTGTACCCTGTTTTCCCAAATTGTCTCATATGCTTTTTTGAAATCACAAATTGAGAGATTAAGTATTATAATTTTTTTAATTTGACCTAATTAATGTACCTATGTACAAAGTTTAGGGGGTAAATTTTACGTCTTTTCTGTAGAAATTACGTATTTCAGATAATTAGGTGTCGGATTTATAACCAGTTTTCCCAAACTTTCTCATTGCTTTAATAGACAATCAATTGAGAATTCTGGTATTACAATTTCTTTAAATAGACCTAAATGATATATTTACAAAGTTTTAGATAGAAATTTTACATCTTACGGGTAAAAATATTCAAAAAACCAATGGCTTGATCAACAGGGCCAATATAAAATTAAGTAATTTTATTAAGAAAAAGGGTCTGAATCTTATTGTAAATAGCATAATTGTACTTAATATTCGGAATGAGTACTTTTTAATGAGAATTTCATCGAATTCTCAAAGTTTTTAATAATTCTTTTGCAAAATTGGAAGAATTTTATTATTGGATTTTGATTAAAAAATATGGGACAAAATCACTTCATAAGAATATTTATTGGTAATATGGGATGCTGTTTCATTAAATCTTTGTAAATTTTAAAGGTATATATGAGTTTACCTATATCATATTTTGATAAAATATATATATTGAATTAATTTTTTTTTTTTTGACAATAGCAGTCTTCTGTTTTGATTTTGGTGGTAATTCAAAATTAATTTTAAGAAAAAAATATTTTTTTATTCAAAGATGTTTAACAAAAAACATCTTAAAAATATATTAATTTAATGATATTTATTGATAATTTTAATGAAAAAGTTGAAGAAAATATTCGGAAAATTGGATAAATATTGATTTTAAGAAAAAACTCTCAGAAGGACAGCTATTACAAATTTCATGTAATCTCTAGAAAAAATGTTGGTACCACCTGTATATACCAGAATGAACAGAAGCGAGTTAGAACTCTTACCTACAACACGTGAACTGCATTTCGTCGTCAATTAACTTTTTTTTTTTGCGGAAAAACTGGAAAATAGTAAAATATTTTTGTATTCCGGCATTGTCTATGTGCTTAGTGAAATTTGTAAATAATTTATTTTTTAAATAATTAGCAAATAATTAAAATAATCGAAGAAAAAAAAATCATTAACAAAAATTATCAATATGGCTGACCAACTATCTATTGTGTAAGAAATAGAAGCTGCATACAAGTAGGTGTTTTATTTATATTTTACTCGTTTTTCTAATTTGTACGAATTTTCCATAACACTATGATGGGAAATTCGTAAAAATGATTTGGTGATTTAATGATATTAATAATTTTTAGTATTTTTAAATTAAAATACATTTTTTTTGGCGAGTATATTGCATTTATTTATTCAGATAGCGCGTCTTATTCAGATGGTGTGATATTTCTATTGGCCAATCAGAATGCAGCAAGCAAGTTGTTAGTCGCGAACCCGTGCAGAAGTTGTTGTAGTGTAATCAGTGTTGTTGTGTCGGTTCGATTACTTGACGACAATAAACGATCACTTACGATAATAGTCGATTCACTGTTGAATTGTCAGTTGACATTTAAAAAAACAACAAACATTTTCATGAATTTTAAATGATTGAAAAGTGAATTCTATGTAATTTTAATTATATAAATTATTATTTAATATCAATTAATCGAACTAATTATAATATTTTCTACATTTTTTTAAATTTAACTATTGAAGAAAAATTTGTTCAATAGTTTTTTTTTCTCAGAGTTTGTTTTAGTGCAAAATTAACAAAACGTTATGCGATTTTAATGAATTGTTTTATTTTTACTATAATTTTGTGTTTTATTCGATATTAAATAATAATTATAGCAATTATTATTTTTATAATTATAAGAATTATTATATAATATCTGTTAATCCAACTATAAATTATAAAATTTTCTATACATACCTACTCGTATATATTTTAAAAAAATTTGTGAAGTAAAATTGTTCCATATCTTTTCTCAGAGTATGCTTGAAAACAAGAGTGACGTATCGGGGCAAAATTAATTTTTCATAATACTTTCATGACACTTTCATAATACTTTCTACAGTTAGTCGATTTTACTGTGAGTTTGTATCGTTCTTTTCAAAGTTTTTATACAATCAATTGAATCGATGTTCTGCATATGTTTTGATTTGGTTTTAATAAGTATTCCAAAATTATATTTTTTAAATAATATTTTGTGAACTTTCCCAACGTTTATAATCCGATCAGATAATCAGCCGACCAGAATAGTTTTTTTTTTTAATTCAAAATACGTTCATAGGATAATTTTTTTAAATAGGTTATTTTTTTCCTAACAGATTTTTGAAACCTTGAAACTGTTCAACAGAGGCTGAAATTTATTATCAGACCAAAAAGAGTAAATCCATAAACTCCAACAAGTTTAGTTATGTTCCTGAGTATTCCTATTGTGATAAAATCAACAAATTTGGAGAACAATGGCCAGATAGGTATCTGATACAGGATGTATCAGATAAGTGTGTAGTTGTGCGACTGTGATCCAATGGATTGACGACTGCTATTGATGGATTATCGACCAGCAACGATTTTAAAATTAAACTGATCTTTCAAATAAAATCAATTGCAATGTTTGGATCAAATTTTGAAGAACATGAGTTGGATAATGGTTAAGGAGTAAAGGTTTGTGGGTAGTTTTAGGATAAACTAATAAACTATTTTGGAATATTTTTTTTATTTATTTTAAACTATAACGTCTATATATGCATTAGTATGCGTTAGTATGGTTGCCCTTAGGTTATATTATAGGTTGGTTAAGTTTTCCATTTCAAACAATTGATGATATAGATTATATATTTTTTAAACTTCATTAAATTCGTCATCAAAGCTCTCGGGTAGCGGGGGTACTCGTGCGTCCGCAGGAGTGCTTCAGGGAAAAGTGAAACCGATCCCTGCCCACCGCAGGTTTCCAGGTACTAGCTTCTGGGCCTAAGAAGCTAGAACCTGCCATGGCCCCTAAAGAATGTATACATTCTCTCCCCTCGCGAATGTTTTAAAATATATTATATGTTAGGTACTGATTGTCCTGTTTGTGTCGTGAGTCGTAAACTCATGGCTACATTCAAAAAACTTATAGAATTGCCCTTTTCTATATTACTCTTTCAAAAAAGAATTTTTCATTCTTTGTATAGTTTGGGTCTTGTACGGTTAATTTGTCTTGTCCGTCAGATTTCTAGAAGCTGATGGTCGATATTTAAGGGAGCTTTGATGTATAATATGGAAATTTGGAATTCATATAATCATGAGTCTCCAACTCTACCTAATTTTGTTATCGAGATTCGTCAAATTTGCTAAATTTCGGTAATTTTCAAAAATTATTTTGCATCAAATTATTTCTAATTTGATTTGATTTATTAATTTTATAACGTCATGCCCTGTTTATGCATTTCTGAATTCATGAACAGCACACCCACAGGTCCTGTTTTTAAATGAACACATATGTACTTCCCGTAATATACTCCTTCTCAAAACCATTCACGGTATGTGATAGGGACACGAGGGAAGTATAGAATATTTTAGGAATTCGAAAAACAGCGAACAAACATGTGACCAACGAGTGGATCGACTTTGAACATCGTGATAACTGGCAAATAAATCGCAACAAAAACTCGAGAATATAGGTACTGTTTCGGAATGCATCCAAAAGTTTAACATGAACAGGATACCACTTAGTTAGTTAGCTGGATTCACCATCAGACATTATCACCTGCGCAAGCACCTACAAAAGGACTCACACACACAATGGATCTATTATATGCCGACTGTGCGGCGGGGAGGACGTATCATTCACCATCTTTAACTGCGAGTCTCTCGATTGCCTACAGGAAAACATGATAATCAAGCTTCTGGATTGCCAAGATATGGGAGTAGCTAACCTCATCAGCCTGAAGTTTAGAAGAGGGAGCAGAACGTGCCATTTGGTCGAAAGGTAATATTTACCATACCCCCAGATTTATCTATCATTGTTGTAGTCATTTTAATACGTGGGACCTTTTTTTGGCAATGTTCACGATTTAAATGCAATTGATCTTGGTAGCAAAGTCCGGCTAACTTACAATTATATTTGATTCTTAGGCAGAACAGAGACAGACATTGTAATATCAAGGATGATTTTGCGTTTTAAATTTTATGTAAATATAAATCGAATTTTCAGGATCTAATGTTTTGTCGAGAAAATACATATTTTAGATAAAAAGGTAACGATTTTTGTATGAAGTCACCGATTCAGTATTTTTGTGTTTCGAACATTGAACACCGCTTCGGCGATGAATCAGTGATGTAAAGCAACCTTTAGTTGTATTGAATATCCCCTGCCTGTAACAAATGTAACAACCTTTATGTTTCATTCATGAACCTTCAAAAGTTCATTTAATGAAGATCCTTCACCGAAGACGAAAATTATCCATTCGAGAAACTGGATAAACTGAGAAAATCGACATTTTAGTTTAGATTCATTATTCTACGACTAAAAATTGCATTCGTATTCCGGCCACAGTTTTCGCCAATTCAATCTCACAACCATTAGCTTTCATTCACAGTTCAATAGCTTCGTTTTTCGAATAATTAATTCTACAGCCAATCAAATCTAACTGTCTGGTAATTAATGTAGAAAATCGTTTTCTACATTATTTTATCAAATTAATTAAATTTGAAATTGTGGTGCAGTCATTTGTCAACGTTCGATTTTGTTGATCATTAATAACGGTTTTTTGTTGTTATTCAGATGAATTGATTCTTTGAAACTGATTTAATTGATTTGATTCATATGATTTGATTCAAATGAGTTGATTCTAATTGAAATCAACATTAATTATTTCAACTATATTAATTAATACTCGACAATCGTAATTTACTTTTTTCTATATTATTTTAAAATTCATTTAAATTTTGGGTTTGGGTTAATTGTTTTTAAATAGTAGCGGCGACAGTAATGTTTATTTGGTTAGGTAATGACAAATTAAAATGAAATTTAGAATTATAACATCAGTTTAATTAATTAATTACAAGTCATTATATTTTAAACTTTTAATAAAGTTGATTAGGTTTAGGCTTTAGGGTCTTTGTTCCAAAATATTCCTATTTTTTTAGGGACTAAACTTGTCTTGTATGTTGTCTTAATTGATTGGTTTATGTAAAATCAATTTTGTTCGATTTGACTTGATTAGTTACAAAATTTGTGTCTTTAATAAACAAACGCAGCGATTTTCAGATTTACGATCATTATAAATCGTCGATAAATGTTAATTAATTTATACAGTTGTTACCCGTAGAAGTGCTAACGTGTTCCTGCTAAAATTCATTGCTCGGAACGTGGAATGTAATTGTGCATTCAAGATTCTGAACCGAAAAGAATTTTATTATTTTGAAATTTCTACGTTCTTTTATTAAATTCAACTTTGTGCACAAAATATAGCTTTCAAATTATCTAAGTAAAATCATCTGCGCAGGGATTTTGTTTGGGTAATATTATTTGACCAGAATTATTTTTGGGCGAGTGATAGAAGCCACATTATGGATATAAAATTGGATTTTTTAAAATCAATTAAGGAATTGAAGTGATAAAATAAATCTTTTTAGTTTAGATATTCAATTCAAAATTACATTTAAATTCTGGACAATTACTTTTAGTAGTCCGAATAGTTGGCACTTGTTGGGGGTACCTACAATTGTATAAGTTGATCAATTCGTTGGTAATGCAGGAATAATGGTATTCCTAATTTGGTATTATAGTTTAAATATTTTGATGTTCGTTTTTATGACATCAAAACTTTTTGGTA
Source organism: Nineta flava (assembly GCA_963920215.1). Lineage (NCBI taxonomy): Eukaryota > Metazoa > Arthropoda > Insecta > Neuroptera > Chrysopidae > Nineta > Nineta flava. The sequence goes on from OY986046.1 coordinate 600,219, forward strand.
AAATTCTATCGATTTTTTAATCACCATAAAAATGGAAAAAACTGCGTTTGTTAAATTAAAGAATGAATTGTTGTTTTTACAAGTCGTTGAAATAAAATTAGTTTCACGTAAACTAATTGAACATCCAATCCAAATATGGTCCAAAGAATACGGATATTTTCAAAAACAAAGTCCTTAAAATCTATTCAATCAATTTTACAAAAAGTATAAATACACATAATGAATTCTAATTCAGTTGATCGAATTGTTATTATTCAAAATTTTGCGATTTTAATTTGTCATTTCGCCAAATAAAAGTTACTTATTTGCAAATATTGAAAAAAGTAAATTCCAAGTATTTCGAGTAGGTATTATTATTGTTGAATTTTATTGATATTGATTTAAAGAATTAATTAATTAATTTCAATTAATTTATTTTTATATGAATCAATTAATCTGAATTAAAAAAAAACAGTTCTTACCGACCGTTATGGTAAAATTTACCATCAAATTCCCAACGCATTCAAATGATCGTACCACAAACTTTAAATTTAATTGATCAAATGATCCTACCAGAAAATTTGGATGATAGCTGTAGAACTATTCGACTTCAAAATAAAGCTATTGAATTGTGAATGATTGCTGATCGTTGAGAGATTGAATTGGTTCAAACTATGGCAGGAGGGATACGAAAGAATGCAATCTTTAGTCCCAGTCCCTCCCCCCCAATCCCAGATTAGTTGTTGAATAAATAATGAATCTCAACTAAATAAAATGTTGATTTTCTTTTTTTCCCAGTGTCTTGAATGGATAATTTTCATAGATCTTCTGTGCATGATCTTCTATTAATAAATGTACTTTTGAAGGTTCGACATGAACATAAGGGTTGTTATAGGTATTTGTTACACGCAGGCGATAATAAATTCAACTAAAGGTTGATTCCCTCACTGATTCATCATCGATGATGCGGTGTTCAATGTCCACATCGAAAAACAAAATGTTATCAAAATCAGTGACTTTATACGGAAATCGTTTATTTATCTAAAATGTGAATAAATACTTTTTTGACACGATATAATCCAGAATCTATCATTAATTTACAGACGGTTTATTACAATAAATGGAGATCTGCGTTTTGCAATTGAATTTTTGTTCTGTTCGAAAAAGATTCGATAAATTGTGGGTTAGTTTATTAGGATGCTATCGGGATCAATTTGTATTTAAATTGTGAATACTACAAACAAATTTCTCCCGTATTTTTTCCTAGATAGGTGGATAGATAAATCTTGGAGTATGGTGAATGTATTGCACATCGACTTTGTGGTCCTTTGTGCTCCTTCTTCCAGTTCAGTCTGGCGAAGTTCGCTTCTTCCATATCTTGGGTATAGCCAGGAGCATGCCTATCAGGTTTTCATGAGGGTTTATATTATTCGGCGTGAGATACACCGAATATGTAATATCTAGAGTAATCGATTGATGGTTCGCAGCAAAAATGATGTAGCTGGATATTTCCTCCTCCTCGTTGCACAGTCTCAGGGCACATAATGGATCCATTGTGGAGTCTTATTATCTGCAGGTGGTTTCGATGGTGATAATGTTTGGAGTTGAATCCGGTCAACTTTCGAAGTTGTATCCTGTTTAGTTAGAATGCTTCGAGGGGAGGGACGGCAGCTTCTTGGCTGCATTTCTAAAAAGTTTTTTCCCCAGTTTATTGTTGTTGCGGTATATTTCCCAGTGATCACACAGTGTTTAACGTTTATCCACTAATTGATCATTTGTTTGCATGCTGTTTTGTAGCCGTTTGTATACCAAACGATTTCTGTTTTGAGTCTTTCCGCATGTCCCTATCACGGTGTGATGATTTGGAGAACGAGTATATTATGGCAAGTTCATCTAGGATCATTTTAAAAACAGGACCTGGTTCAAACTGGTTTTAACCAGTTATTAGTGCAAGATAGTTTATAGGCAGTCTTTGAGTCCTGGGCAGATTTGCGCGGGACATTATTTGGATCCAATAAAACAGGACAGCTGGAACTATCCACATTTTATATTTTAAAACATATATCGTTCTGGTTAGGTTTCCGGTTAGGTTTTCCCTTTCAGGTACTTTTTTATGGACATGGATCTGGTTATGGAAGTTTTGAAGGTATGTTTAAAACCACTTTACGAAATATTCGTAATGTGGTTTTCCATGATTTATATTTGGTTTTCCATTATTTAAAAATCTTTTACTTTCAACAGATTATCTTCGAAAAAATATGGAAACTTCGGGAATTATAGGATTTTGAAAGGTATATTTCCGTCAAATATTTATTACTTAAATACTAATTTCCACCAATTTAAAATAAATTTCCTTTGTTACAGATTTAGAAAATCTCGAACGTTTTTCTGTTTTTCCATATATCCAAGTATCTTCTATTCGGCTAGCTAAGGCGGCGAAGTAATGTTTATGCTTGGGGATCGTTGGGTCAGTTGTCAAAGTTTATCTCGAAACTGTAAATTTTTTACAGTTTTAACTAAAAATTTTATATTTGTTACAGATCCCTGAAACAACTTTAAGTTTGGCCACATTCTCTGATGGACTTAAATGTCAAAGAACTATGGTCTGAGTGCCATTGCAAGTATCTTCTATTCGGCTAGCTAAGGCGGCGAAGTAATGTTTATGCTTGGGGATCGTTGGGTCAGTTGTCAAAGTTTATCTCGAAACTGTAAATTTTTTACAGTTTTAACTAAAAATTTTATATTTGTTACAGATCCCTGAAACAACTTTAAGTTTGGCCACATTCTCTGATGGACTTAAATTGTCAAAGAACTATGGTCTGAGTGCCATTGCAAGTATCTTCTATTCGGCTAGCTAAGGCGGCGAAGTAATGTTTATGCTTGGGGATCGTTGGGTCAGTTGTCAAAGTTTATCTCGAAACTGTAAATTTTTTACAGTTTTAACTAAAAATTTTATATTTGTTACAGATCCCCGACACAACTTTAATTTCCTCTCCATTCTCTGATGGACGTAAATAGTCAGAGAACTATGGCTGGAAGTTGACCTCTTAAAAAATACTCCAAGAGGTTTGTCTTCGTTTTGGCACTATTTAAAAACATGGCAAAAATTCCATGACAAAATCGCGCTTGCAAAAAAAAATTATTGAAACTGAAAGGACCTGATAATCAGTTTTTCTGACTTGGTTCCAGTCGTACATATCGAGAACTATTGGTCCTGCGTAAATTTTGTTAGGGATCTTTTTTCTGCAAAATTAACTAAGGAGTAACTTTGGTTCAGGTTGGCCTCTATTAACATATTGGACGTCACATTTTGTCCCTTTTAAAGATCAGTTTAACAGTTTATTGCATCATCGTTACGAAAAACGTTTCTCTGCCAAATATCTCGAGGGGTATCAAAAAAAATTAACCTTCATTAATTTTGGATAGGACCTTTTTTGTGCAGAAATAGCTCAAAGATAAATTGATTAGATTTTCAATAACTTTGTTTCTTTTTCCACGAGTATTTTCTAAGAGGTCAGCTAATTTTTACCTACTACTTCACTGGACAACAACAAATAAACAAATATTGGGAACAATCGCGAGGTAATTATAAAGATTTACAGGGTTTTTCCTGTCTTTTGCATTTTTTTGTAATCTAATATTTTCGTTTTTTCCTTTCAGGTCCAAAATATCTCATCCAACGAAGACGATTATAGCTAACGGTCCGGTCATAGCTTATCGGTCAAAACGTGTTTACACGCGGCGCGATAACACGATCGCGAAAATTTGTGAATGAACTTTAAAATCTTAAAAATAGCTTACAGTAGAGTCATTGCTTTTAAAACTTAGTGAAACTTTAAAAAGTGCTGATTAGAGTCGTAAAGAAGTGTTTGCTTTAATCACCAAAAAGCGTTTGCTTTTTGGTGATTATTTGAGTGCGAATCGTGCAAAGTGCGGTTTCTGTGTGCCCTGGGTATGGAATGGAATATGACGACTGCGATGAATGGACTACACTATCGGTGAGTTAATTTCTATATTGAAGCTCCTCGAATGCGACCAAACCGTGACAATCAGTTTTGTTAGTCAACAAGTAACAACTTATTAGAATCCGTCTATTTCACATCGACAAATTATGGTCGTTGACAAAGCAGTTAGTTAGTTTGCAAGCTGTCAACGAGCTTTTAATCTGAACTTTGTTGATTTGAAATGGATTGACCTCTAACTGCAAATTAAATTGTTTAAATACTCGCTATATTTACTGAGCCCTTGATCAGTACTTGCACTGTTCATTATACTTCTGTACACGCATAGATGTACAAAAACATAGCTTGTATTTTATATATTACTTCTTAGAAGTCGTTCAAGAAACACTATCGTTATCCATGGTTTTGCTTTTACACTCTAATACAGACAGACGGACTGACGGGCAGACATGCAGGAATTCTGTATTGAAATTTTGTTTAAAACCAATATTTCTAACCGTTACATAAGCTAGGACTAAGGCAAGTAACAAACTTCACTAATTTCAGTACTTTTTCTATTGTTTCAGATATGTGTCCTAACGTGAGCATTCGATCGGGGTAGTTCGAGGACTAAAGGTTTGTGGTAGACTCTAAGTTTCTATAATCGATTGAATTCTTAATATTTTTTTCGGGTGTAATTTTTTTTGTTAATATTTCGAAATGTAAAACTTTCCCTCCTTCAACATACAGGATAGTAAGGGACTTCGCAAGTTTCAAAACAAAAGATCTAGGTAGTCTCTAGGTCTTGTTTCGTGCATCTGAAGATACTTTTAATAAGTACTAGGATTGCCCTTTTCTATATTCTATAAAAGGGATCATGTGAATCTAACTGCACTCTCGCATTCAATATATTTGAATCAGTAAGTCACATTCTAAGCTCGAATATCTTACTGTATATATATGAAAGTGACAGGCCGGTTTCTTTAAATTTTTAAAATATCTAGTTGGATGCCTAAACACCTTTCCTGGAATATATTTATACCTATATTTATATATGTACACGGTGTTTCAGGATTTTATTCCGAAATCTTGAGTATGCTATAGATCCTCCCAAAAACATTCCTTTTCGTGTTTTAATTAAATATCCAGTTTGGATACCTAAACACCTTTCCTTGAATATATTTATACTTATATTTATATATGTACACGGTGTTTCAGGATTTTATTCCGAAAATTTGAGTATGCGATAGATCCCCCCAAAAACATTCCTTTTCGTGTTTTAATTAAATATCCAGTTTGGAAACCTAAACACCTTTCCTTGAATATATTTATACCTATATTTATATATGTACACGGTGTTTCAAGATTTTTTTCCAAAAATTTGAAAAAGCGAAAGATGTCCCCAAAAACCCTCCTTTTCACGTTTTCTTTAAATATCTAGTTTGGATACCTAAACACCTTTCCTTGAATATATTTATAACTATATTTATATATGTACACGGTGTTTCAGGATTTTATTCCGAAAATTTTAATATACGATAGAATGGCCCAAAAACCCTCTTTTTCATGTTTTCTTTAAAATATCTAGTTTGGATACCTAAACACCTTTCCTTGAATATATTTATACCTATATTTATATATGTACACGGTGTTTCAGGACTTTATTCCGAAAAATTTAGTATGCGATAGATCCCCCCAAAAACACTCCTTTTCGTGTTTTAATTAAATATTTAGTTTGGATACCTAAACATCTTTCCTTGAATATATTTATACCTATATTTATATATGTACACGGTGTTTCAGGATTTTATTCCGAAAATTTGAGTATGAGATAGATTCCCCCAAAAATATTCCTTTTCGTGTTTTAATTAAATATCTAGTTTGGATATCTAAACACCGTTCCTTGAATTTTTTTATACCTATATTTATATATGTACACGGTGTTTCAGGATTTTATTCCGAAAATTTGAGTATGCGATAGATCCCCCCAAAAACACTCCTTTTCGTGTTTTAATTAAATATTTAGTTTGGATACCTAAACACCGTCCCTTGAATATATTTATACCTATATTTATATATGTACACGGTGTTTCAGGATTTTATTCCGAAAATTTGAGTATGCGATAGATCCCCCCAAAAATATTCCTTTTCGTGTTTTAATTAAATATCTAGTTTGGATATCTAAACACCGTTCCTTGAATTTTTTTATACCTATATTTATATATGTACACAATGTTTCAGGATTTTATTCCGAAAATTTGAGTATGAAATAGATCCCCCCAAAAATATTCCTTTTCGTGTTTTAATTAAATATCTAGTTTGGATATCCAAACACCATTCCTTGAATTTTTTTATACCTATATTTATATATGTACACGGTGTTTCAGGACTTTATTCCGAAAATTTTAGTATGCGATAGATCCCCCCAAAAACACTCCTTTTCGTGTTTTAATTAAATATTTAATTTGGATACCTAAACACCGTCCCTTGAATATATTTATACCTATATTTATATATGTACACGGTGTTTCAGGATTTTATTCCGAAAATTTGAGTATGCGATAGATCCTCCCAAAAACACTCCTTTTCGTGTTTTAATTAAATATTTAGTTTGGATACCTAAACACCGTCCCTTGAATATATTTATACCTATATTTATATATGTACACAGTGTTTCAGGATTTTATTCCGAAAATTTTAGTATGCGATAGATCCCCCCAAAAATATTCCTTTTCGTGTTTTAATTAAATATCTAGTTTGGATACCTAAACACCGTTCCTTGAATATTTTTATACCTATATTTATATATGTACACGGTGTTTCAGGATTTTATTCCGAAAATTTTAGTAGGCGATAGATCCCCCCAAAAACACTCCTTTTCGTGTTTTTATTAAATTTTTAGTTTGGATACCTAAACACCGTCCCTTGAATATATTTATACCTATATTTATATATGTACACGGTGTTTCAGGATTTTATTCCGAAAATTTGAGTATGAGATAGATCCCCCCAAAATTATTCCTTTTCGTGTTTTAATTAAATATCTAGTTTGGATACCTAAACACCTTTCCTTGAATATATTTATACCTATATTTATATATGTACACAGTGTTTCAGGATTTTATTCCGAAAATTTGAGTATGCGATAGATCCCCCCAAAAATATTCCTTTTCGTGTTTTAATTAAATATCTAGTTTGGATACCTAAACACCGTTCCTTGAATATTTTTATACCTATATTTATATATGTACACGGTGTTTCAGGATTTTATTCCGAAAATTTTAGTAGGCGATAGATCCCCCCAAAAACACTCCTTTTCGTGTTTTTATTAAATTTTTAATTTGGATACCTAAACACCGTCCCTTGAATATATTTATACCTATATTTATATATGTACACAGTGTTTCAGGATTTTATTCCGAAAATTTTAGTATGCGATAGATCCCCCCAAAAATATTCCTTTTCGTGTTTTAATTAAATATCTAGTTTGGATACCTAAACACCGTTCCTTGAATATTTTTATACCTATATTTATATATGTACACGGTGTTTCAGGATTTTATTCCGAAAATTTTAGTAGGCGATAGATCCCCCCAAAAACACTCCTTTTCGTGTTTTTATTAAATTTTTTGTTTGGATACCTAAACACCGTCCCTTGAATATATTTATACCTATATTTATATAAGTACACTGTGTTTCAGGATTTTATTCCGAAAATTTGAGTATGAGATAGATCCCCCCAAAATTATTCCTTTTCGTGTTTTAATTAAATATCTAGTTTGGATACCTAAACACCTTTCCTTGAATATATTTATACCTATATTTATATATGTACACGGTGTTTCAGGATTTTATTCCGAAAATTTTAGTAGGCGATAGATCCCCCCAAAAACACTCCTTTTCGTGTTTTTATTAAATTTTTAGTTTGGATACCTAAACACCGTCCCTTGAATATATTTATACCTATATTTATATATGTACACGGTGTTTCAGGATTTTATTCCGAAAATTTGAGTATGCGATAGATCCCCCCAAAAATATTCCTTTTCGTGTTTTAATTAAATATCTAGTTTGGATATCTAAACACCGTTCCTTGAATTTTTTTATACCTATATTTATATATGTACACGGTGTTTCAGGACTTTATTCCGAAAAATTTAGTATGCGATAGATCCCCCCAAAAACACTCCTTTTCGTGTTTTAATTAAATATTTAGTTTGGATACCTAAACATCGTCCCTTGAATATATTTATACCTATATTTATATATGTACACGGTGTTTCAGGATTTTATTCCGAAAATTTGAGTATGAGATAGATCCCCCCAAAAATATTCCTTTTCGTGTTTTAATTAAATATCTAGTTTGGATATCTAAACACCGTTCCTTGAATTTTTTTATACCTATATTTATATATGTACACGGTGTTTCAGGATTTTATTCCGAAAATTTGAGTATGCGATAGATCCCCCCAAAAACACTCCTTTTCGTGTTTTAATTAAATATTTAGTTTTGATACCTAAACACCGTCCCTTGAATATATTTATACCTATATTTATAAATGTACACGGTGTTTCAGGATTTTATTCCGAAAATTTGAGTATGAGATAGATCCCCCCAAAAATATTCCTTTTCGTGTTTTAATTAAATATCTAGTTTGGATACCTAAACACCTTTCCTTGAATATATTTATACCTATATTTATATATGTACACGGTGTTTCAGGATTTTATTCCGAAAATTTTAGTAGGCGATAGATCCCCCCAAAAACACTCCTTTTCGTGTTTTTATTAAATTTTTAGTTTGGATACCTAAACACCGTCCCTTGAATATATTTATACCTATATTTATATATGTACACGGTGTTTCAGGATTTTATTCCGAAAATTGGAGTATGCGATAGATCCCCCCAAAAATATTCCTTTTCGTGTTTTAATTAAATATCTAGTTTGGATATCTAAACACCGTTCCTTGAATTTTTTTATACCTATATTTATATATGTACACGGTGTTTCAGGACTTTATTCCGAAAATTTTAGTATGCGATAGATCCCCCCAAAAACACTCCTTTTCGTGTTTTAATTAAATATTTAGTTTGGATACCTAAACATCGTCCCTTGAATATATTTATACCTATATTTATATATGTACACGGTGTTTCAGGATTTTATTCCGAAAATTTGAGTATGAGATAGATCCCCCCAAAAATATTCCTTTTCGTGTTTTAATTAAATATCTAGTTTGGATACCTAAACACCGTTCCTTGAATATTTTTATACCTATATTTATATATGTACACGGTGTTTCAGGATTTTATTCCGAAAATTTGAGTATGCGATAGATCCCCCCAAAAACACTCCTTTTCGTGTTTTTATTAAATTTTTTGTTTGGATACCTAAACACCGTCCCTTGAATATATTTATACCTATATTTATATAAGTACACGGTGTTTCAGGATTTTATTCCGAAAATTTGAGTATGAGATAGATCCCCCCAAAATTATTCCTTTTCGTGTTTTAATTAAATATCTAGTTTGGATACCTAAACACCTTTCCTTGAATATATTTATACCTATATTTATATATGTACACGGTGTTTCAGGATTTTATTCCGAAAATTTGAGTATGAGATAGATCCCCCCAAAATTATTCCTTTTCGTGTTTTAATTAAATATCTAGTTTGGATAACTAAACAACTTTCCTTGAATATATTTATACCTATATTTATATATGTACACGGTGTTTCAGGATTTTATTCCGAAAATTTGAGTATGAGATAGATCCCCCCAAAAATATTCCTTTTCGTGTTTTAATTAAATATCTAGTTTGGATATCTAAACACCGTTCCTTGAATTTTTTTATACCTATATTTATATATGTACACGGTGTTTCAGGACTTTATTCCGAAAATTTTAGTATGCGATAGATCCCCCCAAAAACACACATTTTCGTGTTTTAATTAAATATTTAGTTTGGATACCTAAACACTTTTCCATGAATATATTTATACTTATATTTATATATGTACACGGTGTTTCAGGATTTTATTCCGAAAATTTGAGTATGAAATAGATCCCCCCAAAAATATTCCTTTTCGTGTTTTAATTAAATATCTAGTTTGGATATCTAAACACCATTCCTTGAATTTTTTTATACCTATATTTATATATGTACACGGTGTTTCAGGATTTTATTCCGAAAATTTTAGTATGCGATAGATCCCCCCAAAAACACTCCTTTTCGTGTTTTAATTAAACATTTAGTTTGGATACCTAAACACCGTCCCTTGAATATATTTATACCTATATTTATATATGTACACGGTGTTTCAGGATTTTATTCCGAAAATTTGAGTATGAGATAGATCCCCCCAAAAATATTCCTTTTCGTGTTTTAATTAAATATCTAGTTTGGATATCTAAACACCGTTCCTTGAATTTTTTTTATACCTATATTTATATATGTACACGGTGTTTCAGGATTTTATTCCGAAAATTTTAGTATGCGATAGATCCCCCCAAAAACACTCCTTTTCGTGTTTTAATTAAATATTTAGTTTGGATACCTAAACACCGTCCCTTGAATATATTTATACCTATATTTATATATGTACACGGTGTTACAGGATTTTATTCCGAAAATTTGAGTATGCGATAGATCCTCCCAAAAACATTCCTTTTCGTGTTTTAATTAAATATCCAGTTTGGATACTCAAACACCTTTCCATGAATATATTTATACCTATATTTATATATGTACACGGTGTTTCAGGATTTTATTCCGAAAATTTGAGTATGAGATAGATTCCCCCAAAATTATTCCTTTTCGTGTTTTAATTAAATATCTAGTTTGGATACCTAAACACCTTTCCTTGAATATATTTATACCTATATTTATATATGTACACGGTGTTTCAGGATTTTATTCCGAAAATTTGAGTATGAGATAGATCCCCCCAAAATTATTCCTTTTCGTGTTTTAATTAAATATCTAGTTTGGATACCTAAACACCTTTCCTTGAATATATTTATACCTATATTTATATATGTACACAGTGTTTCAGGATTTTATTCCGAAAATTTTAGTAGGCGATAGATCCCCCCAAAAACACTCCTTTTCGTGTTTTTATTAAATTTTTAATTTGGATACCTAAACACCGTCCCTTGAATATATTTATACCTATATTTATATATGTACACGGTGTTTCAGGATTTTATTCCGAAAATTTGAGTATGCGATAGATCCCCCCAAAAATATTCCTTTTCGTGTTTTAATTAAATATCTAGTTTGGATATCTAAACACCGTTCCTTGAATTTTTTTATACCTATATTTATATATGTACACGGTGTTTCAGGACTTCATTCCGAAAATTTTAGTATGCGATAGATCCCCCCAAAAACACTCCTTTTCGTGTTTTAATTAAATATTTAGTTTGGATACCTAAACACCGTCCCTTGAATATATTTATACCTATATTTATATATGTACACGGTGTTTCAGGATTTTATTCCGAAAATTTGAGTATGCGATAGATCCCCCCAAAAATATTCCTTTTCGTGTTTTAATTAAATATCTAGTTTGGATATCTAAACACCGTTCCTTGAATTTTTTTATACCTATATTTATATATGTACACAGTGTTTCAGGATTTTATTCCGAAAATTTGAGTATGAGATAGATCCCCCCAAAAATATTCCTTTTCGTGTTTTAATTAAATATCTAGTTTGGATATCTAAACACCGTTCCTTGAATTTTTTTATACCTATATTTATATATGTACACGGTGTTTCAGGACTTTATTCCGAAAATTTTAGTATGCGATAGATCCCCCCAAAAACACTCCTTTTCGTGTTTTAATTAAATATTTAGTTTGGATACCTAAACACCGTCCCTTGAATATATTTATACCTATATTTATATATGTACACGGTGTTTCAGGATTTTATTCCGAAAATTTGAGTATGCGATAGATCCCCCCAAAAATATTCATTTTCGTGTTTTAATTAAATATCTAGTTTGGATACCTAAACACCGTTCCTTGAATATTTTTATACCTATATTTATATATGTACACGGTGTTTCAGGATTTTATTCCGAAAATTTTAGTAGGCGATAGATCCCCCCAAAAACACTCCTTTTCGTGTTTTTATTAAATTTTTAGTTTGGATACCTAAACACCGTCCCTTGAATATATTTATACCTATATTTATATATGTACACGGTGTTTCAGGATTTTATTCCGAAAATTTGAGTATGCGATAGATCCCCCCAAAAATATTCCTTTTCGTGTTTTAATTAAATATCTAGTTTGGATACCTAAACACCGTCCCTTGAATATATTTATACCTATATTTATATATGTACACGGTGTTTCAGGACTTTATTCCGAAAATTTTAGTATGCGATAGATCCCCCCAAAAACACTCCTTTTCGTGTTTTAATTAAATATTTAGTTTGGATACCTAAACATCGTCCCTTGAATATATTTATACCTATATTTATATATGTACACGGTGTTTCAGGATTTTATTCCGAAAATTTGAGTATGAGATAGATCCCCCCAAAATTATTCCTTTTCGTGTTTTAATTAAATATCTAGTTTGGATACCTAAACACCTTTCCTTGAATATATTTATACCTATATTTATATATGTACACGGTGTTTCAGGATTTTATTCCGATAATTTGAGTATGAGATAGATCCCCCCAAAAATATTCCTTTTCGTGTTTTAATTAAATATCTAGTTTGGATATCTAAACACCGTTCCTTGAATTTTTTTATACCTATATTTATATATGTACACGGTGTTTCAGGATTTTATTCCGAAAATTTGAGTATGCGATAGATCCCCCCAAAAATATTCCTTTTCGTGTTTTAATTAAATATCTAGTTTGGATATCTAAACACCGTTCCTTGAATTTTTTTATACCTATATTTATATATGTACACGGTGTTTCAGGACTTCATTCCGAAAATTTTAGTATGCGATAGATCCCCCCAAAAACACTCCTTTTCGTGTTTTAATTAAATATTTAGTTTGGATACCTAAACACCGTCCCTTGAATATATTTATACCTATATTTATATATGTACACGGTGTTTCAGGATTTTATTCCGAAAATTTGAGTATGAAATAGATCCCCCCAAAAATATTCCTTTTCGTGTTTTAATTAAATATCTAGTTTGGATATCTAAACACCGTTCCATGAATTTTTTTATACCTATATTTATATATGTACACGGTGTTTCAGGACTTTATTCCGAAAATTTTAGTATGCGATAGATCCCCCCAAAAACACTCCTTTTTGTGTTTTAATTAAATATTTAGTTTGGATACCTAAACACCTTTCCTTGAATATATTTATACCTATATTTATATATGTACACAGTGTTTCAGGATTTTATTCCGAAAATTTGAGTATGCGATAGATCCCCCCAAAAATATTCCTTTTCGTGTTTTAATTAAATATCTAGTTTGGATACCTAAACACCGTTCCTTGAATATTTTTATACCTATATTTATATATGTACACGGTGTTTCAGGATTTTATTCCGAAAATTTGAGTATGCGATAGATCCCCCCAAAAACATTCCTTTTCGTGTTTTAATTAAATATCTAGTTTGGATACCTAAACACCTTTCCTTGAATATATTTATACCTATATTTATATATGTACACGGTGTTTCAGGATTATATTCCGAAAATTTGAGTATGCGATAGATTCCCCCAAAAACATTCCTTTTCGTGTTTTAATTAAATATTAAGTTTGGATACCTAAACACCGTCCCTTGAATATATTTATACCTATATTTATATATGTACACGGTGTTTCAGGATTTTATTCCGAAAATTTTAGTATGCGATAGATCCCCCCCAAAAACGTTCCTTTTCGTATTTAATGAAATATCTAGTTTGGATTCCTAAACACCGTTCCGTGAATATATTTTTACCTATATTTATATATGTACACGGTGTTTCAGGATTTTATTCCGAAAATTTTAGTAGGCGATAGATCCCCCCAAAAACACTCCTTTTCGTGTTTTTATTAAATTTTTAGTTTGGATACCTAAACACCGTCCCTTGAATATATTTATACCTATATTTATATATGTACACGGTGTTTCAGGATTTTATTCCGAAAATTTGAGTATGAGATATATCCCCCCAAAATTATTCCTTTTCGTGTTTTAATTAAATATCTAGTTTGGATACCTAAACACCTTTCCTTGAATATATTTATACCTATATTTATATATGTACACGGTGTTTCAGGATTTTATTCCGAAAATTTCAGTATGCGATAGATCCCCCCAAAAACATTCCTTTTCGTGTTTTAATTAAATATCCAGTTTTGATACCTAAACACCTTTCCTTGAATATATTTATACCTATATTTATATATGTACACGGTGTTTCAGGATTTTATTCCGAAAATTTGGGTAAGCGATTGATCCCCCCAAAAACATTCCTTTTCGTGTTTTAATTAAATATCCAGTTTGGATACCTAAACACCTTTTCTTGAATATATTTATACCTATATTTATATATGTACACGGTGTTTCAAAATTTTATTCCGAAAATTTAAGTATGCGATAGATCCTCCCAAAAACATTCCTTTTCGTGTTTTAATTAAATATCCAGTTTGGATACCTAAACACCTTTTTTTAAATATATTTATACTTATATTTTTATATGTACACGGTGTTTCAGGATTTTATTCCGAAAATTTGGGTAAGCGATAGATTCCCCCAAAAACATTCCTTTTCGTGTTTTAATTAAATAACCAGTTTTGATACCTAAACATCTTTCTTTGAATATATTTATACCTATATTTATATATGTACACGGTGTTTCAGGATTTTATTCCGAAAATTTCAGTATGCGATAGATCCCCCCAAAAACATTCCTCTTCGTGTTTTAATTAAATATCCAGTTTGGATACCTAAACACCTTTCCTTGAATATATTTATACTTATATTTATATATGTACACGGTGTTTCAGGATTTTATTCCGAAAATTTGAGTATGCGATAGATCCCCCCAAAAACATTCCTTTTCGTGTTTTAATTAAATATCCAGTTTGGAAACCTAAACACCTTTCCTTGAATATATTTATACCTATATTTATATATGTACACGGTGTTTCAAGATTTTATTCCAAAAATTTGAAAAAGCGAAAGATGTCCCCAAAAACCCTCCTTTTCACGTTTTCTTTAAATATCTAGTTTGGATACCTAAACACCTTTCCTTGAATATATTTATAACTATATTTATATATGTACACGGTGTTTCAGGATTTTATTCCGAAAATTTTAATGTACGATAGAATTGCCCAAAAACCCTCTTTTTCATGTTTTCTTTAAAATATCTAGTTTGGATACCTAAACACCTTTCCTTGAATATATTTATACCTATATTTATATATGTACACGGTGTTTCAGGATTTTATTCCAAAAATTTGAAAAAGCTAAAGATCTCCCCAAAAGCCCTCCTTTTCACGTTTTATTTAAATATCTAGTTTGGATACCTAAACATCTTTCTTTGAATATATTTATACCTATATTTATATATGTACACGGTGTTTCAGGATTTTATTCCGAAAATTTCAGTATGCGATAGATCCCCCCAAAAACATTCCTCTTCGTGTTTTAATTAAATATCCAGTTTGGATACCTAAACACCTTTCCTTGAATATATTTATACTTATATTTATATATGTACACGGTGTTACAGGATTTTATTCCGAAAATTTGAGTATGCGATAGATCCTCCCAAAAACATTCCTTTTCGTGTTTTAATTAAATATCCAGTTTGGATACCTAAACACCTTTCCATGAATATATTTATACCTATATTTATATATGTACACGGTGTTTCAGGATTTTATTCCGAAAATTTGGGTAAGCGATAGATCCCCCCAAAAACATTCCTTTTCGTGTTTTAATTAAATATCCAGTTTGGATACCTAAACACCTTTCCTTGAATATATTTATACCTATATTTATATATGTACACGGTGTTTCAGGATTTTATTCCGAAAATTTCAGTATGCGATAGATCCCCCCAAAAACATTCCTTTTCGTGTTTTAATTAAATATCCAGTTTGGATACCTAAACACCTTTCCTTGAATATATTTATACTTATATTTATATATGTACACGGTGTTTCAGGATTTTATTCCGAAAATTTTAATATACGATAGAATTGCCCAAAAACCCTCTTTTTCATGTTTTCTTTAAAATATCTAGTTTGGATACCTAAACACCTTTCCTTAAATATATTTATACTTATATTTATATATGTACACGGTGTTTCAGGATTTTATTCCGAAAATTTTAATATACGATAGAATTGCCCAAAAACCCTCTTTTTCATGTTTTCTTTAAAATATCTAGTTTGGATACCTAAACACTTTTCCTTGAATATATTTATATCTATATTTATATATGTACACGGTGTTTCAGGATTTTATTCCGAAAATTTCAGTATGCGATAGATCCCCCCAAAAACATTCCTTTTCGTGTTTTGATTAAATATCCAGTTTTGATACCTAAACACCTTTCCGTGAATATATTTATACCTACATTTATATATTTACACGGTGTTTCAGGATTTTATTCCGAAAATTTTAATATACGATAGAATTGCCCAAAAACCCTCTTTTTCATGTTTTCTTTAAAATATCTAGTTTGGATACCTAAACACCTTTCCTTGAATATATTTATACCTATATTTATATATGTACACGGTGTTTCAGGATTTTATTCCGAAAATTTTAATATACGATAGAATTGCCCAAAAACCCTCTTTTTCATGTTTTCTTTAAAATATCTAGTTTGGATACCTAAACACCTTTTCTTGAATATATTTATACCTATATTTATATATGTACACGGTGTTTCAGGTTTTTATTCCGAAAATTTCAGTATGCGATAGATCCCTCCAAAAACATTCCTTTTCGTGTTTAATTAAATATCCAGTTTGGAAACCTAAACACCTTTCCTTGAATATATTTATACCTATATTTATATATGTACACGGTGTTTCAGGATTTTATTCCAAAAATTTGAAAAAGCGAAAGTTCTCCCCAAAAACCCTCCTTTTCACGTTTTCTTTAAATATCTAGTTTGGTTACCTAAACACCTTTCCTTGAATATATTTATACCTATATTTATATATGTACACGGTGTTTCAGGATTTTATTCCGAAAATTTGAGTATGCGATAGATCCCCCCAAAAACATTCCTATTCGTGTTTTAATTAAATATCCAGTTTGGTTGCATAAAAAATCTAGACTTTTCACTTTAAGGGTCAACGACCTTCTCGTTTAACTCAGAATCTGTTAAGTTTTAATTGAGTTTGAAATATAGGCAATTGTAAATACAAATGTATTTAGACGGTTGTATATAAATCTTGATATTTTACTTTAAGTAAGGGTCAACGAACTTCTTGTTTAACTCAGAATCTATTAAATTTAAATTGAGTTTTAAATATAGGCAATTTTTAATACAAATGTATTTAGACGGTTGCATATAAATTTTGACTTTTTACTTCAAGGGTCAACGACCTTCGCGTTTAACTCAGAATCTATTAAATTTAAATTGAGTTTTAAATATAGGCAATTGTAAATACAAATGTAAAATTAAAATTAAACTGATCTTTCAAGTAAAATCAATTGCAATGTTTGGATCAAATTTTGAAGAACATGGGTTGAATAATTGTTAAGGAGTAAAGGTTTGTGGGTAGTTTTAGGATAAACTAATAAACTATTTTGGAATTGTTTTTATTTTTATTTTAAACTATAACGTCTGTATGCATTGCTAATATGGTTGCCCTTAGGTTATATTATAGGTTGGTTAAGTTTTCCATTTCAAACAATTGATGACATAGATTATATTTTTTTAAACTTCATTAAATTCGTCATCAAAGCTCTCGGGTAGCGGGGGTACTCGTGCGTCCGCAGGAGTGCTTCAGGGAAAAGTGAAACCGATCCCTGCCCACCGCAGGTTTCCAGGTACTAGCTTCTGGGCCCAAGAAGCTAGAACCTGCCATGGCCCCTAAAGAATGTATACATTCTCTCCCCTCGCGAATGTTTTAAAGTATATTATATGTTAGGTACTGATTGTCCTGTTTGTGTCGTGAATATTTGTCTTGTCCGTCAGATTTCTAGAAGCTGATGGTCCATATTTAAGGGAGCTTTGATCTATAATATGGAAATTTGGAATTCATATAATCATGAGTCCAACTCTACCTAATTTTGCTATCGAGGTCCGGGTAATAGACAAATTCGTCAAATTTGCTAAACTTCGGTAATTTTCAAAAATTACTTTGCATCAAATTATTCCTAATTTGATTTGATTTATTAATTAAATAACGTCATGCCCTGGTCATGCACAGGTCCTGTTTTTAAATGAACACATATGTACTTCCCGTAATATACTCCTTCTCAAAACCATTCACAGTATGTGATAGGGACACGAGGGAAGTATAGAATATTTTTGGAATTCGAAAAACAGCGAGCAAACATGTGACCAACGAGTGGATCGACTTTGAACATCGTGATCACTGGCAAATAAACCGCAACAAAAACTCGGGAATATAGGTACTGTTTCGGAATGCATCCAAGAGGTTAACCTGTACAGGATACAACTTAGTTAGTTAACCGGTTTCACCACCGGACATTATAACCTACTAAAGCACCTACAAAAGGACTCACACACACAATGGATCTATTATATGCCGACTGTGCGGCGGGGAGGACGTATCATTCACCATCTTTAACTGCGAGTCTCTCGATTGCCTACAGGAAAACATGATAATCAAGCTTCTGGATTGCCAAGATATGCGACGAGCTAACCTCGTCAGCCTGAAGTATAGAAGAGGGAACAGAACGTGCCATTAGGTCGAAGTGTAATATTTACCATACCCCCAGATTTATCTATCATTGTTGTAGTCATTTTAATACGTGGGACCTTTTTTTGGCAATGTTCACGATTTAAATGCAATTGATTTTGGTAGCAAAGTCCGGCTAACTTACAATTATATTTGATTCTTAGGCAGAACAGAGACAGACATTGTAATATCAAGGATGATTTTGCGTTTTAAATTTTATGTAAATATAAATCGAATTTTCAGGATCTAATGTTTTGTCGAGAAAATACATATTTTAGATAAAAAGGTAACGATTTTTGTATGAAGTCACCGATTCAGTATGTTTTGTGTTTCGGACATTGAACACCGCTTCGACAATGAATCAGTGATGTAAAGCAACCTTTAGTTGTATTGAATATCCCCTGTCTGTAACAAATGTAACAACCTTTATGTTTCATTCATGAACCTTCAAAAGTTCATTTAATGAAGATCCTTCACCGAAGACGAAAATTATCCATTCGAGAAACTGGATAAACTGAGAAAATCGACATTTTAGTTTAGATTCATTATTCTACGACTAAAAATTGCATTCGTATCCCGGTCATAGTTTTCGCCAATCCAATCTCACAACCATCAGCTTTCATTTACAGTTCAATAGCTTCATTTTTCGAATAATTAATTCTACAGCCAATCAAATCTAACTGTCTGGTAATTAATGTAGAAAATCGTTTTCTACATTATTTTATCAAATTAATTAAATTTGAAATTGTGGTGCAGTCATTTGTCAACGTTCGATTTTGTTGATCATTAATAACGGTTTTTTGTTGTTATTCAGATGAATTGATTCTTTGAAACTGATTTAATTGATGAATTGATTTGATTCATTTGATTTGATTCTAATTGAAATCAACATTAATTATTTCAACTATATTAATTAATACTCGACAATCGTAATTTACTTTTTTCTATATTATTTTAAAATTCATTTAAATTTTGGGTTTGGGTTAATTGTTTTTAAATAGTAGCGGCGACAGTAATGTTTATTTGGTTAGGTAATGACAAATTAAAATGAAATTTAGAATTATAACATCAGTTTAATTAATTAATTACAAGTCATTATATTTTAAACTTTTAATAAAGTTGATTAGGTTTAGGCTTTAGGGTCTTTGTTCCAAAATATTCCTATTTTTTTAGGGACTAAACTTGTCTTGTATGTTGTCTTAATTGATTGGTTTATGTAAAATCAATTTTGTTCGATTTGACTTGATTAGTTACAAAATTTGTGTCTTTAATAAACAAACGCAGCGATTTTCAGATTTACGATCATTATAAATCGTCGATAAATGTTAATTAATTTATACAGTTGTTACCCGTAGAAGTGCTAACGTGTTCCTGCTAAAATTAATTGCTCGGAACGTGGAATGTAATTGTGCATTCAAGATTCTGAACCGAAAAGAATTTTATTATTTTGAAATTTCTACGTTCTTTTATTAAATTCAACTTTGTGCACAAAATATAGCTTTCAAATTATCTAAGTAAAATCATCTGCGCAGGGATTTTGTTTGGGTAATATTATTTGACCAGAATTATTTTTGGGCGAGTGATAGAAGCCACATTATGGATATAAAATTGGATTTTTTAAAATCAATTAAGGAATTGAAGTGATAAAATAAATCTTTTTAGTTTAGATATTCAATTCAAAATTACATTTAAATTCTGGACAATTACTTTTAGTAGTCCGAATAGTTGGCACTTGTTGGGGGTACCTACAATTGTATAAGTTGATCAATTCGTTGGTAATGCAGGAATAATGGTATTCCTAATTTGGTATTATAGTTTAAATATTTTGATGTTCGTTTTTATGACATCAAAACTTTTTGGTAAAATTCTATCGATTTTTTAATCACCATAAAAATGGAAAAAACTGCGTTTGTTAAATTAAAGAATGAATTGTTGTTTTTACAAGTCGTTGAAATAAAATTAGTTTCACGTAAACTAATTGAACATCCAATCCAAATATGGTCCAAAGAATACGGATATTTTCAAAAACAAAGTCCTTAAAATCTATTCAATCAATTTTACAAAAAGTATAAATACACATAATGAATTCTAATTCAGTTGATCGAATTGTTATTATTCAAAATTTTGCGATTTTAATTTGTCATTTCGCCAAATAAAAGTTACTTATTTGCAAATATTGAAAAAAGTAAATTCCAAGTATTTCGAGTAGGTATTATTATTGTTGAATTTTATTGATATTGATTTAAAGAATTAATTAATTAATTTCAATTAATTTATTTTTATATGAATCAATTAATCTGAATTAAAAAAAAACAGTTCTTACCGACCGTTATGGTAAAATTTACCATCAAATTCCCAACGCATTCAAATGATCGTACCACAAACTTTAAATTTAATTGATCAAATAATCCTACTAGAAAATTTGGATGATAGCTGTAGAACTATTCGACTTCAAAATAAAGCTATTGAATTGTGAATGATTGCTGATCGTTGAGAGATTGAATTGGTTCAAACTATGGCAGGAGGGATACGAAAGAATGCAATCTTTAGTCCCAGTCTCTCCCCCCCCCCCAATCCCAGATTAGTTGTTGAATAAATAATGAATCTCAACTAAATAAAATGTTGATTTTCTTTTTTTCCCAGTGTCTTGAATGGATAATTTTCATAGATCTTCTGTGCATGATCTTCTATTAATAAATGTACTTTTGAAGGTTCGACATGAACATAAGGGTTGTTATAGGTATTTGTTACACGCAGGCGATAATAAATTCAACTAAAGGTTGATTCCCTCACTGATTCATCATCGATGATGCGGTGTTCAATGTCCACATCGAAAAACAAAATGTTATCAAAATCAGTGACTTTATACGGAAATCGTTTATTTATCTAAAATGTGAATAAATACTTTTTTGACACGATATAATCCAGAATCTATCATTAATTTACAGACGGTTTATTACAATAAATGGAGATCTGCGTTTTGCAATTGAATTTTTGTTCTGTTCGAAAAAGATTCGATAAATTGTGGGTTAGTTTATTAGGATGCTATCGGGATCAATTTGTATTTAAATTGTGAATACTACAAACAAATTTCTCCCGTATTTTTTCCTAGATAGGTGGATAGATAAATCTTGGAGTATGGTGAATGTATTGCACATCGACTTTGTGGTCCTTTGTGCTCCTTCTTCCAGTTCAGTCTGGCGAAGTTCGCTTCTTCCATATCTTGGGTATAGCCAGGAGCATGCCTATCAGGTTTTCATGAGGGTTTATATTATTCGGCGTGAGATACACCGAATATGTAATATCTAGAGTAATCGATTGATGGTTCGCAGCAAAAATGATGTAGCTGGATATTTCCTCCTCCTCGTTGCACAGTCTCAGGGCACATAATGGATCCATTGTGGAGTCTTATTATCTGCAGGTGGTTTCGATGGTGATAATGTTTGGAGTTGAATCCGGTCAACTTTCGAAGTTGTATCCTGTTTAGTTAGAATGCTTCGAGGGGAGGGACGGCAGCTTCTTGGCTGCATTTCTAAAAAGTTTTTTCCCCAGTTTATTGTTGTTGCGGTATATTTCCCAGTGATCACACAGTGTTTAACGTTTATCCACTAATTGATCATTTGTTTGCATGCTGTTTTGTAGCCGTTTGTATACCAAACGATTTCTGTTTTGAGTCTTTCCGCATGTCCCTATCACGGTGTGATGATTTGGAGAACGAGTATATTATGGCAAGTTCATCTAGGATCATTTTAAAAACAGGACCTGGTTCAAACTGGTTTTAACCAGTTATTAGTGCAAGATAGTTTATAGGCAGTCTTTGAGTCCTGGGCAGATTTGCGCGGGACATTATTTGGATCCAATAAAACAGGACAGCTGGAACTATCCACATTTTATATTTTAAAACATATATCGTTCTGGTTAGGTTTCCGGTTAGGTTTTCCCTTTCAGGTACTTTTTTATGGACATGGATCTGGTTATGGAAGTTTTGAAGGTATGTTTAAAACCACTTTACGAAATATTCGTAATGTGGTTTTCCATGATTTATATTTGGTTTTCCATTATTTAAAAATCTTTTACTTTCAACAGATTATCTTCGAAAAAATATGGAAACTTCGGGAATTATAGGATTTTGAAAGGTATATTTCCGTCAAATATTTATTACTTAAATACTAATTTCCACCAATTTAAAATAAATTTCCTTTGTTACAGATTTAGAAAATCTCGAACGTTTTTCTGTTTTTCTGTTTTTCCATATATCCAAGTATCTTCTATTCGGCTAGCTAAGGCGGCGAAGTAATGTTTATGCTTGGGGATCGTTGGGTCAGTTGTCAAAGTTTATCTCGAAACTGTAAATTTTTTACAGTTTTAACTAAAAATTTTATATTTGTTACAGATCCCTGAAACAACTTTAAGTTTGGCCACATTCTCTGATGGACTTAAATTGTCAAAGAACTATGGTCTGAGTGCCATTGCAAGTATCTTCTATTCGGCTAGCTAAGGCGGCGAAGTAATGTTTATGCTTGGGGATCGTTGGGTCAGTTGTCAAAGTTTATCTCGAAACTGTAAATTTTTTACAGTTTTAACTAAAAATTTTATATTTGTTACAGATCCCTGAAACAACTTTAAGTTTGGCCACATTCTCTGATGGACTTAAATTGTCAAAGAACTATGGTCTGAGTGCCATTGCAAGTATCTTCTATTCGGCTAGCTAAGGCGGCGAAGTAATGTTTATGCTTGGGGATCGTTGGGTCAGTTGTCAAAGTTTATCTCGAAACTGTAAATTTTTTACAGTTTTAACTAAAAATTTTATATTTGTTACAGATCCCTGAAACAACTTTAAGTTTGGCCACATTCTCTGATGGACATAAATTGTCAAAGAACTATGGTCTGAGTGCCATTGCAAGTATCTTCTATTCAACAGCTAAGGCAGCGAAGTAAAGTTTACGCTTGGGGATCGTTGGGTCAGTTGTCAAAATTTATCTCGAAACTGTAAATTTTTTACATTTTTAACTAAAAATTTTTTTTGTTACAGATCCCTGAAACAACTTTAATTTCATCCCCATTCTCTGATGGACACAAATAGCCAAAGAACTATGGGTGGAAGTCGATTTATTCAAGAATACTCCAACAGAATTATCTGCTTTTTGGCACGATAAAAACATGGCAAAAAGTCCATGACGGAATCGCGCTTAATAAAAAAAATTATTGAAGCTCAAATTCATACCTGAAAATCAGTTTTTCTGAAATAATTAATAAACTTTGGTTTTAAGTTCACGATGGTCATTTTTAAATTTATTTCTTAACTAATTCCACAAAAATAAAATGGTTCTTTACAAAATTAAATTCACGCAGGAACAATAGTTCTCAATATATACGACTGGGGCCAAGTCAAATAGTACTTTTACCTGCGAAGTAAAGTTACTTTAAGTACGAGTACTATTTGACTTATACTTAAAGTAACTTTACTTCCCAGGTAAAAGTACTATTTGACTTGGCCCCAGTCGTATATATTGAGAACTATTGTTCCTGCGTGAATTTAATTTTGTGAACCTTTTTTTTTTCTTTTTTTTTGTTTCAGTAAAAGTTTACGAAATATACGACTATAAACCGAGTACTATTTGACTTGGTTTATAGTCGTATATTTCGTAAACTTTTACTGAAAACTTAAACGTTTTTCTGAAATATTTCGTAAACTATTAGTTTTACGTTAACAAAGATCACTATAGAATTTATTTCTTAGCTAATTGTACACACAAAAAAGATCTTTACAAAATTAAGTTCCGACATGATAGGTAAAGATTTTTATTTCAGGAAACGATTGAATTCAGTTTGAAAATTTATTGCAGGTATTAAATGCAGGTATTACTCTGTTATTATTGCAGGTATTACTCTGTTAATAAATGTCTCCACGAATTTCCTGTCTAACTCCGTGTGTACCCCCCATACAATAAAAGTTTCCACTATTTTCATTTTATGTATTCTTAAATAATGGAATAAATTTGTAATTTTTTGGAAAATGGTTGTGTATCTATTTTTACTAAAGCGAATTTTAATTAAAAAACTAGTGAGTCAATTTCTTAAATACCTGGTATATACCGAGTTCATTAGTTAATGCATGTACTGTATATTTTACTTTATACACATGCACAAATGTATAAAAATACAAAGTAGTGTGTAAAAGTGCTATGTAGGTAAATCTTTTAGATGTTTATGCTGAAATTGAAAATTGAAATGATATATTCTCCTACAATTAATCTTGGAATTACGTTCTGTTGTGATAGTCTAAAGTCAAAGAGCCGAGATTTTGTACCAAGGACCCCCTTAATCATTCAGTTTTTGGGAAAGTCTTTCGAATAATAGTTCATTAAAATATATACCACATTTTCCCACAAACCAAAAGAATAAAGCACAAAAGGACTCACAATTTTGAAGAAAGGGCACATAGTACAAATCGCATCATAGTACAATACAAAATGCCTTATTAATTAATAGCCAAAGTATTTAATTTGTTTTCATTTTCTTGATCACATTTGGATCTTGACGAGAAAAGAACCATATTTTAAGTATGAGTGTTCTCAACTACTTCATTACTGGACTTCCAATATGCGAAAGGACCCCAGTGAGGATGGTATCTTTATTCCAAGATTTCGATAAAGATAATAAAAATATCATTATCTTACTTAAAAATTTACTCGCACCATACATATTAATTTTTTGAAAACTACATAAATCTTGATATTTTACTTAAAGTAAGGGTCAACGACCTTCTCGTTGACCGAATCTAATCCGTTGAATCTAATCTAATTTAATCTCGTTGACCGAACTCCGAATCTATTAAATTTAAATTGATTTTTAAATATAGGCAATTGTAAATACAAATGTATTTAGAATATTGCATATAAATCTTGATATTTTACTTTAAGTAAGGGTCAACGACCTCTCGTTTAACTCCGTATCTATTAAATTTACCTTGAATTTTAAATGCAGGCAATTGTAAATACAAATGTATTTAGAATGTTGCATATAAATCTTAATATTGTACTTAATTAAGGTTGGGGTACGACTTTCGCTTCTAACTCAGAATCTATTATATTTAAATTGAGTTTTAATTATAGGTAATTGTAAATACAAATGTTTTTAGATTGTTGCATATATATTTTAATTTGAGTAAGGGTCAATGGCCTCCTGGTTTAACTCAGAATCTATTATATTGAAATTGAGTTTTAAATATAGGCAATAATAAATACAAATTTATACAGCCACTCAACATGTGTGTCTGTAATTAATAATGTTTAGTGTATAAAACGATTTATTAATCAAACTCAGATTGAATGTAGCTAAGGTGTTGAATAAAATGTGATTGAAATATAATGCCATCTTGTAATCATTTATCTATTACCTCTATACACTTCATTATTAACTTGATCCTCATATTCCTCAAGCCAAATATCCTCCACATCATTTTCAGGGTCTTTATTTTTCAGTTGTAGACAGGAGATGAGTCTATGCTGATTGGTAAGTAAAGATGAAGCCCCATATTTGGATATCTTCTAGGTAGGTAAAAAATTGATATCATCTAGATAGGTAAGAAATTAATATAATCAAGGTAGGTATCATGTTCTCCTAGTAGAAATGTGATTTTTTTTAACAGTTTTTTTCTCATTTTTTATGATTTTTGGAAAAAATTGATAAATTTGTTCGTATTTTCACCAGGAAAACATGGAATGATGGAAATTTTTTGTAATTTTCAAAAACTACACAACTTATACATGAAAATAAGAAAAAAAAATTTACAGCTATCATGTTCTCCTAGTAGAAATGTGAATTTTTTTAACAATTTTTTTCACATTTTTTATGATTTTTGGACAAAATTTGTAAATTTGTTCGTATTTTCACTAGGAAAACATGGTTTGATAGAAATTTTTTGCCATTTTCAAAAACTACACAATTTATACTTGAAAATAAGAAAAAAAATTTACAGCTATCATGTTCTCCTAGTAGAAATGTGAATTTTTTTAACAATTTTTTTCACATTTTTTATGATTTTTGGACAAAATTCATAAATTTGTTCGTATTTTCACTAGGAAAACATGGTTTGATGGAAATTTTTTGTCATTTTCAAAAACTACACAACTTATACATGAAAATAAGAAAAAAAAATTTACAGCTATCATGTTCTCCTAGTAGAAATGTGAATTTTTTTAACAATTTTTTTCACATTTTTTATGATTTTTGGACAAAATTCATAATTTTGTTCGTATTTTCACTAGGAAAACATGGTTTGATGGAAATTTTTTGTCATTTTCAAAAACTACACAACTTATACATGAAAATAAGAAAAAAAAATTTACAGCTATCATGTTCTCCTAGTAGAAATGTGAATTTTTTTAACAATTTTTTTCACATTTTTTATGATTTTTGGACAAAATTCATAATTTTGTTCGTATTTTCACTAGGAAAACATGGTTTGATGGAAATTTTTTGTCATTTTCAAAAACTACACAACTTATACATGAAAATAAGAAAAAAAAATTTACAGCTATCATGTTCTCCTAGTAGAAATGTGAATTTTTTTAACAATTTTTTTCACATTTTTTATGATTTTTGGACAAAATTCATAAATTTGTTCGTATTTTCACTAGGAAAACATGGTTTGATGGAAATTTTTTGTCATTTTCAAAAACTACACAACTAAGACATGAAAATAAGAAAAAAAAATTTACAGCTATCATGTTCTCCTAGTAGAAATGTGAATTTTTTTAACAATTTTTTTCACATTTTTTATGATTTTTGGACAAAATTCATAAATTTATGGTTTGATGGAAATTTTTTGTCATTTTCAAAAACTACACAACTTTTACATGAAAATAAGAAAAAAAAATTTACAGCTATCATGTTCTCCTAGTAGAAATGTGAATTTTTTTAACAATTTTTTTCACATTTTTTATGATTTTTGGACAAAATTCATAATTTTGTTCGTATTTTCACTAGGAAAACATGGTTTGATGGAAATTTTTTGTCATTTTCAAAAACTACACAACTTATACATGAAAATAAGAAAAAAAAATTTACAGCTATCATGTTCTCCTAGTAGAAATGTGAATTTTTTTAACAATTTTTTTCACATTTTTTATGATTTTTGGACAAAATTCATAATTTTGTTCGTATTTTCACTAGGAAAACATGGTTTGATGGAAATTTTTTGTCATTTTCAAAAACTACACAACTTATACATGAAAATAAGAAAAAAAAATTTACAGCTATCATGTTCTCCTA
This sequence comes from Nineta flava, assembly GCA_963920215.1. Lineage (NCBI taxonomy): Eukaryota > Metazoa > Arthropoda > Insecta > Neuroptera > Chrysopidae > Nineta > Nineta flava. The sequence goes on from OY986046.1 coordinate 628,308, forward strand.
GTAGAAATGTGAATGTTTTTAACAATTTTTTTCACATTTTTTATGATTTTTGGACAAAATTCATAATTTTGTTCGTATTTTCACTAGGAAAACATGGTTTGATGGAAATTTTTTGTCATTTTCAAAAACTACACAACTTATACATGAAAATAAGAAAAAAAAATTTACAGCTATCATGTTCTCCTAGTAGAAATGTGAATTTTTTTAACAATTTTTTTCACATTTTTTATGATTTTTGGACAAAATTCATAAATTTGTTCGTATTTTCACGAGGAAAACATGGTTTGATGGAAATTTTTTGTCATTTTCAAAAACTACACAACTAAGACATGAAAATAAGAAAAAAAAATTTACAGCTATCATGTTCTCCTAGTAGAAATGTGAATTTTTTTAACAATTTTTTTCACATTTTTTATGATTTTTGGACAAAATTCATAAATTTATGGTTTGATGGAAATTTTTTGTCATTTTCAAAAACTACACAACTTTTACATGAAAATAAGAAAAAAAAATCTACAGCTATCATGTTCTCCTAGTAGAAATGTGAATTTTTTTAACAATTTTTTTCACATTTTTTATGATTTTTGGACAAAATTCATAAATTTGTTCGTATTTTCACTAGGAAAACATGGTTTGATGGAAATTTTTTTTCATTTTCAAAAACTACACAATTTATACATGAAAATAAGAAAAAAAAATTTACAGCTATCATGTTCTCCTAGTAGAAATGTGAATTTTTTTAACAATTTTTTTCATATTTTTTATGATTTTTGGACAAAATTCATAAATTTGTTCGTATTTTCACTAGGAAAACATGGTTTGATGGAAATTTTTTGTCATTTTCAAAAACTATACAACTTATACATGAAAATAAGAAAAAAAAAATTTACAGCTATCATGTTCTCCTAGTAGAAATGTGAATTTTTTTAACAATTTTTTTCACATTTTTTATGATTTTTGGACAAAATTCATAATTTTGTTCGTATTTTCACTAGGAAAACATGGTTTGATGGAAATTTTTTGTCATTTTCAAAAACTACACAATTTATACATGAAAATAAGAAAAAAAAATTGACAACTATCATGTTCTCCTAGTAGAAATGTGAATTTTTTTAACAACTTTTTTCACATTTTTTAAGATTTTTGGACAAAATTCATAAATTTGTTCGTATTTTCACGAGGAAAACATGGTTTGATGGAAATTTTTTGTCATTTTCAAAAACAACACAATTTATACATGAAAATAAGAAAAAAAAATTTACAGCTATCATGTTCTCCTAGTAGAAATAAGAATTTTTTTAACAATTTTTTTCATATTTTTTATGATTTTTGGACAAAATTCATAAATTTGTTCGTATTTTCACTAGGAAAACATGGTTTGATGGAAATTTTTTGTCATTTTCAAAAACTACACAACTTATACATGAAAATAAGAAAAAAAAATTTACAGCTATCATGTTCTCCTAGTAGAAATGTGAATTTTTTTAACAATTTTTTTCACATTTTTAATGATTTTTGGACAAAATTCATAAATTTGTTCGTATTTTCACGAGGAAAACATGGTTTGATGGAAATTTTTTGTCATTTTCAAAAACTACACAACTAAGACATGAAAATAAGAAAAAAAAATTTACAGCTATCATGTTCTCCTAGTAGAAATGTGAATTTTTTTAACAATTTTTTTCACATTTTTTATGATTTTTGGACAAAATTCATAAATTTGTTCGTATTTTCACTAGGAAAACATGGTTTGATGGAAATTTTTTGTCATTTTCAAAAACTACACAACTTATACATGAAAATAAGAAAAAAAAATTGACAACTATCATGTTCTCCTAGTAGAAATGTGAATTTTTTTAACAACTTTTTTCACATTTTTTAAGATTTTTGGACAAAATTCATAAATTTGTTCGTATTTTCACGAGGAAAACATGGTTTGATGGAAATTTTTTGTCATTTTCAAAAACTACACAAATTATACATGAAAATAAGAAAAAAAAATTTACAGCTATCATGTTCTCCTAGTAGAAATGTGAATTTTTTTAACAATTTTTTTCACATTTTTTATGATTTTTGGACAAAATTCATAAATTTGTTCGTATTTTCACGAGGAAAACATGGTTTGATGGAAATTTTTTGTCATTTTCAAAAACTACACAACTAAGACATGAAAATAAGAAAAAAAAATTTACAGCTATCATGTTCTCCTAGTAGAAATGTGAATTTTTTTAACAATTTTTTTCACATTTTTTATGATTTTTGGACAAAATTCATAAATTTGTTCGTATTTTCACTAGGAAAACATGGTTTGATGGAAATTTTTTGTCATTTTCAAAAACTACACAACTTATACATGAAAATAAGAAAAAAAAATTTACAGCTATCATGTTCTCCTAGTAGAAATGTGAATTTTTTTAACAATTTTTTTCACATTTTTTATGATTTTTGGACAAAATTCATAATTTTGTTCGTATTTTCACTAGGAAAACATGGTTTGATGGAAATTTTTTGTCATTTTCAAAAACTACACAATTTATACATGAAAATAAGAAAAAAAAAATTGACAACTATCATGTTCTCCTAGTAGAAATGTGAATTTTTTTAACAACTTTTTTCACATTTTTTAAGATTTTTGGACAAAATTCATAAATTTGTTCGTATTTTCACGAGGAAAACATGGTTTGATGGAAATTTTTTGTCATTTTCAAAAACTACACAATTTATACATGAAAATAAGAAAAAAAACTTTACAGCTATCATGTTCTCCTAGTAGAAATGTGAATTTTTTTAACAATTTTTTTCACATTTTTTATGATTTTTGGACAAAATTCATAAATTTGTTCGTATTTTCACGAGGAAAACATGGTTTGATGGAAATTTTTTGTCATTTTCAAAAACTACACAACTAAGACATGAAAATAAGAAAAAAAAATTTACAGCTATCATGTTCTCCTAGTAGAAATGTGAATTTTTTTAACAATTTTTTTCACATTTTTTATGATTTTTGGACAAAATTCATAAATTTGTTCGTATTTTCACTAGGAAAACATGGTTTGATGGAAATTTTTTGTCATTTTCAAAAACTACACAACTTATACATGAAAATAAGAAAAAAAAATTTACAGCTATCATGTTCTCCTAGTAGAAATGTGAATTTTTTTAACAATTTTTTTCACATTTTTTATGATTTTTGGACAAAATTAATAAATTTGTTCGTATTTTCACGAGGAAAACATGGTTTGATGGAAATTTTTTGTCATTTTCAAAAACTACACAACTAAGACATGAAAATAAGAAAAAAAAATTTACAGCTATCATGTTCTCCTAGTAGAAATGTGAATTTTTTTAACAATTTTTTTCACATTTTTTATGATTTTTGGACAAAATTCATAATTTTGTTCGTATTTTCACTAGGAAAACATGGTTTGATGGAAATTTTTTGTCATTTTCAAAAACTACACAACTTATACATGAAAATAAGAAAAAAAAATTTACAGCTATCATGTTCTCCTAGTAGAAATGTGAATTTTTTTAACAATTTTTTTCACATTTTTTATGATTTTTGGACAAAATTCATAATTTTGTTCGTATTTTCACTAGGAAAACATGGTTTGATGGAAATTTTTTGTCATTTTCAAAAACTACACAACTTATACATGAAAATAAGAAAAAAAAATTTACAGCTATCATGTTCTCCTAGTAGAAATGTGAATTTTTTTAACAATTTTTTTCACATTTTTTATGATTTTTGGACAAAATTAATAAATTTGTTCGTATTTTCACTAGGAAAACATGGTTTGATGGAAATTTTTTGTCATTTTCAAAAACTACACAACTTATACATGAAAATAAGAAAAAAAAATTTACAGCTATCATGTTCTCCTAGTAGAAATGTGAATTTTTTTAACAATTTTTTTTTTTCTTATTTTCATGTATAAGTTGTGTAGTTTTTGAAAATGACAAAAAATTTCCATCAAACCATGTTTTCCTCGTGAAAATACGAACAAATTTATGAATTTTGTCCAAAAATCATAAAAAATGTGAAAAAAATTGTTAAAAAAATTCACATTTCTACTAGGAGAACATGATAGCTGTAAATTTTTTTTTCTTATTTTCATGTATAAGTTGTGTAGTTTTTGAAAATGACAAAAAGATTCCATCAAACCATGTTTTCCTAGTGAAAATACGAACAAAATTATGAATTTTGTCCAAAAATCATAAAAAATGTGAAAAAAATTGTTAAAAAAATTCACATTTCTACTAGGAGAACATGATAGCTGTAAATTTTTTTTTCTTATTTTCATGTCTTAGTTGTGTTGTTTTTGAAAATGACAAAAAATTTCCATCAAACCATGTTTTCCTCGTGAAAATACGAACAAATTTATGAATTTTGTCCAAAAATCATAAAAAATGTGAAAAAAATTGTTAAAAAAATTCACATTTCTACTAGGAGAACATGATAGCTGTAAATTTTTTTTTCTTATTTTCATGTCTTAGTTGTGTAGTTTTTGAAAATGACAAAAAATTTCCATCAAACCATGTTTTCCTCGTGAAAATACGAACAAATTTATGAATTTTGTCCAAAAATCATAAAAAATGTGAAAAAAATTGTTAAAAAAATTCACATTTCTACTAGGAGAACATGATAGCTGTAAATTTTTTTTTCTTATTTTCATGTATAAGTTGTGTAGTTTTTGAAAATGACAAAAAATTTCCATCAAACCATGTTTTCCTAGTGAAAATACGAACAAATTTATGAATTTTGTCCAAAAATCATAAAAAATATGAAAAAAATTGTTAAAAAAATTCACATTTCTACTAGGAGAACATGATAGCTGTAAATTTTTTTTTCTTATTTTCATGTATAAATTGTGTAGTTTTTGAAAATGACAAAAAATTTCCATCAAACCATGTTTTCCTCGTGAAAATACGAACAAATTTATGAATTTTGTCCAAAAATCTTAAAAAATGTGAAAAAAGTTGTTAAAAAAATTCACATTTCTACTAGGAGAACATGATAGCTGTAAATTTTTTTTTCTTATTTTCATGTATAAATTGTGTAGTTTTTGAAAATGACAAAAAATTTCCATCAAACCATGTTTTCCTCGTGAAAATACGAACAAATTTATGAATTTTGTCCAAAAATCTTAAAAAATGTGAAAAAAGTTGTTAAAAAAATTCACATTTCTACTAGGAGAACATGATAGTTGTCAATTTTTTTTTCTTATTTTCATGTATAAATTGTGTAGTTTTTGAAAATGACAAAAAATTTACATCAAACCATGTTTTCCTAGTGAAAAAACGAACAAATATATGAATTTTGTCCAAAAATCATAAAAAATGTGAAAAAAATTGTTAAAAAAATTCACATTTCTACTAGGAGAACATGATAGCTGTAAATTTTTTTTTCTTATTTTCATGTATAAGTTGTGTAGTTTTTGAAAATGACACAAAATTTCCATCAAACCATGTTTTCCTCGTGAAAATACGAACAAATTTATGAATTTTGTCCAAAAATCATAAAAAATGTGAAAAAAATTGTTAAAAAAATTCACATTTCTACTAGGAGAACATGATAGCTGTAAATTTTTTTTTCTTATTTTCATGTATAAGTTGTGTAGTTTTTGAAAATGACAAAAAATTTCCATCAAACCATGTTTTCCTAGTGAAAATACGAACAAATTTATGAATTTTGTCCAAAAATCATAAAAAATGTGAAAAAAATTGTTAAAAAAATTCACATTTCTACTAGGAGAACATGATAGCTGTAAATTTTTTTTTCTTATTTTCATGTATAAGTTGTGTAGTTTTTGAAAATGACAAAAAATTTCCATCAAACCATGTTTTCCTAGTGAAAATACGAACAAATTTATGAATTTTGTCCAAAAATCATAAAAAATATGAAAAAAATTGTTAAAAAAATTCACATTTCTACTAGGAGAACATGATAGCTGTAAATTTTTTTTTCTTATTTTCATGTATAAGTTGTGTAGTTTTTGAAAATGAAAAAAAATTTCCATCAAACCATGTTTTCCTAGTGAAAATACGAACAAAATTATGAATTTTGTCCAAAAATCATAAAAAATGTGAAAAAAATTGTTAAAAAAATTCACATTTCTACTAGGAGAACATGATAGCTGTAAATTTTTTTTTCTTATTTTCATGTATAAGTTGTGTAGTTTTTGAAAATGACAAAAAATTTCCATCAAACCATGTTTTCCTAGTGAAAATACGAACAAATTTATGAATTTTGTCCAAAAATCATAAAAAATGTGAAAAAAATTGTTAAAAAAATTCACATTTCTACTAGGAGAACATGATAGCTGTAAATTTTTTTTTCTTATTTTCATGTATAAGTTGTGTAGTTTTTGAAAATGACAAAAAATTTCCATCAAACCATGTTTTCCTAGTGAAAATACGAACAAATTTATGAATTTTGTCCAAAAATCATAAAAAATGTGAAAAAAATTGTTAAAAAAATTCACATTTCTACTAGGAGAACATGATAGCTGTAAATTTTTTTTTCTTATTTTCATGTATAAGTTGTGTAGTTTTTGAAAATGACAAAAAATTTCCATCAAACCATGTTTTCCTCGTGAAAATACGAACAAATTTATGAATTTTGTCCAAAAATCATAAAAAATGTGAAAAAAATTGTTAAAAAAATTCACATTTCTACTAGGAGAACATGATAGCTGTAAATTTTTTTTTCTTATTTTCATGTATAAGTTGTGTAGTTTTTGAAAATGACAAAAAATTTCCATCAAACCATGTTTTCCTAGTGAAAATACGAACAAAATTATGAATTTTGTCCAAAAATCATAAAAAATGTGAAAAAAATTGTTAAAAAAATTCACATTTCTACTAGGAGAACATGATAGCTGTAAATTTTTTTTTCTTATTTTCATGTCTAAGTTGTGTAGTTTTTGAAAATGACAAAAAATTTCCATCAAACCATGTTTTCCTAGTAAAAATACGAACAAATTTATGAACTTTGTCCAAAAATCATAAAAAATGTGAAAAAAATTGTTAAACAAATTCACATTTCTACTAGGAGAACATGATAGCTGTAAATTTTTTTTTCTTATTTTCATGTCTAAGTTGTGTAGTTTTTGAAAATGACAAAAAATTTCCATCAAACCATGTTTTCCTAGTGAAAATACGAACAAATTTATGAACTTTGTCCAAAAATCATAAAAAATGTGAAAAAAATTGTTAAACAAATTCACATTTCTACTAGGAGAACATGATAGTTGTCAATTTTTTTTTCTTATTTTCATGTATAAATTGTGTAGTTTTTGAAAATGACAAAAAATTTACATCAAACCATGTTTTCCTAGTGAAAAAACGAACAAATATATGAATTTTGTCCAAAAATCATAAAAAATGTGAAAAAAATTGTTAAAAAAATTCACATTTCTACTAGGAGAACATGATAGCTGTAAATTTTTTTTTCTTATTTTCATGTCTTAGTTGTGTAGTTTTTGAAAATGACAAAAAATTTCCATCAAACCATGTTTTCCTCGTGAAAATACGAACAAATTTATGAATTTTGTCCAAAAATCATAAAAAATGTGAAAAAAATTGTTAAAAAAATTCACATTTCTACTAGGAGAACATGATAGCTGTAAATTTTTTTTTCTTATTTTCATGTATAAGTTGTGTAGTTTTTGAAAATGACAAAAAATTTCCATCAAACCATGTTTTCCTAGTGAAAATACGAACAAATTTATGAATTTTGTCCAAAAATCATAAAAAATATGAAAAAAATTGTTAAAAAAATTCACATTTCTACTAGGAGAACATGATAGCTGTAAATTTTTTTTTCTTATTTTCATGTATAAATTGTGTAGTTTTTGAAAATGACAAAAAATTTCCATCAAACCATGTTTTCCTCGTGAAAATACGAACAAATTTATGAATTTTGTCCAAAAATCTTAAAAAATGTGAAAAAAGTTGTTAAAAAAATTCACATTTCTACTAGGAGAACATGATAGCTGTAAATTTTTTTTTCTTATTTTCATGTATAAATTGTGTAGTTTTTGAAAATGACAAAAAATTTCCATCAAACCATGTTTTCCTCGTGAAAATACGAACAAATTTATGAATTTTGTCCAAAAATCTTAAAAAATGTGAAAAAAGTTGTTAAAAAAATTCACATTTCTACTAGGAGAACATGATAGTTGTCAATTTTTTTTTCTTATTTTCATGTATAAATTGTGTAGTTTTTGAAAATGACAAAAAATTTACATCAAACCATGTTTTCCTAGTGAAAAAACGAACAAATATATGAATTTTGTCCAAAAATCATAAAAAATGTGAAAAAAATTGTTAAAAAAATTCACATTTCTACTAGGAGAACATGATAGCTGTAAATTTTTTTTTCTTATTTTCATGTCTTAGTTGTGTAGTTTTTGAAAATGACAAAAAATTTCCATCAAACCATGTTTTCCTCGTGAAAATACGAACAAATTTATGAATTTTGTCCAAAAATCTTAAAAAATGTGAAAAAAGTTGTTAAAAAAATTCACATTTCTACTAGGAGAACATGATAGCTGTAAATTTTTTTTTCTTATTTTCATGTATAAGTTGTGTAGTTTTTGAAAATGACACAAAATTTCCATCAAACCATGTTTTCCTCGTGAAAATACGAACAAATTTATGAATTTTGTCCAAAAATCATAAAAAATGTGAAAAAAATTGTTAAAAAAATTCACATTTCTACTAGGAGAACATGATAGCTGTAAATTTTTTTTTCTTATTTTCATGTATAAGTTGTGTAGTTTTTGAAAATGACAAAAAATTTCCATCAAACCATGTTTTCCTAGTGAAAATACGAACAAATTTATGAATTTTGTCCAAAAATCATAAAAAATGTGAAAAAAATTGTTAAAAAAATTCACATTTCTACTAGGAGAACATGATAGCTGTAAATTTTTTTTTCTTATTTTCATGTCTTAGTTGTGTAGTTTTTGAAAATGACAAAAAATTTCCATCAAACCATGTTTTCCTCGTGAAAATACGAACAAATTTATGAATTTTGTCCAAAAATCATAAAAAATGTAAAAAAATTGTTAAAAAAATTCACATTTCTACTAGGAGAACATGATAGCTGTAAATTTTTTTTTCTTATTTTCATGTATAAATTGTGTAGTTTTTGAAAATGACAAAAAATTTCCATCAAACCATGTTTTCCTCGTGAAAATACGAACAAATTTATGAATTTTGTCCAAAAATCTTAAAAAATGTGAAAAAAGTTGTTAAAAAAATTCACATTTCTACTAGGAGAACATGATAGTTGTCAATTTTTTTTTCTTATTTTCATGTATAAATTGTGTAGTTTTTGAAAATGACAAAAAATTTCCATCAAACCATGTTTTCCTAGTGAAAATACGAACAAATTTATGAATTTTGTCCAAAAATCATAAAAAATGTGAAAAAAATTGTTAAAAAAATTCACATTTCTACTAGGAGAACATGATAGCTGTAAATTTTTTTTTCTTATTTTCATGTCTTAGTTGTGTAGTTTTTGAAAATGACAAAAAATTTCCATCAAACCATGTTTTCCTCGTGAAAATACGAACAAATTTATGAATTTTGTCCAAAAATCATAAAAAATGTGAAAAAAATTGTTAAAAAAATTCACATTTCTACTAGGAGAACATGATAGCTGTAAATTTTTTTTTCTTATTTTCATGTATAAGTTGTGTAGTTTTTGAAAATGACAAAAAATTTCCATCAAACCATGTTTTCCTAGTGAAAATACGAACAAATTTATGAATTTTGTCCAAAAATCATAAAAAATATGAAAAAAATTGTTAAAAAAATTCTTATTTCTACTAGGAGAACATGATAGCTGTAAATTTTTTTTTCTTATTTTCATGTATAAATTGTGTTGTTTTTGAAAATGACAAAAAATTTCCATCAAACCATGTTTTCCTCGTGAAAATACGAACAAATTTATGAATTTTGTCCAAAAATCTTAAAAAATGTGAAAAAAGTTGTTAAAAAAATTCACATTTCTACTAGGAGAACATGATAGTTGTCAATTTTTTTTTCTTATTTTCATGTATAAATTGTGTAGTTTTTGAAAATGACAAAAAATTTCCATCAAACCATGTTTTCCTAGTGAAAATACGAACAAAATTATGAATTTTGTCCAAAAATCATAAAAAATGTGAAAAAAATTGTTAAAAAAATTCACATTTCTACTAGGAGAACATGATAGCTGTAAATTTTTTTTTCTTATTTTCATGTATAAATTGTGTAGTTTTTGAAAATGAAAAAAAATTTCCATCAAACCATGTTTTCCTAGTGAAAATACGAACAAATTTATGAATTTTGTCCAAAAATCATAAAAAATGTGAAAAAAATTGTTAAAAAAATTCACATTTCTACTAGGAGAACATGATAGCTGTAAATTTTTTTTTCTTATTTTCATGTAAAAGTTGTGTAGTTTTTGAAAATGACAAAAAATTTCCATCAAACCATAAATTTATGAATTTTGTCCAAAAATCATAAAAAATGTGAAAAAAATTGTTAAAAAAATTCACATTTCTACTAGGAGAACATGATAGCTGTAAATTTTTTTTTCTTATTTTCATGTCTTAGTTGTGTAGTTTTTGAAAATGACAAAAAATTTCCATCAAACCATGTTTTCCTCGTGAAAATACGAACAAATTTATGAATTTTGTCCAAAAATCATAAAAAATGTGAAAAAAATTGTTAAAAAAATTCACATTTCTACTAGGAGAACATGATAGCTGTAAATTTTTTTTTCTTATTTTCATGTATAAGTTGTGTAGTTTTTGAAAATGACAAAAAATTTCCATCAAACCATGTTTTCCTAGTGAAAATACGAACAAATTTATTAATTTTGTCCAAAAATCATAAAAAATGTGAAAAAAATTGTTAAAAAAATTCACATTTCTACTAGGAGAACATGATAGCTGTAAATTTTTTTTTCTTATTTTCATGTATAAGTTGTGTAGTTTTTGAAAATGACAAAAAATTTCCATCAAACCATGTTTTCCTAGTGAAAATACGAACAAAATTATGAATTTTGTCCAAAAATCATAAAAAATGTGAAAAAAATTGTTAAAAAAATTCACATTTCTACTAGGAGAACATGATAGCTGTAAATTTTTTTTTCTTATTTTCATGTATAAGTTGTGTAGTTTTTGAAAATGACAAAAAATTTCCATCAAACCATGTTTTCCTAGTGAAAATACGAACAAAATTATGAATTTTGTCCAAAAATCATAAAAAATGTGAAAAAAATTGTTAAAAAAATTCACATTTCTACTAGGAGAACATGATAGCTGTAAATTTTTTTTTCTTATTTTCATGTCTTAGTTGTGTAGTTTTTGAAAATGACAAAAAATTTCCATCAAACCATGTTTTCCTCGTGAAAATACGAACAAATTTATTAATTTTGTCCAAAAATCATAAAAAATGTGAAAAAAATTGTTAAAAAAATTCACATTTCTACTAGGAGAACATGATAGCTGTAAATTTTTTTTTCTTATTTTCATGTATAAGTTGTGTAGTTTTTGAAAATGACAAAAAATTTCCATCAAACCATGTTTTCCTAGTGAAAATACGAACAAATTTATGAATTTTGTCCAAAAATCATAAAAAATGTGAAAAAAATTGTTAAAAAAATTCACATTTCTACTAGGAGAACATGATAGCTGTAAATTTTTTTTTCTTATTTTCATGTCTTAGTTGTGTAGTTTTTGAAAATGACAAAAAATTTCCATCAAACCATGTTTTCCTCGTGAAAATACGAACAAATTTATGAATTTTGTCCAAAAATCATAAAAAATGTGAAAAAAATTGTTAAAAAAATTCACATTTCTACTAGGAGAACATGATAGCTGTAAAGTTTTTTTTCTTATTTTCATGTATAAATTGTGTAGTTTTTGAAAATGACAAAAAATTTCCATCAAACCATGTTTTCCTCGTGAAAATACGAACAAATTTATGAATTTTGTCCAAAAATCTTAAAAAATGTGAAAAAAGTTGTTAAAAAAATTCACATTTCTACTAGGAGAACATGATAGTTGTCAATTTTTTTTTTCTTATTTTCATGTATAAATTGTGTAGTTTTTGAAAATGACAAAAAATTTCCATCAAACCATGTTTTCCTAGTGAAAATACGAACAAAATTATGAATTTTGTCCAAAAATCATAAAAAATGTGAAAAAAATTGTTAAAAAAATTCACATTTCTACTAGGAGAACATGATAGCTGTAAATTTTTTTTTCTTATTTTCATGTATAAGTTGTGTAGTTTTTGAAAATGACAAAAAATTTCCATCAAACCATGTTTTCCTAGTGAAAATACGAACAAATTTATGAATTTTGTCCAAAAATCATAAAAAATGTGAAAAAAATTGTTAAAAAAATTCACATTTCTACTAGGAGAACATGATAGCTGTAAATTTTTTTTTCTTATTTTCATGTCTTAGTTGTGTAGTTTTTGAAAATGACAAAAAATTTCCATCAAACCATGTTTTCCTCGTGAAAATACGAACAAATTTATGAATTTTGTCCAAAAATCATAAAAAATGTGAAAAAAATTGTTAAAAAAATTCACATTTCTACTAGGAGAACATGATAGCTGTAAATTTTTTTTTCTTATTTTCATGTATAATTTGTGTAGTTTTTGAAAATGACAAAAAATTTCCATCAAACCATGTTTTCCTCGTGAAAATACGAACAAATTTATGAATTTTGTCCAAAAATCTTAAAAAATGTGAAAAAAGTTGTTAAAAAAATTCACATTTCTACTAGGAGAACATGATAGTTGTCAATTTTTTTTTCTTATTTTCATGTATAAGTTGTGTAGTTTTTGAAAATGACAAAAAATTTCCATCAAACCATGTTTTCCTAGTGAAAATACGAACAAATTTATGAATTTTGTCCAAAAATCATAAAAAATGTGAAAAAAATTGTTAAAAAAATTCACATTTCTACTAGGAGAACATGATAGCTGTAAATTTTTTTTTCTTATTTTCATGTCTTAGTTGTGTAGTTTTTGAAAATGACAAAAAATTTCCATCAAACCATGTTTTCCTCGTGAAAATACGAACAAATTTATGAATTTTGTCCAAAAATCATTAAAAATGTGAAAAAAATTGTTAAAAAAATTCACATTTCTACTAGGAGAACATGATAGCTGTAAATTTTTTTTTCTTATTTTCATGTATAAGTTGTGTAGTTTTTGAAAATGACAAAAAATTTCCATCAAACCATGTTTTCCTAGTGAAAATACGAACAAATTTATGAATTTTGTCCAAAAATCATAAAAAATATGAAAAAAATTGTTAAAAAAATTCTTATTTCTACTAGGAGAACATGATAGCTGTAAATTTTTTTTTCTTATTTTCATGTATAAATTGTGTTGTTTTTGAAAATGACAAAAAATTTCCATCAAACCATGTTTTCCTCGTGAAAATACGAACAAATTTATGAATTTTGTCCAAAAATCTTAAAAAATGTGAAAAAAGTTGTTAAAAAAATTCACATTTCTACTAGGAGAACATGATAGTTGTCAATTTTTTTTTCTTATTTTCATGTATAAATTGTGTAGTTTTTGAAAATGACAAAAAATTTCCATCAAACCATGTTTTCCTAGTGAAAATACGAACAAAATTATGAATTTTGTCCAAAAATCATAAAAAATGTGAAAAAAATTGTTAAAAAAATTCACATTTCTACTAGGAGAACATGATAGCTGTAAATTTTTTTTTTCTTATTTTCATGTATAAGTTGTATAGTTTTTGAAAATGACAAAAAATTTCCATCAAACCATGTTTTCCTAGTGAAAATACGAACAAATTTATGAATTTTGTCCAAAAATCATAAAAAATATGAAAAAAATTGTTAAAAAAATTCACATTTCTACTAGGAGAACATGATAGCTGTAAATTTTTTTTTCTTATTTTCATGTATAAATTGTGTAGTTTTTGAAAATGAAAAAAAATTTCCATCAAACCATGTTTTCCTAGTGAAAATACGAACAAATTTATGAATTTTGTCCAAAAATCATAAAAAATGTGAAAAAAATTGTTAAAAAAATTCACATTTCTACTAGGAGAACATGATAGCTGTAGATTTTTTTTTCTTATTTTCATGTAAAAGTTGTGTAGTTTTTGAAAATGACAAAAAATTTCCATCAAACCATAAATTTATGAATTTTGTCCAAAAATCATAAAAAATGTGAAAAAAATTGTTAAAAAAATTCACATTTCTACTAGGAGAACATGATAGCTGTAAATTTTTTTTTCTTATTTTCATGTCTTAGTTGTGTAGTTTTTGAAAATGACAAAAAATTTCCATCAAACCATGTTTTCCTCGTGAAAATACGAACAAATTTATGAATTTTGTCCAAAAATCATAAAAAATGTGAAAAAAATTGTTAAAAAAATTCACATTTCTACTAGGAGAACATGATAGCTGTAAATTTTTTTTTCTTATTTTCATGTATAAGTTGTGTAGTTTTTGAAAATGACAAAAAATTTCCATCAAACCATGTTTTCCTAGTGAAAATACGAACAAAATTATGAATTTTGTCCAAAAATCATAAAAAATGTGAAAAAAATTGTTAAAAACATTCACATTTCTACTAGGAGAACATGATAGCTGTAAATTTTTTTTTCTTATTTTCATGTATAAGTTGTGTAGTTTTTGAAAATGACAAAAAATTTCCATCAAACCATGTTTTCCTAGTGAAAATACGAACAAAATTATGAATTTTGTCCAAAAATCATAAAAAATGTGAAAAAAATTGTTAAAAAAATTCACATTTCTACTAGGAGAACATGATAGCTGTAAATTTTTTTTTCTTATTTTCATGTATAAGTTGTGTAGTTTTTGAAAATGACAAAAAATTTCCATCAAACCATGTTTTCCTAGTGAAAATACGAACAAAATTATGAATTTTGTCCAAAAATCATAAAAAATGTGAAAAAAATTGTTAAAAAAATTCACATTTCTACTAGGAGAACATGATAGCTGTAAATTTTTTTTTCTTATTTTCATGTAAAAGTTGTGTAGTTTTTGAAAATGACAAAAAATTTCCATCAAACCATAAATTTATGAATTTTGTCCAAAAATCATAAAAAATGTGAAAAAAATTGTTAAAAAAATTCACATTTCTACTAGGAGAACATGATAGCTGTAAATTTTTTTTTCTTATTTTCATGTCTTAGTTGTGTAGTTTTTGAAAATGACAAAAAATTTCCATCAAACCATGTTTTCCTCGTGAAAATACGAACAAATTTATGAATTTTGTCCAAAAATCATAAAAAATGTGAAAAAAATTGTTAAAAAAATTCACATTTCTACTAGGAGAACATGATAGCTGTAAATTTTTTTTTCTTATTTTCATGTATAAGTTGTGTAGTTTTTGAAAATGACAAAAAATTTCCATCAAACCATGTTTTCCTAGTGAAAATACGAACAAAATTATGAATTTTGTCCAAAAATCATAAAAAATGTGAAAAAAATTGTTAAAAAAATTCACATTTCTACTAGGAGAACATGATAGCTGTAAATTTTTTTTTCTTATTTTCATGTATAAGTTGTGTAGTTTTTGAAAATGACAAAAAATTTCCATCAAACCATGTTTTCCTAGTGAAAATACGAACAAAATTATGAATTTTGTCCAAAAATCATAAAAAATGTGAAAAAAATTGTTAAAAAAATTCACATTTCTACTAGGAGAACATGATAGCTGTAAATTTTTTTTTCTTATTTTCATGTATAAGTTGTGTAGTTTTTGAAAATGACAAAAAATTTCCATCAAACCATGTTTTCCTAGTGAAAATACGAACAAATTTATGAATTTTGTCCAAAAATCATAAAAAATGTGAAAAAAATTGTTAAAAAAATTCACATTTCTACTAGGAGAACATGATAGCTGTAAATTTTTTTTCTTATTTTCAAGTATAAATTGTGTAGTTTTTGAAAATGGCAAAAAATTTCTATCAAACCATGTTTTCCTAGTGAAAATACGAACAAATTTACAAATTTTGTCCAAAAATCATAAAAAATGTGAAAAAAATTGTTAAAAAAATTCACATTTCTACTAGGAGAACATGATAGCTGTAAATTTTTTTTTCTTATTTTCATGTATAAGTTGTGTAGTTTTTGAAAATTACAAAAAATTTCCATCATTCCATGTTTTCCTGGTGAAAATACGAACAAATTTATCAATTTTTTCCAAAAATCATAAAAAATGAGAAAAAAACTGTTAAAAAAAATCACATTTCTACTAGGAGAACATGATACCTACCTTGATTATATTAATTTCTTACCTATCTAGATGATATCAATTTTTTACCTACCTAGAAGATATCCAAATATGGGGCTTCATCTTTACTTACCAATCAGCATAGACTCATCTCCTGTCTACAACTGAAAAATAAAGACCCTGAAAATGATGTGGAGGATATTTGGCTTGAGGAATATGAGGATCAAGTTAATAATGAAGTGTATAGAGGTAATAGATAAATGATTACAAGATGGCATTATATTTCAATCACATTTTATTCAACACCTTAGCTACATTCAATCTGAGTTTGATTAATAAATCGTTTTATACACTAAACATTATTAATTACAGACACACATGTTGAGTGGCTGTATAAATTTGTATTTATTATTGCCTATATTTAAAACTCAATTTCAATATAATAGATTCTGAGTTAAACCAGGAGGCCATTGACCCTTACTCAAATTAAAATATATATGCAACAATCTAAAAACATTTGTATTTACAATTACCTATAATTAAAACTCAATTTAAATATAATAGATTCTGAGTTAGAAGCGAAAGTCGTACCCCAACCTTAATTAAGTACAATATTAAGATTTATATGCAACATTCTAAATACATTTGTATTTACAATTGCCTGCATTTAAAATTCAAGGTAAATTTAATAGATACGGAGTTAAACGAGAGGTCGTTGACCCTTACTTAAAGTAAAATATCAAGATTTATATGCAATATTCTAAATACATTTGTATTTACAATTGCCTATATTTAAAAATCAATTTAAATTTAATAGATTCGGAGTTCGGTCAACGAGATTAAATTAGATTAGATTCAACGGATTAGATTCGGTCAACGAGAAGGTCGTTGACCCTTACTTTAAGTAAAATATCAAGATTTATGTAGTTTTCAAAAAATTAATATGTATGGTGCGAGTAAATTTTTAAGTAAGATAATGATATTTTTATTATCTTTATCGAAATCTTGGAATAAAGATACCATCCTCACTGGGGTCCTTTCGCATATTGGAAGTCCAGTAATGAAGTAGTTGAGAACACTCATACTTAAAATATGGTTCTTTTCTCGTCAAGATCCAAATGTGATCAAGAAAATGAAAACAAATTAAATACTTTGGCTATTAATTAATAAGGCATTTTGTATTGTACTATGATGCGATTTGTACTATGTGCCCTTTCTTCAAAATTGTGAGTCCTTTTGTGCTTTATTCTTTTGGTTTGTGGGAAAATGTGGTATATATTTTAATGAACTATTATTCGAAAGACTTTCCCAAAAACTGAATGATTAAGGGGGTCCTTGGTACAAAATCTCGGCTCTTTGACTTTAGACTATCACAACAGAACGTAATTCCAAGATTAATTGTAGGAGAATATATCATTTCAATTTTCAATTTCAGCATAAACATCTAAAAGATTTACCTACATAGCACTTTTACACACTACTTTGTATTTTTATACATTTGTGCATGTGTATAAAGTAAAATATACAGTACATGCATTAACTAATGAACTCGGTATATACCAGGTATTTAAGAAATTGACTCACTAGTTTTTTAATTAAAATTCGCTTTAGTAAAAATAGATACACAACCATTTTCCAAAAAATTACAAATTTATTCCATTATTTAAGAATACATAAAATGAAAATAGTGGAAACTTTTATTGTATGGGGGGTACACACGGAGTTAGACAGGAAATTCGTGGAGACATTTATTAACAGAGTAATACCTGCAATAATAACAGAGTAATACCTGCATTTAATACCTGCAATAAATTTTCAAACTGAATTCAATCGTTTCCTGAAATAAAAATCTTTACCTATCATGTCGGAACTTAATTTTGTAAAGATCTTTTTTGTGTGTACAATTAGCTAAGAAATAAATTCTATAGTGATCTTTGTTAACGTAAAACTAATAGTTTACGAAATATTTCAGAAAAACGTTTAAGTTTTCAGTAAAAGTTTACGAAATATACGACTATAAACCAAGTCAAATAGTACTCGGTTTATAGTCGTATATTTCGTAAACTTTTACTGAAACAAAAAAAAAGAAAAAAAAAAGGTTCACAAAATTAAATTCACGCAGGAACAATAGTTCTCAATATATACGACTGGGGCCAAGTCAAATAGTACTTTTACCTGGGAAGTAAAGTTACTTTAAGTATAAGTCAAATAGTACTCGTACTTAAAGTAACTTTACTTCGCAGGTAAAAGTACTATTTGACTTGGCCCCAGTCGTATATATTGAGAACTATTGTTCCTGCGTGAATTTAATTTTGTAAAGAACCATTTTATTTTTGTGGAATTAGTTAAGAAATAAATTTAAAAATGACCATCGTGAACTTAAAACCAAAGTTTATTAATTATTTCAGAAAAACTGATTTTCAGGTATGAATTTGAGCTTCAATAATTTTTTTTATTAAGCGCGATTCCGTCATGGACTTTTTGCCATGTTTTTATCGTGCCAAAAAGCAGATAATTCTGTTGGAGTATTCTTGAATAAATCGACTTCCACCCATAGTTCTTTGGCTATTTGTGTCCATCAGAGAATGGGGATGAAATTAAAGTTGTTTCAGGGATCTGTAACAAAAAAAATTTTTAGTTAAAAATGTAAAAAATTTACAGTTTCGAGATAAATTTTGACAACTGACCCAACGATCCCCAAGCGTAAACTTTACTTCGCTGCCTTAGCTGTTGAATAGAAGATACTTGCAATGGCACTCAGACCATAGTTCTTTGACAATTTATGTCCATCAGAGAATGTGGCCAAACTTAAAGTTGTTTCAGGGATCTGTAACAAATATAAAATTTTTAGTTAAAACTGTAAAAAATTTACAGTTTCGAGATAAACTTTGACAACTGACCCAACGATCCCCAAGCATAAACATTACTTCGCCGCCTTAGCTAGCCGAATAGAAGATACTTGCAATGGCACTCAGACCATAGTTCTTTGACAATTTAAGTCCATCAGAGAATGTGGCCAAACTTAAAGTTGTTTCAGGGATCTGTAACAAATATAAAATTTTTAGTTAAAACTGTAAAAAATTTACAGTTTCGAGATAAACTTTGACAACTGACCCAACGATCCCCAAGCATAAACATTACTTCGCCGCCTTAGCTAGCCGAATAGAAGATACTTGCAATGGCACTCAGACCATAGTTCTTTGACAATTTAAGTCCATCAGAGAATGTGGCCAAACTTAAAGTTGTTTCAGGGATCTGTAACAAATATAAAATTTTTAGTTAAAACTGTAAAAAATTTACAGTTTCGAGATAAACTTTGACAACTGACCCAACGATCCCCAAGCATAAACATTACTTCGCCGCCTTAGCTAGCCGAATAGAAGATACTTGGATATATGGAAAAACAGAAAAACAGAAAAACGTTCGAGATTTTCTAAATCTGTAACAAAGGAAATTTATTTTAAATTGGTGGAAATTAGTATTTAAGTAATAAATATTTGACGGAAATATACCTTTCAAAATCCTATAATTCCCGAAGTTTCCATATTTTTTCGAAGATAATCTGTTGAAAGTAAAAGATTTTTAAATAATGGAAAACCAAATATAAATCATGGAAAACCACATTACGAATATTTCGTAAAGTGGTTTTAAACATACCTTCAAAACTTCCATAACCAGATCCATGTCCATAAAAAAGTACCTGAAAGGGAAAACCTAACCGGAAACCTAACCAGAACGATATATGTTTTAAAATATAAAATGTGGATAGTTCCAGCTGTCCTGTTTTATTGGATCCAAATAATGTCCCGCGCAAATCTGCCCAGGACTCAAAGACTGCCTATAAACTATCTTGCACTAATAACTGGTTAAAACCAGTTTGAACCAGGTCCTGTTTTTAAAATGATCCTAGATGAACTTGCCATAATATACTCGTTCTCCAAATCATCACACCGTGATAGGGACATGCGGAAAGACTCAAAACAGAAATCGTTTGGTATACAAACGGCTACAAAACAGCATGCAAACAAATGATCAATTAGTGGATAAACGTTAAACACTGTGTGATCACTGGGAAATATACCGCAACAACAATAAACTGGGGAAAAAACTTTTTAGAAATGCAGCCAAGAAGCTGCCGTCCCTCCCCTCGAAGCATTCTAACTAAACAGGATACAACTTCGAAAGTTGACCGGATTCAACTCCAAACATTATCACCATCGAAACCACCTGCAGATAATAAGACTCCACAATGGATCCATTATGTGCCCTGAGACTGTGCAACGAGGAGGAGGAAATATCCAGCTACATCATTTTTGCTGCGAACCATCAATCGATTACTCTAGATATTACATATTCGGTGTATCTCACGCCGAATAATATAAACCCTCATGAAAACCTGATAGGCATGCTCCTGGCTATACCCAAGATATGGAAGAAGCGAACTTCGCCAGACTGAACTGGAAGAAGGAGCACAAAGGACCACAAAGTCGATGTGCAATACATTCACCATACTCCAAGATTTATCTATCCACCTATCTAGGAAAAAATACGGGAGAAATTTGTTTGTAGTATTCACAATTTAAATACAAATTGATCCCGATAGCATCCTAATAAACTAACCCACAATTTATCGAATCTTTTTCGAACAGAACAAAAATTCAATTGCAAAACGCAGATCTCCATTTATTGTAATAAACCGTCTGTAAATTAATGATAGATTCTGGATTATATCGTGTCAAAAAAGTATTTATTCACATTTTAGATAAATAAACGATTTCCGTATAAAGTCACTGATTTTGATAACATTTTGTTTTTCGATGTGGACATTGAACACCGCATCATCGATGATGAATCAGTGAGGGAATCAACCTTTAGTTGAATTTATTATCGCCTGCGTGTAACAAATACCTATAACAACCCTTATGTTCATGTCGAACCTTCAAAAGTACATTTATTAATAGAAGATCATGCACAGAAGATCTATGAAAATTATCCATTCAAGACACTGGGAAAAAAAGAAAATCAACATTTTATTTAGTTGAGATTCATTATTTATTCAACAACTAATCTGGGATTGGGGGGGAGGGACTGGGACTAAAGATTGCATTCTTTCGTATCCCTCCTGCCATAGTTTGAACCAATTCAATCTCTCAACGATCAGCAATCATTCACAATTCAATAGCTTTATTTTGAAGTCGAATAGTTCTACAGCTATCATCCAAATTTTCTGGTAGGATCATTTGATCAATTAAATTTAAAGTTTGTGGTACGATCATTTGAATGCGTTGGGAATTTGATGGTAAATTTTACCATAACGGTCGGTAAGAACTGTTTTTTTTTAATTCAGATTAATTGATTCATATAAAAATAAATTAATTGAAATTAATTAATTAATTCTTTAAATCAATATCAATAAAATTCAACAATAATAATACCTACTCGAAATACTTGGAATTTACTTTTTTCAATATTTGCAAATAAGTAACTTTTATTTGGCGAAATGACAAATTAAAATCGCAAAATTTTGAATAATAACAATTCGATCAACTGAATTAGAATTCATTATGTGTATTTATACTTTTTGTAAAATTGATTGAATAGATTTTAAGGACTTTGTTTTTGAAAATATCCGTATTCTTTGGACCATATTTGGATTGGATGTTCAATTAGTTTACGTGAAACTAATTTTATTTCAACGACTTGTAAAAACAACAATTCATTCTTTAATTTAACAAACGCAGTTTTTTCCATTTTTATGGTGATTAAAAAATCGATAGAATTTTACCAAAAAGTTTTGATGTCATAAAAACGAACATCAAAATATTTAAACTATAATACCAAATTAGGAATACCATTATTCCTGCATTACCAACGAATTGATCAACTTATACAATTGTAGGTACCCCCAACAAGTGCCAACTATTCGGACTACTAAAAGTAATTGTCCAGAATTTAAATGTAATTTTGAATTGAATATCTAAACTAAAAAGATTTATTTTATCACTTCAATTCCTTAATTGATTTTAAAAAATCCAATTTTATATCCATAATGTGGCTTCTATCACTCGCCCAAAAATAATTCTGGTCAAATAATATTACCCAAACAAAATCCCTGCGCAGATGATTTTACTTAGATAATTTGAAAGCTATATTTTGTGCACAAAGTTGAATTTAATAAAAGAACGTAGAAATTTCAAAATAATAAAATTCTTTTCGGTTCAGAATCTTGAATGCACAATTACATTCCACGTTCCGAGCAATGAATTTTAGCAGGAACACGTTAGCACTTCTACGGGTAACAACTGTATAAATTAATTAACATTTATCGACGATTTATAATGATCGTAAATCTGAAAATCGCTGCGTTTGTTTATTAAAGACACAAATTTTGTAACTAATCAAGTCAAATCGAACAAAATTGATTTTACATAAACCAATCAATTAAGACAACATACAAGACAAGTTTAGTCCCTAAAAAAATAGGAATATTTTGGAACAAAGACCCTAAAGCCTAAACCTAATCAACTTTATTAAAAGTTTAAAATATAATGACTTGTAATTAATTAATTAAACTGATGTTATAATTCTAAATTTCATTTTAATTTGTCATTACCTAACCAAATAAACATTACTGTCGCCGCTACTATTTAAAAACAATTAACCCAAACCCAAAATTTAAATGAATTTTAAAATAATATAGAAAAAAGTAAATTACGATTGTCGAGTATTAATTAATATAGTTGAAATAATTAATGTTGATTTCAATTAGAATCAACTCATTAGAATCAACTCATTTGAATCAAATCAAATGAATCAAATCAATTAAATCAGTTTCAAAGAATCAATTCATCTGAATAACAACAAAAAACCGTTATTAATGATCAACAAAATCGAACGTTGACAAATGACTGCACCACAATTTCAAATTTAATTAATTTGATAAAATAATGTAGAAAACGATTTTCTACATTAATTACCAGACAGTTAGATTTGATTGGCTGTAGAATTAATTATTCGAAAAACGAAGCTATTGAACTGTGAATGAAAGCTAATGGTTGTGAGATTGAATTGGCGAAAACTGTGGCCGGAATACGAATGCAATTTTTAGTCGTAGAATAATGAATCTAAACTAAAATGTCGATTTTCTCAGTTTATCCAGTTTCTCGAATGGATAATTTTCGTCTTCGGTGAAGGATCTTCATTAAATGAACTTTTGAAGGTTCATGAATGAAACATAAAGGTTGTTACATTTGTTACAGGCAGGGGATATTCAATACAACTAAAGGTTGCTTTACATCACTGATTCATCGCCGAAGCGGTGTTCAATGTTCGAAACACAAAAATACTGAATCGGTGACTTCATACAAAAATCGTTACCTTTTTATCTAAAATATGTATTTTCTCGACAAAACATTAGATCCTGAAAATTCGATTTATATTTACATAAAATTTAAAACGCAAAATCATCCTTGATATTACAATGTCTGTCTCTGTTCTGCCTAAGAATCAAATATAATTGTAAGTTAGCCGGACTTTGCTACCAAGATCAATTGCATTTAAATCGTGAACATTGCCAAAAAAAGGTCCCACGTATTAAAATGACTACAACAATGATAGATAAATCTGGGGGTATGGTAAATATTACCTTTCGACCAAATGGCACGTTCTGCTCCCTCTTCTAAACTTCAGGCTGATGAGGTTAGCTACTCCCATATCTTGGCAATCCAGAAGCTTGATTATCATGTTTTCCTGTAGGCAATCGAGAGACTCGCAGTTAAAGATGGTGAATGATATGTCCTCCCCGCCGCACAGTCGGCATATAATAGATCCATTGTGTGTGTGAGTCCTTTTGTAGGTGCTTGCGCAGGTGATAATGTCTGATGGTGAATCCAGCTAACTAACTAAGTGGTATCCTGTTCATGTTAACCTTTTGGATGCATTCCGAAACAGTACCTATATTCTCGAGTTTTTGTTGCGATTTATTTGCCAGTTATCACGATGTTCAAAGTCGATCCACTCGTTGGTCACATGTTTGTTCGCTGTTTTTCGAATTCCTAAAATATTCTATACTTCCCTCGTGTCCCTATCACATACTGTGAATGGTTTTGAGAAGGAGTATATTACGGGAAGTACATATGTGTTCATTTAAAAACAGGACCTGTGCATGACCAGGGCATGACGTTATTTAATTAATAAATCAAATCAAATTAGGAATAATTTGATGCAAAGTAATTTTTGAAAATTACCGAAGTTTAGCAAATTTGACGAATTTGTCTATTACCCGGACCTCGATAGCAAAATTAGGTAGAGTTGGACTCATGATTATATGAATTCCAAATTTCCATATTATAGATCAAAGCTCCCTTAAATATGGACCATCAGCTTCTAGAAATCTGACGGACAAGACAAATATTCACGACACAAACAGGACAATCAGTACCTAAC
This sequence comes from Nineta flava, assembly GCA_963920215.1. Taxonomy (NCBI): domain Eukaryota; kingdom Metazoa; phylum Arthropoda; class Insecta; order Neuroptera; family Chrysopidae; genus Nineta; species Nineta flava. Next base: position 653,013 of record OY986046.1, read on the forward strand.
ATATAATATACTTTAAAACATTCGCGAGGGGAGAGAATGTATACATTCTTTAGGGGCCATGGCAGGTTCTAGCTTCTTGGGCCCAGAAGCTAGTACCTGGAAACCTGCGGTGGGCAGGGATCGGTTTCACTTTTCCCTGAAGCACTCCTGCGGACGCACGAGTACCCCCGCTACCCGAGAGCTTTGATGACGAATTTAATGAAGTTTAAAAAAATATAATCTATGTCATCAATTGTTTGAAATGGAAAACTTAACCAACCTATAATATAACCTAAGGGCAACCATATTAGCAATGCATACAGACGTTATAGTTTAAAATAAAAATAAAAACAATTCCAAAATAGTTTATTAGTTTATCCTAAAACTACCCACAAACCTTTACTCCTTAACAATTATTCAACCCATGTTCTTCAAAATTTGATCCAAACATTGCAATTGATTTTACTTGAAAGATCAGTTTAATTTTAATTTTACATTTGTATTTACAATTGCCTATATTTAAAACTCAATTTAAATTTAATAGATTCTGAGTTAAACGCGAAGGTCGTTGACCCTTGAAGTAAAAAGTCAAAATTTATATGCAACCGTCTAAATACATTTGTATTAAAAATTGCCTATATTTAAAACTCAATTTAAATTTAATAGATTCTGAGTTAAACAAGAAGTTCGTTGACCCTTACTTAAAGTAAAATATCAAGATTTATATACAACCGTCTAAATACATTTGTATTTACAATTGCCTATATTTCAAACTCAATTAAAACTTAACAGATTCTGAGTTAAACGAGAAGGTCGTTGACCCTTAAAGTGAAAAGTCTAGATTTTTTATGCAACCAAACTGGATATTTAATTAAAACACGAATAGGAATGTTTTTGGGGGGATCTATCGCATACTCAAATTTTCGGAATAAAATCCTGAAACACCGTGTACATATATAAATATAGGTATAAATATATTCAAGGAAAGGTGTTTAGGTAACCAAACTAGATATTTAAAGAAAACGTGAAAAGGAGGGTTTTTGGGGAGAACTTTCGCTTTTTCAAATTTTTGGAATAAAATCCTGAAACACCGTGTACATATATAAATATAGGTATAAATATATTCAAGGAAAGATGTTTAGGTATCAAAACTGGTTATTTAATTAAAACACGAAAAGGAATGTTTTTGGGGGGATCTATCGCATACTCAAATTTTCGGAATAAAATCCTGAAACACCGTGTACATATATAAATATAGGTATAAATATTTTCAAGGAAAGGTGTTTAGGTATCCAAACTGGATATTTAATTAAAACACGAAGAGGAATGTTTTTGGGGGGATCTATCGCATACTGAAATTTTCGGAATAAAATCCTGAAACACCGTGTACATATATAAATATAGGTATAAATATATTCAAAGAAAGATGTTTAGGTATCAAAACTGGTTATTTAATTAAAACACGAAAAGGAATGTTTTTGGGGGAATCTATCGCTTACCCAAATTTTCGGAATAAAATCCTGAAACACCGTGTACATATAAAAATATAAGTATAAATATATTTAAAAAAAGGTGTTTAGGTATCCAAACTGGATATTTAATTAAAACACGAAAAGGAATGTTTTTGGGAGGATCTATCGCATACTTAAATTTTCGGAATAAAATCCTGAAACACCGTGTACATATATAAATATAGGTATAAATATATTCAAGGAAAGGTGTTTAGGTATCCAAACTGGATATTTAATTAAAACACGAAAAGGAATGTTTTTGGGGGGATCTATCGCTTACCCAAATTTTCGGAATAAAATCCTGAAACACCGTGTACATATATAAATATAGGTATAAATATATTCAAGGAAAGGTGTTTAGGTATCAAAACTGGATATTTAATTAAAACACGAAAAGGAATGTTTTTGGGGGGATCTATCGCATACTGAAATTTTCGGAATAAAATCCTGAAACACCGTGTACATATATAAATATAGGTATAAATATATTCAAGGAAAGGTGTTTAGGTATCCAAACTAGATATTTTAAAGAAAACATGAAAAAGAGGGTTTTTGGGCAATTCTATCGTATATTAAAATTTTCGGAATAAAATCCTGAAACACCGTGTAAATATATAAATGTAGGTATAAAAATATTCACGGAAAGGTGTTTAGGTATCCAAACTGGATATTTAATTAAAACACGAAAAGGAATGTTTTTGGGGGGATCTATCGCATACTGAAATTTTCGGAATAAAATCCTGAAACACCGTGTACATATATAAATATAGGTATAAATATATTCAAGGAAAGATGTTTAGGTATCAAAACTGGTTATTTAATTAAAACACGAAAAGGAATGTTTTTGGGGGGATCTATCGCATACTCAAATTTTCGGAATAAAATCCTGAAACACCGTGTACATATATAAATATAGGTATAAATATTTTCAAGGAAAGGTGTTTAGGTATCCAAACTAGATATTTAAATAAAACGTGAAAAGGAGGGCTTTTGGGGAGATCTTTAGCTTTTTCAAATTTTTGGAATAAAATCCTGAAACACCGTGTACATATATAAATATAGGTATAAATATATTCAAGGAAAGGTGTTTAGGTTTCCAAACTGGATATTTAATTAAAACACGAAAAGGAATGTTTTTGGGGGGATCTATCGCATACTCAAATTTTCGGAATAAAATCCTGAAACACCGTGTACATATATAAATATAAGTATAAATATATTCAAGGAAAGGTGTTTAGGTATCCAAACTGGATATTTAATTAAAACACGAAAAGGAATGTTTTTGGAGGGATCTATCGCATACTGAAATTTTCGGGATAAAATCCTGAAACACCGTGTACATATATAAGTATAGGTATAAATATATTCATGGAAATGTGTTTAGGTATCCAAACTGGATATTTAATTAAAACACGAAAAGGAATGTTTTTGGGAGGATCTATCGCATACTCAAATTTTCGGAATAAAATCCTGAAACACCGTGTACATATATAAATATAAGTATAAATATATTCATGGAAATGTGTTTAGGTATCCAAACTGGATATTTAATTAAAACACGAAAAGGAATGTTTTTGGGAGGATCTATCGCATACTCAAATTTTCGGAATAAAATCCTGAAACACCGTGTACATATATAAATATAGGTATAAATATATTCAAGGAAAGGTGTTTAGGTATCCAAACTGGATATTTAATTAAAACACGAAAAGGAATGTTTTTGGGGGGATCTATCGCATACTCAAATTTTCGGAATAAAATCCTGAAACACCGTGTACATATATAAATATAAGTATAAATATATTTAAAAAAAGGTGTTTAGGTATCCAAACTGGATATTTAATTAAAACACGAAAAGGAATGTTTTTGGGAGGATCTATCGCATACTTAAATTTTCGGAATAAAATTTTGAAACACCGTGTACATATATAAATATAGGTATAAATATATTCAAGAAAAGGTGTTTAGGTATCCAAACTGGATATTTAATTAAAACACGAAAAGGAATGTTTTTGGGGGGATCTATCGCTTACCCAAATTATCGGAATAAAATCCTGAAACACCGTGTACATATATAAATATAGGTATAAATATATTCAAGGAAAGGTGTTTAGGTATCAAAACTGGATATTTAATTAAAACACGAAAAGGAATGTTTTTGGGGGGATCTATCGCATACTGAAATTTCCGGAATAAAATCCTGAAACACCGTGTACATATATAAATATAGGTATAAATATATTCAAGGAAAGGTGTTTAGGTATCCAAACTAGATATTTTAAAGAAAACATGAAAAAGAGGGTTTTTGGGCAATTCTATCGTATATTAAAATTTTCGGAATAAAATCCTGAAACACCGTGTAAATATATAAATGTAGATATAAATATATTCACGGAAAGGTGTTTAGGTATCCAAACTGGATATTTAATTAAAACACGAAAAGGAATGTTTTTGGGGGGATCTATCGCATACTGAAATTTTCGGAATAAAATCCTGAAACACCGTGTACATATATAAATATAGGTATAAATATATTCAAGGAAAGATGTTTAGGTATCAAAACTGGTTATAAATATAGGTATAAATATTTTCAAGGAAAGGTGTTTAGGTATCCAAACTAGATATTTAAATAAAACGTGAAAAGGAGGGCTTTTGGGGAGATCTTTAGCTTTTTCAAATTTTTGGAATAAAATCCTGAAACACCGTGTACATATATAAATATAGGTATAAATATATTCAAGGAAAGGTGTTTAGGTTTCCAAACTGGATATTTAATTAAAACACGAAAAGGAATTTTTTTTGGGGGGATCTATCGCATACTCAAATTTTCGGAATAAAATCCTGAAACACCGTGTACATATATAAATATAAGTATAAATATATTCAAGGAAAGGTGTTTAGGTATCCAAACTGGATATTTAATTAAAACACGAAAAGGAATGTTTTTGGAGGGATCTATCGCATACTGAAATTTTCGGGATAAAATCCTGAAACACCGTGTACATATATAAATATAAGTATAAATATATTCAAGGAAAGGTGTTTAGGTATCCAAACTGGATATTTAATTAAAACACGAAAAGGAATGTTTTTGGGGGGATCTATCGCATACTCAAATTTTCGGAATAAAATCCTGAAACACCGTGTACATATATAAATATAAGTATAAATATATTTAAAAAAAGGTGTTTAGGTATCCAAACTGGATATTTAATTAAAACACGAAAAGGAATGTTTTTGGGGGGATCTATCGCTTACCCAAATTTTCGGAATAAAATCCTGAAACACCGTGTACATATATAAATATAAGTATAAATATATTCAAGGAAAGGTGTTTAGGTATCCAAACTGGATATTTAATTAAAACACGAAAAGGAATGTTTTTGGGGGGATCTATCGCATACTCAAATTTTCGGAATAAAATCCTGAAACACCGTGTACATATATAAATATAGGTATAAATATATTCAAGGAAAGGTGTTTAGGTATCAAAACTGGATATTTAATTAAAACACGAAAAGGAATGTTTTTGGGGGGATCTATCGCATACTGAAATTTTCGGAATAAAATCCTGAAACACCGTGTACATATATAAATATAGGTATAAATATATTCAAGGAAAGGTGTTTAGGTATCCAAACTGGATATTTAATTAAAACACGAAAAGGAATGTTTTTGGGGGGATCTATCGCTTACCCAAATTTTCGGAATAAAATCCTGAAACACCGTGTACATATATAAATCAAGGTATAAATATATTCAAGGAAAGGTGGTTAGGTATCCAAACTAAATATTTAATTAAAACACGAAAAGGAGTGTTTTTGGGGGGATCTATCGCATACTAAAATTTTCGGAATAAAGTCCTGAAACACCGTGTACATATATAAATATAGGTATAAAAAAATTCAAGGAACGGTGTTTAGATATCCAAACTAGATATTTAATTAAAACACGAAAAGGAATATTTTTGGGGGGATCTATCTCATACTCAAATTTTCGGAATAAAATCCTGAAACACCGTGTACATATATAAATATAGGTATAAAAAAATTCAAGGAACGGTGTTTAGATATCCAAACTAGATATTTAATTAAAACACGAAAAGGAATATTTTTGGGGGGATCTATCTCATACTCAAATTTTCGGAATAAAATCCTGAAACACCGTGTACATATATAAATATAGGTATAAATATATTCAAGGGACGGTGTTTAGATATCCAAACTAGATATTTAATTAAAACACGAAAAGGAGTGTTTTTGGGGGGATCTATCCCATACTCAAATTTTCGGAATAAAATCCTGAAACACCGTGTACATATATAAATATAGGTATAAAAATATTCAAGGAACGGTGTTTAGATATCCAAACTAGATATTTAATTAAAACACGAAAAGGAATATTTTTGGGGGGATCTATCGCATACTAAAATTTTCGGAATAAAATCCTGAAACACTGTGTACATATATAAATATAGGTATAAATATATTCAAGGGACGGTGTTTAGGTATCCAAATTAAAAATTTAATAAAAACACGAAAAGGAGTGTTTTTGGGGGGATCTATCGCCTACTAAAATTTTCGGAATAAAATCCTGAAACACCGTGCACATATATAAATATAGGTATAAAAATATTCAAGGAACGGTGTTTAGGTATCCAAACTAGATATTTAATTAAAACACGAAAAGGAATATTTTTGGGGGGATCTATCGCATACTCAAATTTTCGGAATAAAATCCTGAAACACTGTGTACATATATAAATATAGGTATAAATATATTCAAGGAAAGGTGTTTAGGTATCCAAACTAGATATTTAATTAAAACACGAAAAGGAATAATTTTGGGGGGATCTATCTCATACTCAAATTTTCGGAATAAAATCCTGAAACACCGTGTACATATATAAATATAGGTATAAAAAAATTCAAGGAACGGTGTTTAGATATCCAAACTAGATATTTAATTAAAACACGAAAAGGAATATTTTTGGGGGGATCTATTTCATACTCAAATTTTCGGAATAAAATCCTGAAACACCGTGTACATATATAAATATAGGTATAAATATATTCAAGGGACGATGTTTAGGTATCCAAACTAAATATTTAATTAAAACACGAAAAGGAGTGTTTTTGGGGGGATCTATCGCATACTCAAATTTTCGGAATAAAATCCTGAAACACCGTGTACATATATAAATATTGGTATAAAAAAATTCAAGGAACGGTGTTTAGATATCCAAACTAGATATTTAATTAAAACACGAAAAGGAATATTTTTGGGGGAATCTATCTCATACTCAAATTTTCGGAATAAAATCCTGAAACACCGTGTACATATATAAATATAGTTATAAATATATTCAAGGAAAGGTGTTTAGGTATCCAAACTAGATATTTAAAGAAAACGTGAAAAGGAGGGTTTTTGGGGACATCTTTCGCTTTTTCAAATTTTTGGAAAAAAATCTTGAAACACCGTGTACATATATAAATATAGGTATAAATATATTCAAGGAAAGGTGTTTAGGTTTCCAAACTGGATATTTAATTAAAACACGAAAAGGAATGTTTTTGGGGGGATCTATCGCATACTCAAATTTTCGGAATAAAATCCTGAAACACCGTGTACATATATAAATATAGGTTTAAATATATTCAAGGAACGGTGTTTAGGTATCCAAACTGGATATTTAATTAAAACACGAAAAGGAATGTTTTTGGGAGGATCTATAGCATACTCAAGATTTCGGAATAAAATCCTGAAACACCGTGTACATATATAAATATAGGTATAAATATATTCCAGGAAAGGTGTTTAGGCATCCAACTAGATATTTTAAAAATTTAAAGAAACCGGCCTGTCACTTTCATATATATACAGTAAGATATTCGAGCTTAGAATGTGACTTACTGATTCAAATATATTGAATGCGAGAGTGCAGTTAGATTCACATGATCCCTTTTATAGAATATAGAAAAGGGCAATCCTAGTACTTATTAAAAGTATCTTCAGATGCACGAAACAAGACCTAGAGACTACCTAGATCTTTTGTTTTGAAACTTGCGAAGTCCCTTACTATCCTGTATGTTGAAGGAGGGAAAGTTTTACATTTCGAAATATTAACAAAAAAAATTGCACCCGAAAAAAATATTAAGAATTCAATCGATTATAGAAACTTAGAGTCTACCACAAACCTTTAGTCCTCGAACTACCCCGATCGAATGCTCACGTTAGGACACATATCTGAAACAATAGAAAAAGTACTGAAATTAGTGAAGTTTGTTACTTGCCTTAGTCCTAGCTTATGTAACGGTTAGAAATATTGGTTTTAAACAAAATTTCAATACAGAATTCCTGCATGTCTGCCCGTCAGTCCGTCTGTCTGTATTAGAGTGTAAAAGCAAAACCATGGATAACGATAGTGTTTCTTGAACGACTTCTAAGAAGTAATATATAAAATACAAGCTATGTTTTTGTACATCTATGCGTGTACAGAAGTATAATGAACAGTGCAAGTACTGATCAAGGGCTCAGTAAATATAGCGAGTATTTAAACAATTTAATTTGCAGTTAGAGGTCAATCCATTTCAAATCAACAAAGTTCAGATTAAAAGCTCGTTGACAGCTTGCAAACTAACTAACTGCTTTGTCAACGACCATAATTTGTCGATGTGAAATAGACGGATTCTAATAAGTTGTTACTTGTTGACTAACAAAACTGATTGTCACGGTTTGGTCGCATTCGAGGAGCTTCAATATAGAAATTAACTCACCGATAGTGTAGTCCATTCATCGCAGTCGTCATATTCCATTCCATACCCAGGGCACACAGAAACCGCACTTTGCACGATTCGCACTCAAATAATCACCAAAAAGCAAACGCTTTTTGGTGATTAAAGCAAACACTTCTTTACGACTCTAATCAGCACTTTTTAAAGTTTCACTAAGTTTTAAAAGCAATGACTCTACTGTAAGCTATTTTTAAGATTTTAAAGTTCATTCACAAATTTTCGCGATCGTGTTATCGCGCCGCGTGTAAACACGTTTTGACCGATAAGCTATGACCGGACCGTTAGCTATAATCGTCTTCGTTGGATGAGATATTTTGGACCTGAAAGGAAAAAACGAAAATATTAGATTACAAAAAAATGCAAAAGACAGGAAAAACCCTGTAAATCTTTATAATTACCTCGCGATTGTTCCCAATATTTGTTTATTTGTTGTTGTCCAGTGAAGTAGTAGGTAAAAATTAGCTGACCTCTTAGAAAATACTCGTGGAAAAAGAAACAAAGTTATTGAAAATCTAATCAATTTATCTTTGAGCTATTTCTGCACAAAAAAGGTCCTATCCAAAATTAATGAAGGTTAATTTTTTTTGATACCCCTCGAGATATTTGGCAGAGAAACGTTTTTCGTAACGATGATGCAATAAACTGTTAAACTGATCTTTAAAAGGGACAAAATGTGACGTCCAATATGTTAATAGAGGCCAACCTGAACCAAAGTTACTCCTTAGTTAATTTTGCAGAAAAAAGATCCCTAACAAAATTTACGCAGGACCAATAGTTCTCGATATGTACGACTGGAACCAAGTCAGAAAAACTGATTATCAGGTCCTTTCAGTTTCAATAATTTTTTTTTTTTTGCAAGCGCGATTTTGTCATGGAATTTTTGCCATGTTTTTAAATAGTGCCAAAACGAAGACAAACCTCTTGGAGTATTTTTTAAGAGGTCAACTTCCAGCCATAGTTCTCTGACTATTTACGTCCATCAGAGAATGGAGAGGAAATTAAAGTTGTGTCGGGGATCTGTAACAAATATAAAATTTTTAGTTAAAACTGTAAAAAATTTACAGTTTCGAGATAAACTTTGACAACTGACCCAACGATCCCCAAGCATAAACATTACTTCGCCGCCTTAGCTAGCCGAATAGAAGATACTTGCAATGGCACTCAGACCATAGTTCTTTGACAATTTAAGTCCATCAGAGAATGTGGCCAAACTTAAAGTTGTGTCGGGGATCTGTAACAAATATAAAATTTTTAGTTAAAACTGTAAAAAATTTACAGTTTCGAGATAAACTTTGACAACTGACCCAACGATCCCCAAGCATAAACATTACTTCGCCGCCTTAGCTAGCCGAATAGAAGATACTTGCAATGGCACTCAGACCATAGTTCTTTGACAATTTAAGTCCATCAGAGAATGTGGCCAAACTTAAAGTTGTGTCGGGGATCTGTAACAAATATAAAATTTTTAGTTAAAACTGTAAAAAATTTACAGTTTCGAGATAAACTTTGACAACTGACCCAACGATCCCCAAGCATAAACATTACTTCGCCGCCTTAGCTAGCCGAATAGAAGATACTTGCAATGGCACTCAGACCATAGTTCTTTGACAATTTAAGTCCATCAGAGAATGTGGCCAAACTTAAAGTTGTGTCGGGGATCTGTAACAAATATAAAATTTTTAGTTAAAACTGTAAAAAATTTACAGTTTCGAGATAAACTTTGACAACTGACCCAACGATCCCCAAGCATAAACATTACTTCGCCGCCTTAGCTAGCCGAATAGAAGATACTTGGATATATGGAAAAACAGAAAAACGTTCGAGATTTTCTAAATCTGTAACAAAGGAAATTTATTTTAAATTGGTGGAAATTAGTATTTAAGTAATAAATATTTGACGGAAATATACCTTTCAAAATCCTATAATTCCCGAAGTTTCCATATTTTTTCGAAGATAATCTGTTGAAAGTAAAAGATTTTTAAATAATGGAAAACCAAATATAAATCATGGAAAACCACATTACGAATATTTCGTAAAGTGGTTTTAAACATACCTTCAAAACTTCCATAACCAGATCCATGTCCATAAAAAAGTACCTGAAAGGGAAAACCTAACCGGAAACCTAATCAGAACGATATATGTTTTAAAATATAAAATGTGGATAGTTCCAGCTGTCCTGTTTTATTGGATCCAAATAATGTCCCGCGCAAATCTGCCCAGGACTCAAAGACTGCCTATAAACTATCTTGCACTAATAACTGGTTAAAACCAGTTTGAACCAGGTCCTGTTTTTAAAATGATCCTAGATGAACTTGCCATAATATACTCGTTCTCCAAATCATCACACCGTGATAGGGACATGCGGAAAGACTCAAAACAGAAATCGTTTGGTATACAAACGGCTACAAAACAGCATGCAAACAAATGATCAATTAGTGGATAAACGTTAAACACTGTGTGATCACTGGGAAATATACCGCAACAACAATAAACTGGGGAAAAAACTTTTTAGAAATGCAGCCAAGAAGCTGCCGTCCCTCCCCTCGAAGCATTCTAACTAAACAGGATACAACTTCGAAAGTTGACCGGATTCAACTCCAAACATTATCACCATCGAAACCACCTGCAGATAATAAGACTCCACAATGGATCCATTATGTGCCCTGAGACTGTGCAACGAGGAGGAGGAAATATCCAGCTACATCATTTTTGCTGCGAACCATCAATCGATTACTCTAGATATTACATATTCGGTGTATCTCACGCCGAATAATATAAACCCTCATGAAAACCTGATAGGCATGCTCCTGGCTATACCCAAGATATGGAAGAAGCGAACTTCGCCAGACTGAACTGGAAGAAGGAGCACAAAGGACCACAAAGTCGATGTGCAATACATTCACCATACTCCAAGATTTATCTATCCACCTATCTAGGAAAAAATACGGGAGAAATTTGTTTGTAGTATTCACAATTTAAATACAAATTGATCCCGATAGCATCCTAATAAACTAACCCACAATTTATCGAATCTTTTTCGAACAGAACAAAAATTCAATTGCAAAACGCAGATCTCCATTTATTGTAATAAACCGTCTGTAAATTAATGATAGATTCTGGATTATATCGTGTCAAAAAAGTATTTATTCACATTTTAGATAAATAAACGATTTCCGTATAAAGTCACTGATTTTGATAACATTTTGTTTTTCGATGTGGACATTGAACACCGCATCATCGATGATGAATCAGTGAGGGAATCAACCTTTAGTTGAATTTATTATCGCCTGCGTGTAACAAATACCTATAACAACCCTTATGTTCATGTCGAACCTTCAAAAGTACATTTATTAATAGAAGATCATGCACAGAAGATCTATGAAAATTATCCATTCAAGACACTGGGAAAAAAAGAAAATCAACATTTTATTTAGTTGAGATTCATTATTTATTCAACAACTAATCTGGGATTGGGGGGGGAGGGACTGGGACTAAAGATTGCATTCTTTCGTATCCCTCCTGCCATAGTTTGAACCAATTCAATCTCTCAACGATCAGCAATCATTCACAATTCAATAGCTTTATTTTGAAGTCGAATAGTTCTACAGCTATCATCCAAATTTTCTAGTAGGATCATTTGATCAATTAAATTTAAAGTTTGTGGTACGATCATTTGAATGCGTTGGGAATTTGATGGTAAATTTTACCATAACGATCGGTAAGAACGGTTTTTTTTAAATTCAGATTAATTGATTCATATAAAAATAAATTAATTGAAATTAATTAATTAATTAATTCTTTAAATCAATATCAATAAAATTCAACAATAATAATACCTACTCGAAATACTTGGAATTTACTTTTTTCAATATTTGCAAATAAGTAACTTTTATTTGGCGAAATGACAAATTAAAATCGCAAAATTTTGAATAATAACAATTCGATCAACTGAATTAGAATTCATTATGTGTATTTATACTTTTTGTAAAATTGATTGAATAGATTTTAAGGACTTTGTTTTTGAAAATATCCGTATTCTTTGGACCATATTTGGATTGGATGTTCAATTAGTTTACGTGAAACTAATTTTATTTCAACGACTTGTAAAAACAACAATTCATTCTTTAATTTAACAAACGCAGTTTTTTCCATTTTTATGGTGATTAAAAAATCGATAGAATTTTACCAAAAAGTTTTGATGTCATAAAAACGAACATCAAAATATTTAAATTATAATACCAAATTAGGAATACCATTATTCCTGCATTACCAACGAATTGATCAACTTATACAATTGTAGGTACCCCCAACAAGTGCCAACTATTCGGACTACTAAAAGTAATTGTCCAGAATTTAAATGTAATTTTGAATTGAATATCTAAACTAAAAAGATTTATTTTATCACTTCAATTCCTTAATTGATTTTAAAAAATCCAATTTTATATCCATAATGTGGCTTCTATCACTCGCCCAAAAATAATTCTGGTCAAATAATATTACCCAAACAAAATCCCTGCGCAGATGATTTTACTTAGATAATTTGAAAGCTATATTTTGTGCACAAAGTTGAATTTAATAAAAGAACGTAGAAATTTCAAAATAATAAAATTCTTTTCGGTTCAGAATCTTGAATGCACAATTACATTCCACGTTCCGAGCAATTAATTTTAGCAGGAACACGTTAGCACTTCTACGGGTAACAACTGTATAAATTAATTAACATTTATCGACGATTTATAATGATCGTAAATCTGAAAATCGCTGCGTTTGTTTATTAAAGACACAAATTTTGTAACTAATCAAGTCAAATCGAACAAAATTGATTTTACATAAACCAATCAATTAAGACAACATACAAGACAAGTTTAGTCCCTAAAAAAATAGGAATATTTTGGAACAAAGACCCTAAAGCCTAAACCTAATAAACTTTATTAAAAGTTTAAAATATAATGACTTGTAATTAATTAATTAAACTGATGTTATAATTCTAAATTTCATTTTAATTTGTCATTACCTAACCAAATAAACATTACTGTCGCCGCTACTATTTAAAAACAATTAACCCAAACCCAAAATTTAAATGAATTTTAAAATAATATAGAAAAAAGTAAATTACGATTGTCGAGTATTAATTAATATAGTTGAAATAATTAATGTTGATTTCAATTAGAATCAACTCATTTGAATCAAATCAAATGAATCAAATCAATTAAATCAGTTTCAAAGAATCAATTCATCTGAATAACAACAAAAAACCGTTATTAATGATCAACAAAATCGAACGTTGACAAATGACTGCACCACAATTTCAAATTTAATTAATTTGATAAAATAATGTAGAAAACGATTTTCTACATTCATTACCAGACATTACCAGATTTGATTGGCTGTAGAATTAATTATTCGAAAAACGAAGCTATTGAACTGTGAATGAAAGCTAATGGTTGTGAGATTGAATTGGCGAAAACTGTGGCCGGAATACGAATGCAATTTTTAGTCGTAGAATAATGAATCTAAACTAAAATGTCGATTTTCTCAGTTTATCCAGTTTCTCGAATGGATAATTTTCGTCTTCGGTGAAGGATCTTCATTAAATGAACTTTTGAAGGTTCATGAATGAAACATAAAGGTTGTTACATTTGTTACAGACAGGGGATATTCAATACAACTAAAGGTTGCTTTACATCACTGATTCATCGCCGAAGCGGTGTTCAATGTTCGAAACACAAAAATACTGAATCGGTGACTTCATACAAAAATCGTTACCTTTTTATCTAAAATATGTATTTTCTCGACAAAACATTAGATCCTGAAAATTCGATTTATATTTACATAAAATTTAAAACGCAAAATCATCCTTGATATTACAATGTCTGTCTCTGTTCTGCCTAAGAATCAAATATAATTGTAAGTTAGCCGGACTTGGCTACCAAAATCAATTGCATTTAAATCGTGAACATTGCCAAAAAAAGGTCCCACGTATTAAAATGACTACAACAATGATAGATAAATCTGGGGGTATGGTAAATATTACACTTCGACCTAATGGCACGTTCTGCTCCCTCTTCTAAACTTCAGGCTGATGAGGTTAGCTACTCCCATATCTTGGCAATCCAGAAGCTTGATTATCATGTTTTCCTGTAGGCAATCGAGAGACTCGCAGTTAAAGATGGTGAATGATACGTCCTCCCCGCCGCACAGTCGGCATATAATAGATCCATTGTGTGTGTGAGTCCTTTTGTAGGTGCTTGCGCAGGTGATAATGTCTGATGGTGAATCCAGCTAACTAACTAAGTGGTATCCTGTTCATGTTAACCTTTTGGATGCATTCCGAAACAGTACCTATATTCTCGAGTTTTTGTTGCGATTTATTTGCCAGTTATCACGATGTTCAAAGTCGATCCACTCGTTGGTCACATGTTTGTTCGCTGTTTTTCGAATTCCTAAAATATTCTATACTTCCCTCGTGTCCCTATCACATACCGTGAATGGTTTTGAGAAGGAGTATATTACGGGAAGTACATATGTGTTCATTTAAAAACAGGACCTGTGGGTGTGCTGTTCATGAATTCAGAAATGCATAAACAGGGCATGACGTTATAAAATTAATAAATCAAATCAAATTAGAAATAATTTGATGCAAAATAATTTTTGAAAATTACCGAAATTTAGCAAATTTGACGAATCTCGATAACAAAATTAGGTAGAGTTGGACACTCATGATTATATGAATTCCAAATTTCCATATTATACATCAAAGCTCCCTTAAATATCGACCATCAGCTTCTAGAAATCTGACGGACAAGACAAATTAACCGTACAAGACCCAAACTATACAAAGAATGAAAAATTCTTTTTTGAAAGAGTAATATAGAAAAGGGCAATTCTATAAGTTTTTTGAATGTAGCCATGATTTTACGACTCACGACACAAACAGGACAATCAGTACCTAACATATAATATATTTTAAAACATTCGCGAGGGGAGAGAATGTATACATTCTTTAGGGGCCATGGCAGGTTCTAGCTTCTTAGGCCCAGAAGCTAGTACCTGGAAACCTGCGGTGGGCAGGGATCGGTTTCACTTTTCCCTGAAGCACTCCTGCGGACGCACGAGTACCCCCGCTACCCGAGAGCTTTGATGACGAATTTAATGAAGTTTAAAAAATATATAATCTATATCATCAATTGTTTGAAATGGAAAACTTAACCAACCTATAATATAACCTAAGGGCAACCATACTAACGCATACTAATGCATATATAGACGTTATAGTTTAAAATAAATAAAAAAAATATTCCAAAATAGTTTATTAGTTTATCCTAAAACTACCCACAAACCTTTACTCCTTAACCATTATCCAACTGAAATAAAGAAACCATCCTAAGTGGGGTCATTTCGCATATTGGGAGTCCAGTTAATGAAGCAGTTGAGAACACCAATTAACTTAAAATGCAAAAAAAATGGTTCCTTTCTTATAACCAAGATTAAAATGTGATCAAGAAAATGAAAACAAACTAGATACTTTGGCTATTAATAAAAGACATTTTTCATGCGGTTTGTACTATGAGCACAGAAGTTGTGCCCTTGTTTCAAAATTGGATACTAGATTCTGTTAGATCGATTATAAAAAAGTTAGATAGTACATAAATTCAGGAACTTATATATTCATTTCAGTAATTGAATAAATTTGTTACTGCATCCTAATAATCTGATGTATAACTATAATTTGAATGAATTTAGTAGACCGATTTTAGCCAATATAAATATGTCAAAAAAGTCAAAAGTTATTCGCAATCAAATTATTGATGTAATCGGATCCATTATCAATCAAAATTTCAGTAAATATACAACTAATTATGATTAAATACCTACAATCATACATATAATTATGATTAAATACCAATAATTTCAATATTATCTTTTCGATTTTCCTTGACAATTATTATTTGATTTCTCCAAATATTAAGTACTAGAGTCCTGACATAATTGCGGAGTTATGTCCATAAAGCCTTCCTATAAATATATTTACCGGATAAAAGATAATAATTTATTAGATTTTTTAACATTTCCAGAATTTAATCGCATCACTTTTACAGTAAAATGTTCAGCAATAACCACAGTTAAAATAAACTGATGGATTAAATTCTACACGTTCAAATTTTCTGTTCATCCGGTAAAATAAATTTATTAGTTGGTACCCGTTTCCACATCACCCTTGGAGGTAGAGTACTCGTGTGCGTTTTTTTTTAACGTGGTCTCCCCTGTAGGCCTAATCCACGACAACAGACAGACATAAAAAACACGAAGGCTTTATGCACATAATGCCTTTACCTGTAAAAAAAAGCTGTAAAAAAAGGAAAAAATAGTACCCAATAAATAACAGTTTACATGAATTAAATAAAAAAGCTGTAAAAAAAGGGAAATAAACAGTACCCAATAAATAACAGTTTACATGAATTAAATAAAAAAGCTGTAAAAAAAAGGCAAAAAACAGTACCCAATAAATAACAGTTTACATGAATTAAATAAAAACTTACAACTCTACCACAAACCTTTACTCCTCGAACTACCCCAATCGACGATGTTCACGTTAGGATACATGCCTGAAACAATCGGAAAAAAACTGAAATTAGGGCATTTTATCATGGTTTACTGTTTATTTTACTCAGAGACACACCTATGGGTGTATATAAACATGATTTATGTTTTATGTATAGTCAACATTTCTTTAAATATTTTGGTAACAGAAAAAATGATAAGAAAACAAATTGTAGAAAAATAAAGTTTCTTTAACTTGCAAATCAAAAATAAAATCATTGTAACAAATACTGACTTGGGTATGTATTCAATTTAAATGAATCACCTGGTATATTATATACAAAACTTTTGAATAAATGTCAAAAATATTAGATTTAAACAAATTTTGTACCAAAAATATTACTAGCTATTTAAAAAAATGAAACTCACCGATTAGGTAGTCCATCCATCGCAATCGTCAGATTCCATCATACCATGGGCACTCACTCACGCACTAAAAGACTAAAAATAAATAAAAAAACACTTCTTTATGACGACGACTCCTCGCAATCACTTTATTTTAAATCAATGAATTTATGCAATAGATTTAAAGAATCCGATACAGTTTTTCGTGTACACGTAAATTACCGCGAATAATAACGTAGGCCTATTCAACCGAGCGATCCGATAAAAGGTCCTTGCGCACTCATCACTTCCACTTGAAATCCATCATTCCAGTTTTTCTATACAATGTATTATGTTAAGGAGTGTATACGTTCACAATACTTATTCCCTGATTATCCCTAATCTAACATTTATGAAGTGAAATGTTTGATATGAAAAATCAAACACATCTAGGATGGGAATCGAACCCACGACCTCTGACAATCCCTAATCTATTAATTTTGGAGTCATCACCAGATATATCGGTTTAGATGATTTCTCTTATACATTTAGAATCAATATCTTCGAATTAATTTCGAAAACTATCAATAGTTATTGTACTAAAAACTCGATGATTTTTTACATATGAATTGGCGGAAAATTCAACGTACCTTGAGTTCGAAGTACATTCTTGAATTTCACGAAACAATTGTGAGTTAATCAAAAAAATTAGATATATTTGTAATTATTTATAACAACTCCAATACGTGAGGAAAATTAGTTTTTTTACAAATATTCATGTTTTCAGATGAAAATCGATTTAAGCAATAGAGTATGGTTTAACTGATCCCTGGAATCACTGACTCATGGGAATATGATATCTTGATCTCGTTTAAAGTGAAATTTAAAGTATACAAGTTTTTTTATACAAAAATCGGATAAATCAAAATTTCTCTTCACTGAAATTCTTAAAAAATTTATTCGAAACGTTTAAGGTATTTTTTTTTCAATTGTAAAGTTATCATGTATTACATGAAAATTGATTTTTGGGGCGTAATTTAAAAATTGTGCCAAACATTATTCCATTTTGAAATTTCACTAAAATCACAAACCTTTGGATTATCATAATCAACCAGAATCGTATATTATTTCAAACCAATTTCAAAAATTTATTTTACATATTTCTGGAATAATTTATGTTTCTATAAGAAAATAATTATATTTACTATCATAATTAGTTTATATTTACTGAAATTTTGATTGACAATGGTGCCGATTACGTCAATAATTCGATTTCAAATAACTTTTGGCTTTTTTGACGGATTTATATTGGCTAAAACCGGTCTACTAAATTCATTCAAATTATAGTTGTACATCAGATTAGGATGCAATAACAAATTTATTCAATTACTGAAATGAATATATAAGTTCCTGAATTTAGTATCTATGTAGTATCTAACTTTTTTAGAATCGATCTAACAGAATCTAGTATCCAATTTAGTGTCTATATATATATAGTATCTAAACATTTAGTATCTATCTGTATATAGTTTCAAAATTTAGTAGCTATATCCATTTATGATCAATATCTATTAGTATCTAATCCCAGCATTAGTCACATACAATAGATCAACTTGTACAATTGTATTCGATAAAATATCGAACTATTCAAACTTCAAACATGAGCTTTGAATAAAAGTATTGATTTTACGTTGAAAATCTAAACTTCAATAGTATTTATTACTTTATTCAAAGTTCTCTTAGACAACGGAAAATGATACATGTAACTAAGTTAAGTGTTTAAATACCCTACATATACTAAACACATTACCAGTGCGTCAACTGTTTATTTTACTTTTAACACACGTAGAGATGTACACAAATATTTCTGATACAAGATACGGTTGTACATATATATATATATAGTAAATATAATGTTTCTGTAATCTACGGTAATTACAGATGTTTGAATTGAAACATAGACAAAAATATGCAGTCTATGAAAGACAATTCCAAACAAAAGTTATTCATTTAAAAAGAAGTAACTTATTCTCGTACATAAACTTTCTGTTATCTCAAACGATTTTAAAGGTAAAATATCTTTCCCTCCAAACGAGAGGCGTACATTTATCCGATTTCGCACATTCACAAAATTGAAAGCACTCTTTAACTCTAAAACACACCCACAAAATTTTAGCTGCTATCTTTTAACATGTTTAAGTTATCATATTCACAGACAAATAGACAAACAGACGGACATACGGAATGGAGTAACTAGAACCATTTTATGAACATCTGTACAAAAATTTGTTATTCTACGAAACATGTTTCTAATTGTTACAAATTTGGGACTAAACTTATAGTAACCTGTGTATATATTACATGTATACATTATAGAGTATACAAATTTAATTTTCTATGCAAAATGTAGCAACTAAACTCAACCAAAATTATCGGCCGTATAATTTTAGCTGAATACTAACCCCCAACCAAAACCAACGGCCGTTTGATTTTGATTGGGAGAATTTTATGCAATATTTTGTGTAGAAAAATCAAATTTGAATACCCTCCGTATATATATTAATATAAATTCGAATATTAAGAGTTTAGTATCAAGTTTGAAACGGTTAGAAATATTGATCCAAGAACAACAATCTTCCTACAGATATTCAAAATTAATTCGAATTACTACATGTCCGCATGGCTGTCTATCTGTTCATCTGTCCGTCAACACGATAACTCAGAAATGAAAAGAGATAACAAACTGAAACTTTGTAAGTGGATTCTAGAGCTGAAAAATGATATCAACTTCCTTAATGAACGAAATCAACGTACAACCTCCCACCGACCTACCCCTACGATTTCAAAGGGATACAATATCAACCCTTTAAAAATCGCCAAAGACAGAAGAAAAGTTTAAACACAAAAAATGTTACTTCTTGAAAAACAAACAAACTTTTATTTGAAACTTTTATTTCACACGCTGAACAGTTTGGTCCCAATTCCAACTCAAACATCTACAACTGCTGAAGATTACCGAAGCATACCTATAGAAAAAAATATTTTTAAAAAAGGAAAATTTTTTCGTACCTGAACTTTTTTCTATCACATACGGTTTTACAGGAAAATATCTTTCCCTTCAAACGAAAGGCGTATACATTGAAAGATCACGCCACACGTTTACGAAACCTCCAACGATTTTCGGTTCTAAAACAACACCATACAAAATTCCAAAAGGATTTCATACCTGCGTAATAGTTTTGAAAAAAGAGGATCACCTCCGTAAACGGACGAAACCAATCAACGCACTACCCCTCACCGACCTACCCCTACGATTTCAAAAGGATGCAATATCGATCCTTTAAAAACCGTACGAAATAGAAGAAAAGTTCAAGAACAAAAAATGTTCTTTAATCAAAAACAATCATTTCTTAGACTCCTGTACTCCACCATAATTACAGATGTTAAGTTAAAATCGGGGTAAAATATTCAGCTTATAAAAAACAGTTTCAAACAAAAATTATTGATTTTTACAAAAGGAAAATATTTTTGTACTAAAACTTTTATCTACCCTCACAGTTTTAAAGACAAATATCTTTCCCTTCAAACGAAAGGCGTATACATTAAAAGATCACGCCACACGTTTACGAAACCTCCAACGATTTTCGGTTCTAAAACAACACCATACAAAATTCCAAAAGGATTTCATACCTGCGTAATAGTTTTGAAAAAAGAGGATCACCTTCGTAAACGGACGAAACCAATCAACGCACTACCCCTCACCGACCTACCCCTACGATTTCAAAAGGATGCAATATCGACCCTTTAAAAACCGTAAGAAATAGAAGAAGGTTTAAGTACAAAAAATTTTCCTTAATCAAAAAACAACAATAATTATAAGTCCCTATTACTTCACAAACTGAACAGTTTGGTCCTGATTTCAACTCAAACATCTGCAAATATATTGTAGAATACAAAAAAAATATGTTCACTACATATGTATATAGTACATTGGTATATGTATCAGTCCTATTTATATGCATCGGTGCATATGCAAAAGTAAAACAAACAGTTCACTCACTCGTAATGAACTCAGTATATACAAGGTATTTAAACAATTAACTCAATTAATTGTTACATTTTCAGTTATCTAAAACAACTGTAAATAAAATGATCCAAACCTTGAAAGTTTATATTTTCAATATAAAAACACACTTAAATACCCAAAACAAATGCCCCAAACAAGAACAGATTGATATATTTGGGTCGTATACACCTGTCCCAAGTGAATCCAGTTAAGTCCCTAATGTCAGGTATAGATACTAAATCCAGAAAATAAAATTTCCACTTTAGTAATACAAATTTCTTATTATATTCTATAAGATACAACTTATTTGGAAAAATTTTGACGTAATTTTAATCATTATAAACTTTAGGTCAAAAAAAAACCGTGGTATTTGAAAATCAAATGCTGACAAGGTCCCATTATCCCTCAAAATAACATTAAATATTGTCAATTATAATCTTAAATAAAAATACTTTCAAAAACATGAATACAACCCCCAGACCCATGTTCGAATAAATATTGAATACAAAGTTTAAAATAATATATTGATTTCAAAATTAATTCAAATCACAAAATATTACAATTTTAAATTCATTTCAAAAACGAAATAAACATTTGACATCAATTTTCAAATTATCGTCCCAATTAAAAACCAATTTATATATAAAAACACAAAAATTTTTCAAAAAAAAATTAATAAAATAATCTCAAAACGTTTCAAAACAAATTTAAAGAGTTTCGTAAAGAATAAATTTTGTTTATCAATTATTATATTCAAAAATTTTACGATATAATAATCCCTTTAAAACGGGATCAAATAATCGTATTCCTGTAAGTGAATGGCTCCAAAAATCAGTTATACCACATTCCACAACTTAAACTGATCTTTATGTGAAAACATAAATATTTTCAAAAAGAAAAATTAACCCATGAATTCAAATCACTATATAAAACAATTAAAAATTATTTCTAATTTTATAAATTAATTCAAAATTAATTCATTAAATATCAGAGAATATACTTTAAAATTAAGCTTACATGTAAAAAATGACCTGAATTTTTTCATACAAAAATTACAATATTTCATAATTAATTCGAAAAAATATTTAATCTAATGTATAAGAAAAATTATCCTACCTTATATTTAATAATAATTCCAAAATAATCCATTAAAAAAACCCAAGATTATCGAAGATTTACAATTCACGTATACATTCATTAACAGCATACAAAACCTATGACGTATTTCCGGCATCTTCAATAAATAATTAATTAACGCGCATGTCAATTAAACTACTTCCAGAATAATATTCGCGTATTATTTAAATCGATCAATCAATATTTGATTAATCGAAATATTATAGAAAATTTACGATTTTAATTTTAAAATCGTTGCTGGTCGATAATCCATCAATAGCAGTCGTCAATCCATTAGATCACAGTCGCACAACTACACACTTATTTGATACATCCTGTAACTATCTGGTCATTGTTCTCCAAATTTGTTGATTTTATCACAATAGGTATACTCAGGAACATAACTAAACTTGTTGGAGTCTATGGATTTACTCTTGTTGGTCTTATACTAAATTTCAGCTTCTGTTGTCGAACAGTTTCAAGGTTTCAAAAATCTGTTGAAATGATCCTATGAACCTGAAAGTTCACAAAATATTATTAAAAAAATATAATTTTGGAATACTTATTAAAACCAAATGAAAACATATGCAGAACATCGATTCAATTGATTGTATAAAAACTTTGAAAAGAACGATACAAACTCACAGTAAAATCGACTAATTGTAGAAAATATTATATCATGAAAGTATTATGAAAAATTAATTTTACCCGGTACGTCATTCTACTTTTCAAGCATACTCTGAGAAAAGATATGGAACAATTTTACTTCATCACAAATTTAAAAAAAATATATACGAGTAGGTATATATAGAAAATTTTATAATTTATAGTTGGATTAACAGGTATTATATAATAATTCTTATAATTATAAAAATAATAATTGCTATAATTATTATTTAATATCGAATAAAACACAAAATTATAGTAAAAATAAAAAAATTCATTAAAATCGCATAACGTTTTGTTAATTTTGCACTAAAACAAACTCTGAGAAAAAAAAACTATTGAACAAATTTTTCTTCAATAGTTAAATTTAAAAAAATGTAGAAAATATTATAATTAGTTCGATTAATTGATATTAAATAATAATTTATATAATTAAAATTACATAGAATTCACTTTTCAATCATTTAAAATTCATGAAAATGTTTGTTGTTTTTTTAAATGTCAACTGACAATTCAACAGTGAATCGACTATTATCGTAAGTGATCGTTTATTGTCGTCAGGTAATCGAACCGACACAACAACACTGATTACACTACAACAACTTCTGCACGGGTTCGCGACTAACAACTTGCTTGCTGCATTCTGATTGGCCAATAGAAATATCACACCATCTGAATAAGACGCGCTATCTGAATAAATAAATGCAATATACTCGCCAAAAAAAATGTATTTTAATTTAAAAATACTAAAAATTATTAATATCATTAAATCACCAAATCATTTTTACGAATTTCCCATCATGTGTTATGGAAAATTCGTACAAATTAGAAAAACGAGTAAAATATAAATAAAACACCTACTTGTATGCAGCTTCTATTTCTTACACAATAGATAGTTGGTCAGCCATATTGATAATTTTTGTTAATGATTTTTTTTTCTTCGATTATTTTAATTATTTGCTAATTATTTAAAAAATAAATTATTTACAAATTTCACTAAGCACATAGACAATGCCGGAATACAAAAATATTTTACTATTTTCCAGTTTTTCCGCAAAAAAAAAAAGTTAATTGACGACGAAATGCAGTTCACGTGTTGTAGGTAAGAGTTCTAACTCGCTTCTGTTCATTCTGGTATATACAGGTGGTACCAACATTTTTTCTAGAGATTACATGAAATTTGTAATAGCTGTCCTTCTGAGAGTTTTTTCTTAAAATCAATATTTATCCAATTTTCCGAATATTTTCTTCAACTTTTTCATTAAAATTATCAATAAATATCATTAAATTAATATATTTTTAAGATGTTTTTTGTTAAACTTATTTTAATAAAAAAATAATTTTTTCTAAAAATCAATTTTGAATTACCACCAAAATCAAAACAGAAGACTGCTACTGTCAAAAAAAAAATTAATTAAATATATATATATATAATTATATTTTCCCAAAATTGAAAAAAAATGATATAAAATTATAAATAGCCTTAAAATTTACAAAGATTTAATGAAACAGCATCCCATATTACCAATAAATATTCTTATGAAGTGATTTTGTCCCATATTTTTTAATCAAAATCCAATAATAAAATTCTTCCAATTTTGCAAAAGAATCATTAAAAACTTTGAGAATTCGATGAAATTCTCATTAAAAAGTACTCATTCCGAATATTAAGTACAATTATGCCATTTACAATAAGATTCAGACCCTTTTTCCTGATAAAATTACTTATCTAATTTTATATTGGCCCTGTTGATCAAGTCGTTGGTTTTTTGAATATTTTTACCCGTAAGATGTAAAGTTTCTATCCAAAACTTTGTAAATAAATCATTTAGGTCTAATTAAAGAAATTGCAATACCAGAATCCTCAATTTATTATCTATTAAAGCAATGAGAAAGTTTGGGAAAACTGGTTATAAATCCGACACCTAACTGTCAAAAATACGTAATTTCTACAGAAAAGGCGTAAAATTTACCCCCAAAACATTGTACATACATTAATTAGGTCAAATTAAGAAGATTATAATACTTAAACTCTCAATTTGTGATTTAAAAAAAGTATATGAGACAATTTGGGAAAACAGTACAATACAATCAACAATAGAATCTTAAGCGATGCATTAGCAACGCCGAATATTACGACTATAAAATAATTACGCTAATATTCATGAAAGTTATTCTGAATCAAATTTATTTTGATTATAACTAAAAAATAAACCTTTTTTTTATAGAAAATCGTTAATATTGCTCAAAATTATATGAAAAATAGCCATCAACGTAAATTAATAAATAAGAGAGTTCGATTTCGTTAAGCTCTAAAATCTTTGGATGTCTACGCGTTCATGATTGTA
The DNA here is from genome assembly GCA_963920215.1 of Nineta flava. Classification (NCBI taxonomy): domain Eukaryota; kingdom Metazoa; phylum Arthropoda; class Insecta; order Neuroptera; family Chrysopidae; genus Nineta; species Nineta flava. The sequence continues at coordinate 678,418 of OY986046.1, forward strand.
TAATTTATGTTTTCTAAAAGAAATTTCATAATTTCAGTGATTTTTAAACGTCGAAAAATTTTTGCAAAACGTTAAAACGTGAAAAAAAAGGAAAAAGATTGAAATAAAACACGTTCACAATGTGAAAACTTTATACATGCGTCTCTTAGCCGGAGACATCTCACCTTCGGGTTACAGGCTGTTCTCAAGGAGAGCACAGAGGACCCCTTGGTCTAGGTGCTAGGGACCCATTTGCGGTACCCCTCTTTCTAATTATTATTATTATTCATACGTAGTTTTTTTTATCATAAATTTCAAAAAAATTTTACAAGATAAGACCTTTAAAGCTTCACCTGCTACTAAACAAGTGTATTCTTTGTAAATAAATGTTGATAATGATAAAGCACTCAATATTTCCATATTCAATAAAACTTCTGAAATGACTTTCTGAAAAAGCAAACAATATAGTTAATCCTTAATAGGTTTTTGGAGCATTTATTTATGGCATGACATGACATAAGTGTATCATATAACTATAAGTCTATTCTATAAGGACCTAAGGTCCTAAGACCTAACTAGGTAATCTTTTTATAAAGATTTGTCCTTTGTTCAATTTGACTTTTCTTAAATAAAGGATCTTTTTGAAAAATATCTTCGCAGCCAATAGAATTTCAAGCCTGTACTTTGTTTCCAAAAATCAGACAATATACCAAATTCTTAATAAAAAAGGGCTTTTTTTCGATTTGAAACCAATCATCCTTCATCCTTCGTCAACTTTCTTTTATAAATAATCAAAAAGAACATAGATAGGTACAAATCTTTTTTTTGCATAATTTGAACTATTGATAATTGCAGGTCATAACTTTAAAAATCCTTTATAAAGTATATAGGTAAAGGATAAGTCCAGTCCAGTCCACAACAAATTTTGAAAGTTAATTTTGATTCGTATATACAAGTAGGTAGGTAGATAGGTAGATAGGTACCTACCTACTTCTAATTGTGTTGGTAACGCTAAATAATATGTTGGCATCGATCTATAGAAGCAAACTGATCATGGAATTTATAAATACCTTTCTATGCTATCGAATACAAATTTGGTGGGAGCGTTGTGCAAAAAATATGGCAAGTATTTATTTTCAAAGAACTAGAGTGAAATATACGCTGCAGTCGCTTAAATGAACGCACTAGAAATGCAAAAATGTATGAAATTGTTGATTGTGTGCTTTATGTACGTTGAACAATACTTCATCTGCAGCTTTTATACAATGAACACTATTTTATAATTTTGTACATTTAGGTTTCTATCTACTAAATTATATTTTGATATAATCTTAAACTTTGCTTACAAATCTTAGACTTTGCTTGATTCCCCTTGGTGTAAATCCATTAGGTACTAAATCCATTACGATGAGTTTTTTCATGATTTCGACGGTCATCGTTCAGTTATTATTATTATAAGAAATAGATGGACATCAACTTACAAAATTTATTTACAAACTTCAGTCAACGAAAAGAAAATCACATTATTTGTTTTGTGGGAAAATGTAAATGAATATTTAGAACTGCAAGTGTAGACTTGTAGAATGTAGACTGTAAAATGTTGAGCAATGTGATCTGTGTAGAGGCTTGTCACTAGCTTGTGAACGCCTTGCTTGTCTGAACACGTTAAACGTTATACGTTAAACACACGGAGTTCAGTGTTGGTTGGTTCTGTTCTCTGTCAATCCAACTCCAACTCTCACTCTCCAATGAACAGATAGTTAGTTCTATTCGTTATATCAAAGATATCATTAAGTGTTCATTAATTAATAGTGATACAAATATGAAATACCCTGCACCTGCTTAGAAACAAACATACATAATAAAATATACCAATCATTTTATCAAAACTTGCTCCTTACCTACATAGATTTCGCTACTCCACTTTTCAAGTCAAGTCATCAATACTTTTTGTATGCGTTCAAACTTTGCCCCCTCTTCCTCACACATTTATGTTTCTGGTGGTCGGATAAAATATAGTCCGATTTGTTCTTCATCACTAAATTTTATGCGTTTCTTAATGTTAACATTCAAGATCATAAACTTAAATAAAGCTCAAATTTCCATATAAATTGTTGAAATAATAAAAAATTACTACAGTTTCCAAAAACTATCCCATTAATTTACCAAGAAATTCAATTTTGGGTCCACTTTTATTTAAATAACTTTTAAAATGAGGACTTCTAAACTTCAAGGCTGTAAAAAACAAAACAAGTCAATACCATAATAATATCATGAAACTGAAAATATTGTCTTAAACTAACAAAAGAATCAGATCAGAGGGGCATTATTTGAATATAAATGACATTCTTGTATCATAAAAAATCCTTGCAACCCTAAGTTTGTCGTTTGTTCAATTTAAATTTTAAAATTGAGACCCTTTTCAAAGTGATTAGGTTTTAGATCTTCCCAGCCAATAAAATTCCATTCCAAGTCTTTTCTTTATAATCCAATCCAATCAAAAGACAACAAATCAAGTAATAGGTCCTAGATCCTTAATCAAAGAATACCTAATGGATTATATTTGTGATTTGAACCAATCATCTCTCATGTTATTAGGTATCCTTTAGTTTACAATAATAATAACGGAGGAATATTAGGTATCTACATGCTTCTGTCATCAACTTCACCGATATGGACCCGAAGATTGATGGTACCGAGAATGCGGTACGATTATCATATTCCTTAAGTTTTGACAATGAAATTTAGTAAGAAGTTGACGAATAATATTTTCGATACATTTTACTTATTTTTTGAAATATCAAAAGTTTTAAAACTTTATCCCTTTTTCCCCAAAAAGGATTAAGTCACGACAATTGTTTCAATGCCACTGCAGACGATGCTTTGGAAGCCTCTGTGAGTTCGTTTAATGATTGTAAAATGTAGGAATACTGGACCTAGAGTTTTATGGTTTTGTGGATCATTGGATAGCAATGGATTTGTTTGCAATTTAAATGAATGGAGGCTAAAAGAATTAGAACTAACTGGGTACTTATCTTTGACCTACTGACCTTTTAATATTTGAAACCAGCAAATAAACTAACGGAGTATTTTAATAATTTTCGTCAAACTTTTAACATATTAGGTACCCACCTATATATATGACGGACGGACGTCGTTTATTTCCAGCAGGTGATTAGAATCACGTTGAGCTTTTTATATATACAAATTTATAGATAAATATTTTAGAGTAGAACTTTTTTAACTAATTTTCCATATTCATGTAATACGTATGTATTGAATTCTCAATAGTCGAAGTAAAGCTGTCATGCTGTCCTGCTGTATATTTATAAAATCAAGCTTTTAAATTCCATAACCACAAATTTTATAAAAAGTATTTTGCAACTTGTCATATTTTTCCATTTTTTTAAATCTAAACGCTGTTAGAAGAAACAAACTTTTAAGCTCCGTATATAAATAAATTTTAAATTGAATTTTACTTACCGTGCATGTAATTTTTGCTTGGAACAACTCGTTACAAAAACAAGTATATTTGGGCCTGTGGATCAATAAAACCGGGGTACCTACTATAGTTTTCAACCTAGCAATATAGTTTTTGTCACAATATCTGAAATATATATAGATGAACGACTTTTAGTGCGGTGGCCCAAAAACACGCAAACCCGACCAACTCGGGGTGGTATGGCCGATGAAGTGACAGATTTTAGTAGATAGGTACCCGATTGAAGTAGTCATCAACCTTGATATCATAATATCAAAAATAATATAATAATAACATCGATCTTTTTTGCAAAGTTTTTCTGCACGTTTTTCTATATATATATAAATTGAAAATGTCCCCCCGCCCCGGTTTTATTGATCCATAGGCCCAATAATAACTATTTTTGTAACAATTTATTTAGCTCTGAAATTGGTTAAAACCGCTAAACTGCAATTTTACCATTTTTGATTCCTTAATACTTTTTCAGTTTATTGAAAAAAATGTTCAGTCATTTTGTAAGAAATAAAAATGTTCACATTTTTTGTTTGAACATATTTCATAGAGTCTGATGATCTGAAGAACTTATCGATTTCGTTACACAAACACAAAACTTTATTTTTTTGGGACGTTAACGGTTTACTGAACAATCGTGTAGGTGACAAACTTGTAGAACGTGGGCCTCTGTTAACATCCCGTCATGTAGGCATCAGTCGAAATTTATATTCAGTTTTAAATATGAATTTAAAAACTTAGCTGAACATTTATAATTAAAACAATTAAACAAATTGTTGAAAACAATATTGATGACTATTTTAAAACAATTCACTAATCACTATGTTCACATATTTGATTACACCAAGAGACTGCATGAGAATGAATGTCATTGCAACTTGCAAGTTAGTTTTTGTCTTGATTCATTGCTGGTCTGTGTGCCTGTGAGAATATAATTTGATGTTGATCACACACTACAAGTTCAAGACATAGGTGCCTTATTTTATATTTGATACAAATATAAATAACAATTTTATCTTGTTTTTGCTTGTTTCATTATTTCGTTTAAATTTTAATAATATTGGAATCATACTTCTTTTTATTGGCAATGCTTAAATATTAGGTACTTAGGAGAACGGCTTTGTGGTAGGAAATAATTGATCAGGATATTATTTCTAAGAGAATTAAATCTTCTACAAAAATGCCCGAAGAAATACCTAATTTAAGCTAAATTGAACAGTTCCAAAGTTATTCTCGTTGAAAGTCAATTTTAGATATAAATTCACGGTTCAATGATTCTAACACCTAAAATCATTTGAAATTTGTTCGCTTTAAGGTGCTATATAATTCCTCCAAAGATAATTAAAATTTTAAACGAAAAGCTTTGATGTAACTGAAACAGTTGGTTGTTACATTTTTGAGTGATGTAACCCAGTTGCCCCATAAATAGATTCAATTTATTAAATGTCATGTTGGCCAAATCTGTGTGGCCAAAACTGTATAGTTACTTATTACAACATTAGAGGGTACTAAGCAGTAAGCGCCATCTAGTAACCACAAGCAAAACTTGAATCGAATTATAAATTTTTCTCGAAAAATAGGGAGTCACAAACGTTTTTATGAAACATATTTGGAATTCATAAACAATTCGATCGATTATATTGTCATCTGGTGACAATTTTGAAACACATTTGTTGTGTGCACTGCCATCTAATGACAGTGTTTTTTTAAATACTTTGTTTTGACTCTGCCATCTATTGACAATGTTTCGAAACATACACTTTGTAATACTGCTCTCTATTGGCATCAGGCTTGTTAAATATCTACTGTGACGTTGGCCTGCCCCCTCTACTTCAACGCCGCCACTCTTTTCATTTATTTTTCTTATAACGAATGCAAATTTATAAAATTTGAGAGCGGAGCAGATCTTGTATGTTGGTTTTCAGGACAATCTTCAAATCATCTTTAAATTTAATGGATTAAACTCAATTTAAATTTAATAGATTCTGAGTTAAACGAGAAGGTCGTTGACCCTTACTTAAAGTAAAATATCAAGATTTATATGCAACAGTCTAAATACATTTGTATTTACAATTGCCTATATTTAAAACTCAATTTAAATTTAATAAATTCTGAGTTAAACGAGAAGGTCGTTGACCCTTACTTAAAGTAAAATATCAAGATTTATATGCAACAGTCTAAATACATTTGTATTTACAATTGCCTATATTTAAAACTCAATTTAAATTTAATAAATTCTGAGTTAAACGAGAAGGTCGTTGACCCTTACTTAAAGTAAAATATCAAGATTTATATGCAACAGTCTAAATACATTTGTATTCACAATTGCCTATATTTAAAACTCAATTTAAATTTAATAAATTCTGAGTTAAACGAGAAGGTCGTTGACCCTTACTTAAAGTAAAATATCAAGATTTATATGCAACCGTCTAAATACATTTGTATTTATAATTGCCTGTATTTAAAACTCAATTTAAATTTTACAGATTCAGAGTTAAACGAGAAGATCGTTGACATACATTTGTGCGGCTAACAATATTATAGTTTTCAAAAATTAATATGTATGGTGTGAGTAATTTTTTAAGTAAGATAGTGATATTTTTATTATCTTTATCGAAATCTTGGTACAAAGATACCCTCACTGGGGGGTCCTTTCGCATATTGGGAGTCCAGTTAATGAAGTAGTTGAGATCACTCATACTTAAAATATGGTTCATCTTTAGTCAACATCCAAATGTGATCAAGAAAATGAAAACAAATTAAATACTTTGGCTATTAATAATACATTTGCCATGCGGTTTGTACTATGGGCCACAGAAGATGTGCCCTTTTTTTCAAAATTGTAGTCATTTTGTGCCTTATTCTTTCAGTTTGTGGGAAAATGTGGTATATTGTTGCATAACTCGATAACGCCTATTTATAATTATTTACTTTTAATGACACTATTATAATTATTATTGAATGTATTTTGCAATCGTCCAACAAAATTTGATGGACGATTGCAAAAAATTCACAAGGTAATTTTTGCAAAATCAGCATAAATTTGTTGACAAAATTATTAAAAAACATGTAACACAGATATATTTTAATTGGATCGATTTTTGCATATAAAAACAAATGTGAATCAACTTAGAAGCAGATTATAGATTTGGTAAACAGAATTAACATGTGGGTAGATTTAAATTCAATCAGTCAAAATGTAAATTCAATTAGAATCGGATATTTAACTCAATTCAAATTTCAATCCAGTCAAAACTAATTTTTGAAATCGTGAGATGTCAAAAAATGTCCTTTTTTTAAAATAAACAACTTTCGTTCATAAATTCAGTAGGTATATACCGGATATTTAAGCAATGAATTCAGTCAATTGTTATTTTCACATGTTTATGATTTGCGTAAAAAGAAAATTTTCACATGTTTATGATTTGTGTAAAAAGAAAAACACTCTGAATGAGTTTTTAAAATATTTTTAATATCTGTATGACACCATCCTGAATCTATTTTGACTAAGTAATACTTACCTTTCTGTTGAGTGTTGACTCATATTTTGATATCATTTTTAAATGGATGTACCTAATCTAAACAAAATGAAATGACTTTCTATAAATCGGTATTATAATTACTAATACCATGAATAAATAATAAAATATAGGTAATAAATGTACCTATAAACAAAACAAATCATCAGCAGTTAATTATATGCCATTGATCTTTAATCTCGAATACCCAGCAAGTTGATGTCTTTTTACCACCATCTAATCACTATTCACTAATGATCTAGTCAATCTAGTGGATTCAAGATCTCTTTGTCTAGCTTCTGAAGGTTGTTTGCTACATGTCAGCTTTGTAGCTGTGTTGGATGGAGTCATCTAATCTTTATAGATAGATAGACAGACAGACTTGATAAGATGATTTGAATGAGCTTTGGTTTGGTTCTGTTTGAAGTTTGTTGTTATAGATGGATGTGATCATGGTTTTGTATAGTCAAGTATTCGTCAGATATTATTTTCATAAACATAGTAATATGAATACATACTTTGTTTGTTAAACATGAAAGCTCAACACTCAAGAAGTAAACAACCAACCATACGAGTGACGACCGAATCAGACTTTTATCGATGTTGATATTTGATAGAAAGTTCATAATACGACCCCGACTATTGATGTCATTGTTATCATAACATTATCCTTACTTCTACTTCTAATGCTACTAAGTGTTCCAAGATACGTTTGAATTGTGCGTAAACTTTTCAAAGATACCTCTGTAATCATTTATTTGAAGGTATTCGTTGATAACTTCTAACTCTTATTCACAACTGAAAGAAAATAATAAGAGACTCTGAAATGAAATGAAGTGAAGGAAATTGAATTGGAATATGGGAAGAACGTTTTAAGATAAGATCAAATAAAATGTAAGTAATGAATGATGATGTGATGTAATAAATAACAGATTACAAGATGCTAAGTAATCATCATAGTTCAATCACATTTTATTCAGCACCTTACAATCCAATTGAATGAATCTGATCTGAAACAAACAAGTCGTCCTTCCTTTCACATTCATTATTTGAAACAAATATTAACAAATATATACAAATTTAAATCTGAATCTCTGATCAATCAATCAACATGCATGCATGCATGTGTGTGTGTGTGTGTGTGACTTTCTTTATCTTTAAATATATATGACGATGATGTCCACCCACCCCCACTTACTATATACACCACTTGACTTCATTTGATCACAATTCATTTGATTATTGAATTGAATTGTTGCATTAACTATAAAGTAAAGTATTGTTAAGTGAGTGAATGGCACACATTGTTGTTGTATAAATGTACGTCACATCATCACACAATCAATCATTGTTATCATTCAAAACAGTATTATGTTGTTGTTATTGTTTTTAAATGTATAAAAATAAATAATTACATAATAATTAATAATAATAATAATTAATGGTGATGGGGAACTAATACTCTATACTCTACTTGGAATATTGATTGAAAAGGTGAGTGAGATGGATTCTATCTATCATACAAAATACAATGTATGATTTATTATATTTAACTTTACTATACTATATCTATACAAACAATATAAATGGATCCAATACATTTTATATTGATTTGTTTAAAAATCAATCTCGTCTTGTATCGTATCAAACAACAACAAGTATTTGGATGGATCATTCATGCTACAAACAAATTTCTGAAAAGAACAACGTCAACTTCCTCTACTAAATAAATACAGGATAGATCAATTTGATTCTGATGAAATAAAAAGTGTGACCGCTAGAGTGGTTACAATTACATTGATTGTAGAGTAGAACCTGTATGTTTGGTACCAAACCGTTGATCTTTGGTTGCTAAGCTAACATAACATAACAAGTATTATATAATTATAAATAAGTATGCATTTGAATACATATTCAATCAATCTATCTATCTATCTAGTACTAGTACATGCTATCATCATTATAACAATCCAATCAATTCATTCATAATTCAATATGTATTAGTTACATAGATACAGGCTACACTTCGACCATAAGGTGTCCACCCCACCCACCATTAGTAATATTATGTTTGAAGTAGTCGATTTAATTCATTTGTCTTTCAAATAAATATCTCCAATCAAATTATAAACAACTTTGACTATTACTGACTGACTCAGTTTTACATATTTATGGATCCAGATAGTTTGAAGAGGTCATCATATCAATACTTTAGAGTTTAGAGTGAGGTAGGTAGGTAGGTAGATAGGTCCTAGGTCCATTGATAAATAAAACAAATAATAAAATTAGATGAATGAATGAATTGAATCAATCTTGTTTAAGACACATTTAATTCATATGAATGTGATTGATTGATTGATAAAAACTTGATCGTTTTGTTTAAAATTCCATTTCAATGAGTAGTAGTAGTAGTAGTAGGTATACCACCAGTTGTTTGTTTGTTTGTTTGTATCATTGAATAAAACAAAATAAATACATAATTATAAAAAGGCACAAGTGAAGTAAGTGAATGAATTCAAACATTTTGTGAATGATTGATTCTATTTTGTTGATCAATAATAACAAATAGAACATATTTAAATAAGTTGTTCTTATTATAAATATAACTAACTAACTAACAACTTTGATTCAAAACATTTCATATAAAAGTCAAATGAATCATATGCCATATTATAAATGACGACATGTATATTATCTAATAAACTTGTGTTCCATCTTTCGAACTTTATTTTTCTATATTCGAATCACTCCATCTCTCATTATACAGGATACAATACAATACGATTGTTAATGTTGGACTGAATTGAACTGAACTAAACTGACTCATCCATTCTGATTCAATTGAATTGATTCAGTAAGTATTAAGTCCTCCTTGATCCTTGATTGACGATAAATGATGTACATTTATCGTCATTGAATCAAATTTGATTTGCTTTCGATAGATGAGAATAGAAATAAATAAATAATATTGAATATGTTGATAATTAATTAGTGAATGACAATTGAATCAAAGCAGTAGTTAGTTAGTTAATTAGTCTTAGTTTATATATAATATAATAATCCCCAACTATTAACACTCAAATGATGCTGAAGCTAGTAATCAATCAATAATAATTACATATTTGTATAATTCAATGATTACAGAACATCAATCATTAATGATCACTCTGTAGTCTGTAGGATGACACTTGAGTGAGTGTTCTACAAAGACTACTACTACTCTGTTTATTTGTTTATCTATAATGTTAAAACAGTCCGTTTGAACACATCAAAGTTATCATTGATTTGCAATAATAAAACTTACAATTACTTACATATTAAATTAAGCACATGACATGCATCGCGCACCAAATCATATAATATTGTATCAAATAAATGTTGACCGACAGACATCTTCTTTAATTTGTAAGAGAATAAATACTAATTATAAAATAAATAAACATCAAACAATCGATGATACAAATACAAAACTTACATTCAAAGTTTGAAAACAATCTAATTCATATCAATGAATAAATACGAAAAAGGATACCAAAGTATTGATATTCAAAAAAGATGAAATGATCACTCTGTAGACTGTAGACTAGAATACATTACCTTCTTCTTCTCTCACTTTTAAATAAATAATCTGAACTAAATACTAATTGATTCTGTTGAAAGGTGAATGGATCAATTACTGATACTGAATTGAATACAATCATTGATTGATTGTTTACTTGTATAATTGAATGATTGACTATAGACTTATAGAGTATAGAAGGAGAACTATTTCCATGTTATAAAAAGAAAATAGAGAAGGCGCTGGTGTACTGTAATACCAATTTTAAAGAAACTAAAAGTAGACAAGGACAGACTAACATCCGCTTTGTAAAGGCGGAATTTTTAAACTATTACATAAATCATATGAAAGTTCATATGTTAAAGAAATAGAATGACTATTTATTTAAGAAATTTCATGAATATAATATTAGTTGAACAACCATATGAGATAGTTCTCCTTCTATACTCTCTAATCTATAGAGACAGATGACTATAGAGATCATGAATCTATCAGTATCTATGATGATTCATTCTATTATAGATGATGTCCCTCACACACACCCTGTCTGTCTGTCTGTCTGTTTGTGATATCCATAAAAATAGTTATGTAGTTTTCTAATAAAGCCAATCTTTTTCACAATATGTTTGTTGTTGTGTTTTATATAAATCTAATCTATACTATTTGTATCTATCTGTAATCATTGATTTTGAATCAATATTAATAAAATTACAACAAACAATTCATTATAAATGCATTTGATTGATATATCAAAAGAATGTCTGTCTATCTATCAACTCTATTATTGTTTTATTTATTTGAATTAGTAAAGCATGGTATAGTACAGTATAGTACAGTACAACATAATGTGTTTGTTTATATAATAATATTTATAATATTTGATGTGAACACTTTTAAAAATGTTATTATTATACAAATGTCTACTTAATATTCTTATGTTTGTTTTATAATACATTACACAACACATTACTTAGTACACACACACTGTAGATTTGTAAAGTGTACGTAGTGTAGATACACTATCTTTATACACATGCGCATTCTTTATTATTATTTGATTTTAAATTATATTTTGTTTTATTATTATGCAAAAGAATCAATTCTATGAAATGTTCATCAATTCTAAGAAAACCAGGGACGGAGCATGTCATTGTTTTTGATACGATTTGTTCGGTTCATTCGTATGTACTTCTTATTTATTATTTTTGAATCGATGAATATTTCATTTGAATAAATTTAAAAAAAAAAACGTTGCACTTGATTTTGGACTTTTATTTCAATATTATTTTTTAATGCTAATATAATCTGAAGCATTTGTTTGAATTTGAACCGAATGAGTTGGACACAAATCAATGACTACTTTTGTATACGAACTGGTCCTTTAATTCGTGAGATGGGGTGGGTGTTCGATTATGGTCGCTCTGATGTTTTATTTATTTGTTTGTAAACTTGAAATCAATCACAGATCTGTTTCTGTTCTTTATAAAAATATGAACAACTGTTGTTATCAAACAACCAAACGACTGGACTGGACTGACTGTTGTAACACCATCATCATAATTCATTTAAATAAATGAATGAGAATCAATTGATTGTTGAATATAAATAATAAATGAGTTGTAATAACGTATGATAATTAAATGAACACACACACACACACATTTAGTATGTGTTGTGTGTGTGTGTGTGTGATCTAAATTAAAATAGATAACGATGATTGTATGTACAATTAATTAAATAAAATAATAAAAGTATTCAAATAAGTTGTAACAAACTATGATGATGTTACAACAAAACACTAACTATTAATAAAAATAACATTATTAATATATACAATTAATTATAAATAACATATTCATAATAATTAATGGTGGTCATTCAATATTCAATTATTTTTAATATGGAGTTATTATAATTAATTGTTTGTTGACATTTTATAATTAATTAATTCGATTTTGATTGTTGTCAGTCAGTTCAGTTCATTCATTCATTATATACATTTTATTTATTTAATTATTTATCAAGTAAAAATAGAACTCTTTAATTTATTCAATATACACATACAAATACAAATTGTTATAGTTATGATAAGATGGTGGTAAGTAACATATATATTGTTGTTATCAATTCACTATCATGCAACACTTGTTTGTTTGTTTGTTTATTTATTTATTACTATTCTGATTGATTCTTTTGATTGTTTTTGTATGTACGTAAGAATACAAACGATTTACAAAGAACATCGATTGGATTACAACCATTCAACCACTTAACACAATCGAATCTAATTGTCATTGATTTTATTCGAATAGATATACAATTTATACTGAATCGGCAGTTTCAGTTGCGTCGACGCAACCAGATCCAAATCATCTAATTCGTCGGGTAATATGAACATTTTGATTTGTAAAATAAACTTCCTTATTGAGATACGAATCAATAAAAGTATATTTAATAAACCGGTCTCTAAATAGAGTGTCTTAATGAGACAATGAATGTATGTCTTTATTTCACGTATATTTGTTTGGGATTCAAACATTTGTTTTGCAAATAATACGAATACGAATACTTAGTTCAAAAATAAAACGTTTAATAACATAACAGAATAGAATAGAATAAAACAAACAAACAAGAGTCAACAAACAACAATTGTTTTAGATCTCTGATATAAGATTAGAAATCAATACAAAAAGAAAAGAATGAATATGAATGTAATATAATATAGAAGTAGTATAGTATAGTAGTGTTATTCAATTCAATTCAACAAACATAATTCATATTTATATGAATTATGAGTTATCAAAATAATATAAACTATTGATTATTAAAAAGTGAGTGATTAGATTTAAAATGAAAGCTGCTTCTTTAGTTCATAAATAAATCTAATCAAACATTATTATAGGTTACCGTTCAATACTAATTGTCACTTTTACTTCTGACTCAACCACCATCAGATTTCATTCAATATTTATTACATTTCATTCAAATCAACTTCATTTAAATATTATAAAAATATAATAATTTTGAATCAAAGTAATGAATGTACAGTACATTACAGTACATATTATTTACTCACTCCATCATACATACATACATACTTACATACTTAGATCGTATTATTATTATTAATACTAATAACATATAACTGAATTAATATAAATGATAGTACTAGTACTATCATCATCATACTACAGTACTAATTATAAGTATGTACTGATGAGTTATTAGTGATGACAATGTGAGTAATCATTCATATTAAATGCATTCAATATCTAAATATAAATAAAATTTTAAATAGTCAATAATAAGTCAATAGAAGATCAATGAATCTATCTATCTATATATTTATAATAATTCTATAATTTTTAAATATATATTAGCAAAAAACAATAATTATTGATACATTGATTGATTGATTGATTGATTGGTTGTTTATATAGTAGTAGTAGTAGTAGTAGACTTGTTAGCACATTTACATCAAATAATAACATAACATAACAATTGATTAACAAACAATATATGAAAATGTAATATATATTGAAAGATTTCAGTCAATTCATCGATCATTGATTGATTCATATCCATCTCATTCATCATTCAATTATTATTCATTCATTATATATATCAAATTCATTATATATATATATATATAATATGTTTTATAATTATTTATAATTAGAATACACATCATTATTTATAATTAATTAATTATTGATCGATCATTATCATCAAATATATATATATATATATATATATATATATATATATATATATATATATTTATTTATTATGTATTAATATCATTATTTATAATTAAAATAATTAGTAATTTTATTTGAATACATAATTGTCAAAGTTAAAGTTATTTATTTTGTTTGTTTTATTTATTTATTATCTATCTAATATCTAATAATAATAATAATAAACAAAAGATTTATCACAAATCATTGATCATTCATAATCATGATCATGATCAAGCATCAGCATCAGCATCATTATGCATGCATGCATGCAGCAACAAAATATACAAATCAAATAATAAATACAATTTAAATCATTTTATTATGTTATCTATCGCAGCAGTAATTAATTAATTGATTGATTGATGCATTGATTATTGAATACACAAAGAACAAGTCTGAATCGATCATCATTGACTATTTTATTTATTAAAGTATATACAAAATATTTAGTAGATAGTAGATCAAGTAATAATAATAATAATTATAATAAGTCAGTGATCAATGATCATTGATTGAGCATGTCATCCATCCATCCATACTATCCATACTAGTCAATGATCGATCGATCGATCGATCATTCATTGACAATAGATGAATGAATGAATGGATCCAACATTTAAATATGTTGAATGATTTTAAAATAAATAAAACAAGTTCATGATGATCATTATTGATACCTGCTGACTCTAATCAATGATAGATATTTAAATATACAAGATGATCAATCAAAAGATTATGTTGTTGAAGTTGCTTGATTAGCAGCTGCCATCTGTTGCATTGTAGCAGCAACAACAACAACATTGTTAGATGATGATGTACTACTACTACTGTTATTAGATGGTAGTGGTGGTGGTGCTGCTGGTGTTGATGCTGTTGTATTACTGGATGATGCAATCATTGTTGGTGTAACACCAACACCACCAGATGACTGTTGCATCTGTTGTTGATTGCTGATGGACAACACAGATTGTGTTTGATTGCTACTGATGCACGGTGATGGTAACTGTTGTAAAACTTCTGCACTTGCATTTGCTTTCAGTATACTATTTTCTAATTCTAGTTGATTGATTCGATCCATTAGTTCAGCGATTTTCTCTTTCAATACTTCAACTTCTTCACGGACAGCAAACATTAGATGACTTTTTACTAAATCCTGTACACATTCAAAACATACAACATTATTTATTATCCACTTAATACCTCATTGATCTTAACATGTTCAATCTGCTTTTTATACTCAAATTTACAAATAACTTCAGCTTTTTTTGGATTAGATATGAAAATTCAAAGAATCCCTGCCAACTAAAGGTTTTGAAGGCGTTAAAAACTATGATTAGGTTTATCGCAAATCTGTTACCAACCAAAACTACGAAATTGGTGTTCTAAAATAAAAAGTAAGTGTTTTGTTGGGCTGAGTGAATGTAGATTCAAGGGATCAAAGGATCAAGGGGGTTGGTTCGTTGGTTGATGAATTCATTTTTACCATCCCTAAATATTAATTTGAAAACAGTAAGAGATTACAAAAACAAAACTTTAAATTACAAATTTAATTCTTCTAAACCTTAGATCGAACCATTTTATTAGAAAATCGGATGAATCAAACATTTGATAATGTTTGAACACTGAACTACCCAGGAGTAAAAAGGTAAAAGGACTAAACGTTTATGGACAGTCATTATAAAAACTATATTGTGTCGATTATCATTTTCTAAAGAGATCCCTTTCAAAAAATAATAAGACCAATATATTCTGTAGTAGAGACAAAATTTGATGTTCAAGTAGCCTTGAACACTGATCCGGACTCAAAAATTCAATTTTTGCAGTTATGGAAAACTACTGTTTTTCTATGAATGTAGTTTGAAAGAGATCTCTTTAAAAAAATAGTGCCAGAAATATATTCGGTGGTAAAGGGGAGATGAATGGATTAAAATAAAAAAAGGACTTACCATTGCTTGTTCTATTTTATTATCAATTGCGACCGTACTAGCAGCTGAAGCACTGTAAATAAAAACGAATGAATTATTATAAATAAATAAAAATAAATATTATAAAAACGCACCCAATAAAATTTTTAATAAAACAATACATGCCCAAAAAAGCATTTTCAGTAATAATAGTTTGTGATGGTGATACGGGTTGAATACGGGGTAAATGTAACTGACAGGGTAATGTGGTTATCATTACATGGGACGAATTACGAAAATCAGTGACTGCTGCACTCATTTTTATTGGTAATATTATCTATCTATCACAATTCAATAAATAATAATAATAATAATTAAATATCACTAATTAATGAATTATTTAATTGATTGATGATCACGAATTGTTTAAACAAACGAAATCAAAACAAAAGAAACACAATTAAAAATAAATGTTTTCACTCTCTTTATATTATGTTATGTTATGTATCTCGATGATCCCACCGTAGGTCATTCAAGACCATTCGGTTGATGACGGTCAATGTCTGTCATAGTAAAGTATATATTGAATGCCGGCCATGTTCAAACTTTTATAATAAACCAACCAAACAAACAAGTTTGTCACAATTCAAGTGAATCGACGACAAACCTTAAAATGCAGACAAACGTTAATATTCTGAGTCGAACGCGACACAAACCAACCAACCACCAACGAATCGAATAGACTGTAGTGTATGTAGTACAGTACAGTACAGTATAGTATAGTACAGTCAAGGGCTATCGATGGTCGACACTGAGTGAACGTTCGTTACCAACGAAGAGATGCTATATATACTATATATATATATATATAGTATTCTACTAGAATACTATGTTGTAATGTGATCATTAAACGTCTTGCGTCGAATTATACGCAAGCCAATCGTTGTATTACATTACATACATATACATACTATATAGTACTATCACTACTACTATAGTATAGTACTTACTATGGATACTACTAGTATGTGTACTAGACACATACAGAGTGTCACTCATTCATTCATCACACAACTATGTACCAGTATATACTATATACTATATAGTATGATGTCAATGTTACAATCAAGGAGAGGTAAGTCATCTAAGAAAGATGCTTTTTATACCAATTACAATAGTTGATTGATTGATACTAAAGTGATGTGTGACGTGCAGCTTCTCATGCAAGAAAGATTCACTCATTCTTGAGGAACCTTCCAGAGAAACTTCTTGACAACTTTCATCCAAAACAAAATACAAATTATACATTGTGGGTGCGATCATTTGAAAAGTAACACCACTTCAATATTGTTATTAAATATTATTTGAAACAAAAGTTTCAGTTAAAAGGTTGCTTGTTACCTTCTTTGATACCTTCTTCTTCATTCAAGATTATTCAAATAATCAAAGAGAACTCTTTTGAAATTACATTTCAAATTGTTGCCCCTATTCCTACAATATTTGTTTGTATTCTATAAATACGTATTTCGACTACAAGATAGTCATCATCATCAGTATGAATTAGCTAATCGTAACTATCTCTGGGATATGGAGTCAGAGATATGTTGTTTGTTGCTAATTTGATGCGTGTCTCATAATGTGATAGTTACATAAATAAATAAATGTATGTAAATCAAATGAATTGAAACGACATTATGTTGTGTGGTGGTACATTCTGTATAATTATTGTAAATGTAAATAAATAAATAAATGATATGTAACAATGCAATGCAATGCATGGCCGTCATCTGTTTTAAAAATCATATTGGTAGTGTTTTTTATGATTTGATCGTTTGACAACAGACAACGAACTTTATTTATTTAGTTGAGTACAAGTACATGTAGTTAACAAACACACACCAATTAGCAACAAATCAATTGTTGACAGTCTGTCGTATGTATTGTTAAGTAAGTAAGTCGTATAGAACAAATGAACCACATATTATACTAAACTAAACTAGCATTAACTAACTAACTAACAGTCGTGTTGTATTATATAACGATACAACAACGTGACAACGTTACAACGATACGTAATGTAACGTTGTGTACTTGATGGGTCGGTCAAGGTTACCATCCGTCATAAACATTCATGATTCATTTCGATACAAATCTTTTAAACAAACAAACAAACAACAACACATTTTTATTCTGATTTGATTGTATTTGACGTATTTTAATAAACATATAATAATAATAATAATGTAGGTACAGGGTGATTCAAATACAGTACCACCTATGTACCAAACCAACTATTAACTATTGACTTAGTGTAGTGTTGCATCGATTCAATTCTATACTATATTATATTATACTATTCAACTAATGTTTGGATGTTTACTCATTACTTCATGAATCATCACACATAAACGAATCAAACGGAACATAGATACGATCCTGTCCGGAATTCAAACATAGATCACTTTTTTTTTTATCCCGATAGTACAACTCAACTGCTATACACTGTTATACCTTCCAAATAACTTCACTTTTCAGAAGTTTAATTTAAATTTTAGAATATTACGAACTAATTACGACATCCAACTAAGAACGGATGACCTAAAGTTCATTCATTCATAAATTATATTTGTAAACAAAGCTTTATTTAAATAAAGCTTTGTTTAAATATTACTTAGTGAGTGACTCAAAAAGTCTTCGACCGTTGTTCTGTTACAGAGTTGATTTGTGTCCAAGTTATTCTTTACTCGATAATTAAATGGTTTCGATACAACTCGACAGCAAAGAATTGAAATGGGAATATATTTGATGCAAATTATATTCGAAATCATTTTATATAGGATTACATGACTGTATTGTATAGCATTTTTGTATACAAACCCCTATCTATCATAATTATAGATATGAGTGTTAATAACAATATATAATTGTACGTTCGTTTTATAGACAATTCTAGATGGTATTATGGATGATTACTTACCATCCACCATCTACCTCTTTATCCTTATCCTTGTTTTTGTAACACAACATTATATATATAATAAATAAAATAATATTATACATATCATATTAGTACATGAACATTCAAATAAGATATGTATGCCACTCACATTCATCATATTATACAGTATGATCAATGTACATTATTATTATATTATATTATGTAATGTAATGTAATTAATAATATAAAATAAAATACAATATTAAATAAATACTAGTTATTGAGTCGTTCGAGTGCTGTTACATTAGATCCCAACGATCTAACACATTTCAACATGCACTTCAGAATAATAATACGAATGAATCAATCAATCAATCTCTTCACAATCAAATAAATAATTATCAAAATTTAATTAAAAAAAAAACTATTTAAATTACCGAAATCGTTCAACTTTACAACAAGTACAAAAAAAAATGTGAGTTGTTGTATCATGTTTTGTATTGTTTTGATGAATCTGATGAGTCTGATGCATCTGAGTTCTGAATTCATGATAACTACTGGTGTTTGATTCAAATGACATCTCACACAACTCATTCACTCACAACAACAACAACAACAACAACACCACCACAATCAATACAATGACAGACTATCTAGACTCTAGACACTATAGACAGTAGTGTAAGAACTCTATAGAGATCTAGAACTAGAACTACAACTAGTTGACAATAGTATCTGTGCTAAGTTGTCCTGCGTTTCAATCAAAACTACATAATTAATAATTACATTTGAAGGAAGAACGACCAAACTACTGCTTATTGATGATTCATTCATTCTCATTAATTATATTGAAATATTGATTTATAAACAAGTATCTATTACCTATCAATCCGATTATTTATTAAATTCAACATCATGATCGATCGATCGATCGATCGTTGAGTCAATATATATATATATATATATATATTAATAGCAGTGGTATATATTAATACTAATACCTATATACTTCACATCCATATACAGGTTCCGTCACATGTGTCAGGTCGTGCTGGACGAACGACGATAGATAGAAAAGACCCACAAAAAACATACTATTTGTGTAATAATATATCAAAATACCAACTGAAATCGTTAACTTAAAACTGTAAGTGGTCAATTGTATGTAAAATTAGATTTTATTTTATTAAAGATAATAAACCTTGTTTATAATAAATATCGTAGTTTTCGAGATATTTGAAGAAGAAAAAAAAAACAGTTTTACCCCCTAAACAATCACATCTCCACCTCTCTCTATCACCGTAACCGTTACTTTTATTTAAAATGTAATTTTATTTAATTTTGTTAAGCCAAGGACAATGTTTCTGATCAACCAAATAGTTTTCGAGATATTTTGGAAAAACTGTTTGATTTCCCCCATACACCACTCAAAAGTAGGGTTTGCACAGTTACTTTTGGATGGTGGGAATCATAAACGTGGCAAGTCCAAAATCTATGCTCATAAGATAAGATGGAGTAGTTGACCATATTGAGTACTATAAACGAACGAACGGATTACGATCCAGACATGGTGATTGGTGGTGCTTGTGTATCTGGCACGATCTAACATATTCATAACTTTAATTTAAGTGTAATAACAACACCTATTGTGGTTCAATTAGATCACACATCATCATGTCAAAGTTGAGTGTTCACTGTTCATTGTTCATTGAATTAATTAACTGATTGTCTAATGTTACTATTAGTCTAGCAGCGAATGGTTGTATTGTTATCTTATCTATCTATCATACTATACATGATGTGCATGAAACATAACTCAACTAACAAGTGCTGATGCAACACTACTTGCTACAAACAAGTGCTGTCATCTGATTCATCCGTAGTCTACTACTAATCAATCACAAAAGAATGCTCCTTCTCTGGTGCTTTCTTTTCAAATATCTTGAAAACTATAAAAATACATTTTGGATAAAAATGAACAAAGGTAAACGTTGCTATTAACAAAATAAAAATAATTTGATATCAATAATAAGTACAGTTGATTTTCGTTACGGAGTCAACGGTTACGGTTACAATGGTTATGGTTACGAGGAGATAGATACAATTGAATACATAGAAACAGAATAGAAATTCGATTTGATTTTTGAAAGAACGTGATGTGAGTGTGAGTGACTGTGATGATATACCGAACTAAAAATAATCGATTCGATATTCGTTATTCGATGTTTTGAAATAAGTTGTGAATTGTTTTGTATTAAAACGGATGATGATACATTGAACATTCCTAGAATTATAAGTAAACGAACACCATCCATAATAATAATAATAATAATAAACAGTATCCTTTGTTTATAAATATACCATACCATAGTGACATAGTATGTATATGTATATGTAATACAAATACATACTTTACATCTATTATTATTAACTATTAACTAATTCTTTTATTATCAAATACAGTCAAACCTCTTTAACTAACTAACTAACTCTATCTACTCGACCTATGCTATGCTATGCTATACTATAGCGGTGGTAACTATACTATGTTACTGACAGGAGAGCTTTCAGGCAAACCATGCAAACCCAAGCTACGGTGTGAGGCATTGTGTCTAGAGCAACTTCTAGACACAATCCTTTGGAGCAACTGGCGAACACTATGGTATTATTGGTATAGTAGACAAAGTAAAAATAATAACTCTGTAGCACAATGGACAATGGATAAAGTCGAAGTGCAATAGTTATTTATACCCCAAGATGTATCTATCCATCTATCTATCTATCTTGATCCATATGAAATGGTGATAATTGTAAATGATCACATATGATCCTACTTCTGATAATGATAAATAGTTAGTTATATCTAATCTGATGATAATAATGTCTAAACACTCGACTCGATACATATTATTATTATTATTATTATATTAAAAGTAAAGTAAGATTTGAAGAACCTATTTATTTTCAAGGTCAAATTCATATATTCTATGTTTGAATTTATTTGATTTCAAATAGAGTTAGTCAATAGTTAGTACTATTGATATCTTTTTATAAAATTTGTTCACTATACAAAATCACTACTAAAGAACTATTAATAGAAACTTGTGGTGACTTAATCAAAAGCTTCGACACAAATCAACTCTCAAATAAAGAATACCATTATTTATGTAGTACAACAATACATTACTAGATTTGTATTTAACATCTTCTACCTAATGAGATGTAGATCTCTTGTATGATCCTTACATTAGTTAGATAAATAACTAATGTATGTATGTATGTATTACTTACTTTTTATTTTAAAATCGTATTTAGTTGAATGATTTTGAATGTTAGATCGTAGATCGTACTTAGTACCTACATTGTATTTTGAAAGCATCATATTATTGTTCATAATCAATTGATTGAATTCTATCAAAACGTGAACGTTAATAACATGAATAGAAGAACATTAGTTAGTTAGTTAATGTAGATTTAAATGTTGAATCAGTATTATATTATTAATAGTAGTTATTTAAATCAATTTCATGATCAACTGATTGACGTTCAGAATGTGTGTAAACAAACAAACCCTTATAGTAAGTACATTTATACTAATACAATTACTATCATAATAAAAGTTAATGTAATTTTGAACAATTTGATAGTTATGATTTGTGTTCATAAACTACAACGTAAATAATAGAACGAATCAACACTAATAGTTGTTGTTCCAAAAGAAAGAAAGGAATGGAAAGTTGATCCAAACAAAAGAATTGTTATTAAAGATCGTATAAACTGATGATATCAAATAAATAAAAGATTGATTAGATCTACAATAGAAGTGAGGTATAATAAAAACTAACCTTTCATCGTCAGCAGTATTAGCAGCAGATCCAGTATTAGTAACAGCAGTACTTGTATTATCAGTAGTTCGTATTACATTCATTGTACCAGTAGCAGTCACTCCTGTTGTTCCACCAACATTATCACTGTTTGTAGATCCAATACTAGAACCAGCAGTACTAATGGTACTACCACCACCACCACCACCAATCAACTGTTGATTTGCATTGATTGCAGCAATCAAAGTCTGAGGTTCCACATTGATGCCAGTGGCTGGACTCAATGACACCATTAACATTTGTGCTGCTTGTTGTTGCACTTGTGATAACACTTGTGTTGCTTGTTGTTGTGGTGTCATCGATGACACCACAGATGTTGATTTAGTAGTAGTAGAAGTATTACCATTTAAACCACCACCATGTTGTTGTTGTTGTTGTTGTTGTCCAACAATATTACTTAAACTAGGTGTACGTGTTAATCCACCATTATTGGCACCAGTTGTAGTTGTTGATACACCACCACCACTCATAATAATAGATGCTTGTACTGGTGTACCAACAGTAGGCACTTGAAACAGACTCGGTGCTGTGGGATATGATGTAAATGGTGGTCCACTCACACCACTAGTTGGTTGAGGTTGAGGTTGTGCTTGTGCTATACCAGATAGTACAGATGTTGAACTAGTGTCACCACCAACACCATCCAAACGTGTTGATGTCCAACGATTTGATCCATTGTTTACTTGATTCACAATATTTTGTGGA
Organism: Nineta flava; assembly: GCA_963920215.1. NCBI lineage: Eukaryota > Metazoa > Arthropoda > Insecta > Neuroptera > Chrysopidae > Nineta > Nineta flava. Next base: position 702,141 of record OY986046.1, read on the forward strand.
TAGTTTTGGGGCATAAATTGATGTTGGATTTGTTGGCCAGAATATGATTGTGCTTGTACTGGCATCTGTTGAGAGGACATTGGATGTCCAGCATACGTTTGTCCTGGTGCTGAAGCTTGTGTTTGTGTCTGTGTGCTTGCACTTGCACCACTTACAACTGCACTTGGTGTTGGTGTTGGTATTGCAGTTGATGTTGATACAGATGCTGATGGTGGTGCTGATGTTAATGGACTTTGTACCATTGATGTTTGATTAAAAACAGAGGATGACGATACATACGGTTGTGTGGAGGACGTTGGTGCTGGTGGTGCTGTTGCTGCTGCTGCTGCTGCTTGAGTACTACCACCACCACCACCCACTTGTTGAGTTGTTGTTGATGATGTTGTTGATGTTGCTGATGAAGCAGCTGGTGGTGGTGGTGGTGGTAGTACATTTAGTGTTTGTTGTTGACTAGTAGTATTTATTGGTGTACTACCAGCACCACCACCACCAGCACCACCAGTACTAACTAATATTGATGCATTTGATGTACTTGTACTAGTTGTGGTGGTTTGTGTTAATAAAAGACCAGAACTTGTAATGACAGGCATCATATTTGTAAATGGTGGATTGATATATTGATAGACAGATGTCTGAACACCACCACCAGTCGTAGATGATTGTTGTTGTGCTTGTGTTACAACAGGATTTACGTTAGTCGTGGTTTGATTGATACCAATACTAGTGGATGCATTTGCGCCAGCGCTTGCTTGAGTTTGTAGTGATGATGGTGGTGCTTGTGTTTGGGATGCGGAAGACTGTTGAATGTTCGTTGAAGATGTTGATACCGTGGCTGGTTGTGATTGTGGTGGGACGGATTGTGATTGTTGAACAGTGGAAGTAACTATTTGTTGAGGTTGCTGTTGATTCGTTGCTTGCTGTTGAACAGGCGAGTTTTGTGTTGGAACAGCAACTGTACGTGCTGGTTGGTAATTATTAGTTGCACCACCAGCAATAGTAGCAGGAGCTCCAGCACCACCACCATTCTGTACAACACCAGGTAATGTTTGCGGTGCTGCAATGGTCATGGGTCCCATAGTCTGTGGTAGTCCGTTCAATTGTGCTGTTTGTGGTACATCGGTGATTGGTTTAAAAAATGGTGAATTATGTGGTTGATTTACCGAATGATCTAAATAATCCATGCACATCCATCGACCGCGACGAAATGGTTCTGTACTCTCGATTTTCACAACTTTAAAACGTTCAGAGCGTTGTGGTGGTGTTACTTCGGGTGCATTCTCTTTGTTTGGTGTATCTGCACGTGGTGAATTCGATTTGGCAGGACTACCTCCAACAATCTCTTCAATTGCATTGATTGCAACTGAATTCGGAACCTACAAAATTTAATTCAAATCATTACAAAGTTGTTCTTATAATTTTATATTTATTATGGTCCATGATCAATGATCAATGATCCATACAATACAATACACATTCAAATATGTTTATGGCTTCCTCAAATAAAATTCGATTCAATAACCAAAATGAATTCCATATCCAAATGAATTCGATAAAACTCTTTTTTGTTTTACATAGATAAAATAATAAAAGAATGTTTAGAACAAAAGTTGTTAGTCATTTTATAATGAACAATTTTAGTTTGAAACTATTTTTTTGAAAATCAAATAAGACTCCTCGATCAAAATCTACAGACTCTCATTTATGAAGCCAATTGCTAGTACTTTCGTTGCTTTTTGTTTAAAACATTTGCATTGATTTGAGGAATCTTTGGATCAAGCAATGGTCATATTGCCCTTTAGATTTATAGATTTATTTCCTATTGAAAACTACGGATAAAAATCGTTCGTTCATTACAAATATACGAATACCTTATATTCGAAACATTATCCCAAGAAAAGAGTTTTGTGGTCCATAGTACAGTACTATGTTCTATATATTATTTATTTATTTCTAGTTAAATCCATAGAGCTTCTGAATTGGTAGGTCCTTAGATCAAAATGTCAGTGTATTTTGGTAAAATGGAGGTATAATTAACGATAACTAATATAAATAAAAACATACCGTCATTGTGTGATTATTGTTAGTGGTCGATGAAAGTTGAAGTACAGTTGAAGCTCCTTCAGGTAATATCGCTAAACCATACTGTGCACTGGTTGGAATCACAGTAGATACAACAGCCTCGTCCCTGGACAAGGTGTCCTCCGAGAAGCTGGGGGTCTCGTTGTCCGTAATCCTTGATATATCATCTGTATGTGATTCATCCAAGTCATCTGCAGAATCATCGCCCCCATCATTACTCAACCGTGACGAACCAACCGTAACGCTTGTTATTTGAAAAGATGTTTTCTTTTTCATTGAGTTATTATGCATATGATTATTATTATTATTATTACTGGTGGTAGTAGAACTAGAAGGTGATGTTTGTACAGATTGATCTGATACAACACGTAGTAGTAATGATGATGATGATGATGATGATGGAGATGATGATGGAACTTGTGTCGATTGATTATTAACTAATACTATATTATTGATCTTATCACTGTTTGAATTGTTTGAATGTTGTTGTTGTTTATTGATGTTGTTGATATTATTGACTGATGTTGATGATGATAAACTTTTATTACCAGATACAGAAGAAGATGATGTCAAATTACTACTATCGGCCATTATTTTTTATCCAATTTTATTTTTATATAAATCATCTAATTAATTATAATTACAATTCATTAATTAATTAATTATTAATATCAAATATTTTATTTATTATTGATTATGTTGATTGGCATTTGATTTAAATTATACAAAGTATACAAATACAAAGTGTTTTTTACCATATTCATTATAAAATGATTGTTTTGTGTTCGAACTAAATAAAGGTACCTTATCTGTATCTGTTGTATCTGATCTAATGTTTGATGTATTGTATCATCTGGTTTGTGATCTGTGTTGTGTTGTTTCTTGCTTTTACACGAATTCGAAATGTCAAAATTGTGATTTCATACGAAATATATTTAGCAAAACTATTGCCATTTGTATACTTTGTTATTCATACGTAACTGTAACTATTGATTGATTATCAATCATACTGTTTTCTATAATTCTTTTCATGTTTTCATTGATTTTTCAATTATTTTGTACAATTCTTTAAAAGTTATTACAAACAGTCGAACAGAACGGATATCTACATACTTTTTTTTTAGTTACTAAATAAATATGTTATCTTTGTCTAGACTCCAAACAATCCAATACAGTTCATATAAACCTCCTATACTCTATCTCTATCTATTCAATTGACTGCACAGATACTACTGCATGAAGTGAGTGTTCGCTTGAGCACCGGTAGTCACATAGAATGTACACTATGTACTTAGTTACTATCTAGTCAGATAGAATGCGCACCAATATGCATACAACTTCAAGTGAGTGTATATATATAGTACAGAATGTCACACACACAAATTTTATGTACGTCAAAAACTTGAAAAACTAATAAGTGGATATCTCCCAACATCTGGACTCTGGACAAGTGAAAATGCAGCAACCGAACAAATTGTTTTAATACCTTGCATATATTGAGTTTATGCTCAGTGCGGGAACTAGTTATTTTACTTTTCATATACACACAAATGTATAAAAATATAAGTTGCATATATCAAGGTACTTGTTACATATGTAGTAAACACGTTCTTCTATAACCTATAGTTTGAGCTGAAATTGGGGCAAAACTTTTCGATTTGGAGTTATCGTGTTGATAGATAAACAATATTTTATGAATATCTGTACCAAATTTTGAATAAAAGATATAAAGAATAAAAATTACGTTGTTTTTATCCCTACTCACAAATCAAATCAAACAATAGAAAATGAGTTTTTGATATTTTAATCAAATTTTAAACTTTAAGTAACCTTCCGAAAAATACTCAGATATTTTTAAACGTAACTTTTGAATTGCTGTAACATGTTGTTTGTAAATGAGATAAATATACAGACGAAACACGACACGAAATTATTGAACCTCACCACTTAACTAACCAATAACGCTTCTAAACAAATGTTGAGTTTGTTTGGTGTGTAATTTATCAAAATTATTTGTATTATGTTGCAATATTGTGCAATTACTGAAATTGACTTCAATGCAAATTTTATTTGTACATGTGACCATGGAAATAGGAACTTCGACAATATTCTGATGATTTCAATATTGGTTCAAACACAAACTTTACAACTACTTATGATAGATTACACATGAAATAAACTCAGCACTTTGTGAGTGAGTGTGTTGATTTGAAGAACATTCACGTTACGTTTGAAATGAATATTAACCGTTTTTAAGTTCGAATACTAATCGAGCAGTACGAACTAAACTAAACTATACTGAAGCTGTGACTTCTCACTATTCACAACACTATACTTTCTATTGTTTCATTTATACGTAGCACATCCGGTACATAAAACTTTTATGTTTATTTACATCAGTACAGACGTTTGGAGCAACATTTTTATAAACATAATAATAATAATAATAAATAAAATATCATTTAAGTTGTATCAATCAATTCATGATATTATTGAGTAATTATTTAATTATGTATTTATTGAATAAATCAATCAATTACTTTCAATTAAATAGTAATCAATGATTGTTGTTATGAATATGTAAATTATTTACAAAATAAAAATGGTTTCACATACAAAAAATGTCAATAAATACACACTGTACTATACGTACGATTACTATTACGATTATGATTTCAATCACGATATCATGATGATTACAAATGTGTATTTATTGATATATTTAATGAATTTGAATAAACAGAACACAAATATTATTATTATTATCAAATGAATATTAAATATATATAAAATGAAATCAATTGAATTTACTTTGTTTCTTTCTGTTCATGAACAGCATCATCACAATGATCATGATCTGATCAGCTAGAATCTAGATCTGATAGCTGCCTGCTATTCATTCACTTCAAACTGCTGTTCTTATTCAACTGAACTGAACTCAACTAAACGTTAAAACTGACTGCTGAATCTGAAGTTTGAATCTTTAAATGTCTGAAAACACTTAATGATGATACTGTGATTGATACTTGATTCATCCCCAATTACAAATATCATGTAGACACAATTCTTTCAAACATTTTATTATTTATCTTCACTCTATTTATTTCAACTTTAAAATCGTATTCATTTAAAACTTTTTATGACTTGTAAACAAAATATAAATTGTTTGAATGTGGAATGCGTTGTAATTTCAGCTGTTCGTTGACATCTTTGACAGATCAAGGTCTTGCACAAATCTTGTGCTTTGTAGTTTGTCTGTGTCTCAACTGTCACTCACCCAACTGTCTCAACACAACTGTATGGTTGGTTGCAACAAGTTTAATGTCATTTTAGTTCATTTTTTATTCGCATAGATGGCATTAATATTTACTTTTTTTGAAGTATTTCAAATATCAATTCTGTACTGTATATATGTCGTTCAAAACCAAAATTTCTATTTTCAAATGAATATCTTCATAAATACACATTTTTTGGAAAAAATGGACATAATATTTTTTATAGAATATGAAATTTCCTACAAAATTGCTTGTATAATTTTTTCTTAAAATCTGCATATTTCATGAGATATTTCCAAAAATAATTTTTAACGTTCCTAATATAATATACTACAAGAAACAAATAGGGTTTTTAATAACTGTGTTTTGGACCAAGTCAAAACAAAAATCCGATAAGTCTTCAGATAAAAAAAATTGTTTGACTATGCGGTCAAAGTGGACAAAGCGAAAGATAAAATCGTTTTTTCCAAATATTTGAAATATTATTATCCATAAAATTACAAAACACCAAATTTTGAATAGAAATGATCGACAACATTAAATATAGGTACATAAATATATATATTGTATCGGAATTGAATATTTTTGATTTGCTTACCAATTGGACGAAGGAAGAATAGGAATAAACTGATAAGTTTTCTGTCCTGAATAAGATCTGTGCACTGTAAAGTTGACTGATACAAAATATGTACTGTGAAATAATAATTGTAATCAAACAAACATTTGAATGTTATAAAACAATTGAATGAATGGATATAATAAGTTGATTTGATTTTATTTCATTTCATTTTTTACATAAATAGATGGCAGGCAATAGCTGTTGTTACTATTTTAAATAGTTTCAAACCAATTCAATTCAATTGATCGAAATTTATTTGTCAATTCCAAATATGTTCATTCAAACATCCTCGTCCGAATAGCCAACATTTCAAAAAAATTGTAGACTTTTATATAGACTTGTGAGTATTCAATCGGATTCAATTGGAAATCGTTTGTGAATATCAAATATGTTCATAAAAATGTTTGTGACTCTGTATTTCTCGAAAAAAATTTTATGCTTGTTTTTGCGGTCATTTAATAGCGCCGATTCTTTCAAGGAATCGCGCTAACACGCATATTTACAATTACAACACTAGATAGAATTATAAGTTAGTTCGTCTCTTGTTCTTGATTGTTAGCTATAAACAATTGTTTGTTCTTAATTTGTTTATTTAAAAAAAAATTAATTAATTTGAAGAAAGAACAAACGTTATTTATGCATGAGCAATCATGAATGGATATTTATAGTCCAATAATGACAAAAAGATATTAAAACATGCAATAGGGGGGGGGGGGGGGGTCTATTTGAAGGTATATTTTTAATTAATTTTTTTTAAATAAACAAATTAAGAACAAACAATTGTTTTTAGCTAACAATCAAGAACAAAAGACGAATTAACGATATATCAAAATAAAAATTCAAAAATTAAAAAAAAAATTATCGGGGGCTAAATTTGGTCACCCATTTGAAACTGTTTGTAACATACGCTGCCATCTATGAACATATTTTAAAACTGTTTTGTATGAAACACTTTTGCTGTATATACTGATATCTGTCAAATTTTCTTTGTTTTGACAAAAATCGAGTTCAACAATTTAGATAGATTAATTTGTTTTCGGATTCAAGAAGCATATGTTTGGTAGATAAATTATTAAAAATTCAAATGTTTAATGTAAAACCTAGTAAAGTTTCGCACCAATAATGATTGATAAATAACACTAGAGATGGCGTTAATAGTGATGAATTGAATAAAATAGAATAGAATAGAATAAGAATGAATAATAATATAAATATAAATAATAGATGATTGAGTTGTTGACAATAAAATAGATATTTGATCGATAGTATAAATAAAAATAAGAAAGAAAGAATGCGCATATAAAACGTTTGAATGGTTTGAATACCTAAAACTGTTTTGTATGAAACAGAAAAGTGTTTAAAAAATCTATCAGTAGATGGCAGTCTACTGATAGATTTTTGAAACACTTTTGCTGTATATACTGACATCTGTCAAATTTTCTTTGTTTTGACAAAAATCGAGTTCAACAATTTAGATAGATTAATTTGTTTTCGGATTCAAGAAGCATATGTTTGGTAGATAAATTATTAAAAATTCAAATGTTTAATGTAAAACCTAGTAAAGTTTCGCACCAATAATGATTGATAAATAACACTAGAGATGGCGTTAATAGTGATGAATTGAATAAAATAGAATAGAATAGAATAAGAATGAATAATAATATAAATATAAATAATAGATGATTGAGTTGTTGACAATAAAATAGATATTTGATCGATAGTATAAATAAAAATAAGAAAGAAAGAATGCGCATATAAAACGTTTGAATGGTTTGAATACCTAAAACTGTTTTGTATGAAACAGAAAAGTGTTTAAAAAATCTATCAGTAGATGGCAGTCTACTGATAGATTTTTGAAACACTTTTGCTGTATATACTGACATCTGTCAAATTTTCTTTGTTTTGACAAAAATCGAGTTCAACAATTTAGATAGATTAATTTGTTTTCGGATTCAAGAAGCATATGTTTGGTAGATAAATTATTAAAAATTCAAATGTTTAATGTAAAACCTAGTAAAGTTTCGCACCAATAATGATTGATAAATAACACTAGAGATGGCGTTAATAGTGATGAATTGAATAAAATAGAATAGAATAGAATAAGAATGAATAATAATATAAATATAAATAATAGATGATTGAGTTGTTGACAATAAAATAGATATTTGATCGATAGTATAAATAAAAATAAGAAAGAAAGAATGCGCATATAAAACGTTTGAATGGTTTGAATACCTAAAACTGTTTTGTATGAAACAGAAAAGTGTTTAAAAAATCTATCAGTAGATGGCAGTCTACTGATAGATTTTTGAAACACTTTTGCTGTATATACTGATATCTGTCAAATTTTCTTTGTTTTGACAAAAATCGAGTTCAACAATTTAGATAGATTAATTTGTTTTCGGATTCAAGAAGCATATGTTTGGTAGATAAATTATTAAAAATTCAAATGTTTAATGTAAAACCTAGTAAAGTTTCGCACCAATAATGATTGATAAATAACACTAGAGATGGCGTTAATAGTGATGAATTGAATAAAATAGAATAGAATAGAATAAGAATGAATAATAATATAAATATAAATAATAGATGATTGAGTTGTTGACAATAAAATAGATATTTGATCGATAGTATAAATAAAAATAAGAAAGAAAGAATGCGCATATAAAACGTTTGAATGGTTTGAATACCTAAAACTGTTTTGTATGAAACAGAAAAGTGTTTAAAAAATCTATCAGTAGATGGCAGTCTACTGATAGATTTTTGAAACACTTTTGCTGTATATACTGACATCTGTCAAATTTTCTTTGTTTTGACAAAAATCGAGTTCAACAATTTAGATAGATTAATTTGTTTTCGGATTCAAGAAGCATATGTTTGGTAGATAAATTATTAAAAATTCAAATGTTTAATGTAAAACCTAGTAAAGTTTCGCACCAATAATGATTGATAAATAACACTAGAGATGGCGTTAATAGTGATGAATTGAATAAAATAGAATAGAATAGAATAAAAATGAATAATAATATAAATATAAATAATAGATGATTGAGTTGTTGACAATAAAATAGATATTTGATCGATAGTATAAATAAAAATAAGAAAGAAAGAATGCGCATATAAAACGTTTGAATGGTTTGAATACCTAAAACTGTTTTGTATGAAACAGAAAAGTGTTTAAAAAATCTATCAGTAGATGGCAGTCTACTGATAGATTTTTGAAACACTTTTGCTGTATATACTGACATCTGTCAAATTTTCTTTGTTTTGACAAAAATCGAGTTCAACAATTTAGATAGATTAATTTGTTTTCGGATTCAAGAAGCATATGTTTGGTAGATAAATTATTAAAAATTCAAATGTTTAATGTAAAACCTAGTAAAGTTTCGCACCAATAATGATTGATAAATAACACTAGAGATGGCGTTAATAGTGATGAATTGAATAAAATAGAATAGAATAGAATAAGAATGAATAATAATATAAATATAAATAATAGATGATTGAGTTGTTGACAATAAAATAGATATTTGATCGATAGTATAAATAAAAATAAGAAAGAAAGAATGCGCATATAAAACGTTTGAATGGTTTGAATACCTAAAACTGTTTTGTATGAAACAGAAAAGTGTTTAAAAAATCTATCAGTAGATGGCAGTCTACTGATAGATTTTTGAAACACTTTTGCTGTATATACTGACATCTGTCAAATTTTCTTTGTTTTGACAAAAATCGAGTTCAACAATTTAGATAGATTAATTTGTTTTCGGATTCAAGAAGCATATGTTTGGTAGATAAATTATTAAAAATTCAAATGTTTAATGTAAAACCTAGTAAAGTTTCGCACCAATAATGATTGATAAATAACACTAGAGATGGCGTTAATAGTGATGAATTGAATAAAATAGAATAGAATAGAATAAGAATGAATAATAATATAAATATAAATAATAGATGATTGAGTTGTTGACAATAAAATAGATATTTGATCGATAGTATAAATAAAAATAAGAAAGAAAGAATGCGCATATAAAACGTTTGAATGGTTTGAATACCTACATTAATATGAATAATAAATAAATATCAATATAAAGTATTAAGTATAAAGACATATTATATTACATATTACAAGTATATTTATTAATGGTTGGTTGTTGATGTTGGTATATTTTAATGAATAGTAGGTACCTATACCTATATAGTATATAGTATATACTTAGTTGATGTTTGTTAGGTATATATTTAATGTTTTATGTCCGGAAAGAGAATAGGAACTGCCCAGGAAAAGGCATCATCGTATCATATCATCAAATAAAATATAAAATATGATAGCATAGCATAGCATATACTATATACTATATATTATATACTATATAGTATGTAGTGTAGTATGTTAGTATAATATCATATATGATATGATATGATAGCATATTATTGTATTGTATTGAAGTAGTAGTATTATATATAATATGTATAATTATTTTACTTTTGAATAAACTGTTTTTAATAGGTACTTAGCGTTTACATTTGTACTTCTATTTGTATTTTGTATTCATTTCATTCAATATGCAATAATATGAATATTATTTATACTTACTTACTTACATCTACCCATTATTCATAAGGCGTTATTCAATGGCCTTGTCTTTTATTATTATTATTATTATTATCAGCTATTATTACTGGAACACACGGTAGGTACACACATACATTACATTACACAATACATTGTTTTGTGTGTACAATTATTATTTCTTTGTATGAATATGTTTGTTGAACCTCTATGTATACGACGATGCGGAGAATCGTCTGTCACTAGTTACTTGTGTATACACAGTGATTGTGAGGATTACACAATGAGCGACGAATGGAGTAAGTTGGAGCTATGTGCTTATTGTATTGGGACAAAAGTCCACATGCACATGGTATACAGCTGCAGGTAGTAAGTGTTGGTAGTAGATAGAAGTCGAGAGGTCCAAACAGGCTAGGGTCCGTGTGGCAAACGCCACCCTGACTCTATGACCAATACAACACTCCAACACTGGTGAAAGCTTCCTACGAGATATTGGTAAGTAAGACTTCTTTTTTGAATTTTGAAAATGTATGAGACTTGTTTTTTAAATGAATATGTAACTGTACATAGAGGTTGTTTGTTAAGTTCACATCATATAGTTTTATAACTGACAAATGGTTACTGGTAGGCGAGTCCGCGAGTTTTAAAAAGAGTTATAGCTTATACAATTGATATTTTAAACTGAATAAACGGATTCATGATTCAAATTAGATCAATGAGGTATCGTGAGCCAGTGCGGAGCTGAACACCGCACGCCTGCACCTGGTGTTTATTCCAAATTTGGTATATGTGAGGAGCTTTTGGTATTTGAGAGCTCTAAGTTTGTTAATGGGTAAAATCAGACAAGAGAAAAAGGTAGTTTAGATGATGGGGGAAACACAAATATATCTCCCTTAATAATTATATATATATGTATATTAGGGTTAAACCGGGCATGTTTTTTAATCAATGGTCCATTTTTCATGATTTATCCAATGATCCAGAAATTTGATAACCCAGTTTAACACTAATCCAGTTAATTGAAGTTATACCTTACTGTAAATGATCCGGTTGTTTTGAGGATTGTTCAAATACAGTTTCGTTCCTTTATATACTATAGTAGGTATATATATATATATATATAGATACTACTGTGGCATTATATAAACTCAGTATATATAGGATGTTTAAGCGACAATTGACTCAGTAGTTATTATTTTTTCACTTGTTAGTTTTTTATTCTTTCGATTTATAAGTAATGTATAATGTATATCTGTATATATTATACATATAGTTATGAATCCTGAATAATAGTTTTTGTTGTTAAATATTTAATAAAAAAAACTAAAATATATAGGTATATAATATATATAAATTTGAAAGGATGTTTAAAGGTAAATTATAGGATTAATCACGCTTTAGGGTGGTCTTATACTTATACTTATGGTCTAACACTACAGTCTTATGGTGTTAGCCTTAGCGGTGGATTGAAGTCTGTTGAGGTAATGGTATTTTAAGTTAAAACACCAAATCATTAACACTTATATTATAGTCTTATACTATAGCGATAGCCAGTATAGCGGATAGCCTGCTACATATATTTACACTTCTTAGGTATTTAAAAAGGATCTTTTATTGTTCGGTTAGGTACCAGAACAGAACCTTTTACAATTAATTTTATAATCAGATCAACTCAACTCAATAGTGAATAGATCTAGTGTTTAGTTTAGTTTAGTTTATCCAACAAAAGTGACTAGACTAGGTATCCTTGTCGCGCTCCCAAACTAATACTTCAATCATCAGCATTATTTTTTTGTTTTTTTGCATTTTGCAATAATCATCAGATCTGTTACAGTCAAACCTCTATCAACTAACCACATATCATTCTTTTTGACATCAAATATCCTACTTGATAGGTATGAATAAATATCTATAGGATGGAAATCGAACCTACGACCTCTGGTATTCTAGACCAATGCTCGCTCTGCTTTTGAGCTACGAGATGCTAGATAGATGTTACTTCCGTTTCTTCAACCGAAAAGCAACCATAGGTTCTAACAATGGATAGATTGGTTGACACAAGTGCACAAAAAAATTAAAAAATATGTAAATAATAAATAAAAACAAATTAGGAACAAACAATACAATGATGTCAAGTTAGTGAGAAATCATATGCATTCCATTATCTATCACTATTCACTATCTATCATAACATCTCAGAGGCAAAGCGTTGGCCGATCTACAATGCCAAAGTTTCAAATTTTGAAGATCCAGTTTGAAATGTTTCAATCGTGACTAGATATTTAACATAACTCCAATTATCTGGATGAATTGGAACCGTACAAGACCCGGATAAGTGAATAAACCATGAAACAAATGCTTAATGTGTGATTTTATTGGCTAAAACTGGATGGGTAATTCGAATTCTACTGCAGTATGAAGAGATGAAAAACTGCGAGATGAGAGTAAGGTTAGGTTAGATCCAAAATTTAGATGATTTGTCTCGTTACCCGTATTCTCAATTAGATCGATCCAGATCCAGTTCCAATTTGTTTGTTTGTTTGTTTGCTTATTTGCTTACGTTAGGTACTTTTTAGTAAATTGGCCGCGGCCCGCTGATTATTCATAGTTACTAAATAGATAATTTTGACAGACATTTAAAGTCAATTTAAGCTTATTTTACGAAATAACATTTATTTATAAATAAATAAATAAAGAAGACAGACTTAGTTACATTGTATTGTTGTTACACGAACAGAGACAACAATAGATGATACCAACTACCTTACAATGTAAATGTAACCAACTCATATAGTACTGAAATGAACGAAGGTAACACGGGGAAACGAATGTAAACTGTAAATGAGTGAGTAAACTACAAACACATCCATGTTACATCCATGTATAATATTTGTCAAAATGTCCGTAAATAGTAACCGCCTATTTAAAAGAATACATCATTTAACCGCCTATTCGAATATTGCAACGAATCGTAACGTTGTTACAATCAACATTTGGTATTTACTTTAACATATGTATACACCTAGAACATGCCCTAAGTCTGTACAAGTGGTCTGGTCTGGTAATGAGTGAATAGGAGAATACAGAGTAGAATGATTTTAATAGGCGGTGCTTATAGAACCAACAACTATAGCTACAGACACATAACACACATATATATATGTGGATGTTAGATAGATGTGTGTGTGTGTGTGTGTGTTAATAAGACCCATTGGGTTGGTTGGGATGCTAGTTTAAGTAAATATAGCAGACACTAACCAGTATAATATTTGTTTTCATAGTTGTCGGATTGGATTTTTATGTAAACAAGCCACAATCCACAATATCTACATAATTTGTTGTTCTTGGTAGAACTAGGTACCTACTTAACTAGTTAACTAATCAACTATAACTAATAATAATTGTTAATAACTAACTATCTGATTATCTGATTATCTGAACGATATCAACAGTCGATTTAGTCTTGGGTATTACCAAACTGATAATGAGAACTAACTCATTTCTGTTGTGGAGTGTTTTATAAATTTCAAGTGATATTTGCAGTGATGTTCAATATATTATAAAAAAACTTGTGTGTGTTCAAAAGTTTCAAGTGATCTCGAACGAAAATGCCACGACCATCAAGGGAATCGTATGGAGATCAAAAACCACCATATTCGTACATATCATTAACGGCAATGGCAATCTGGAGTTCACCCGAAAAAATGTTACCATTATCTGATATCTATCGATTTATCACCGAACGTTTTCCGTACTATCGACGGAATACACAACGTTGGCAGAATTCATTACGCCATAATCTTTCATTTAACGATTGTTTTATCAAGATACCACGGCGTCCAGATCGTCCAGGCAAAGGTGCATATTGGGCATTGCATCCGGCGGCATTCGATATGTTCGAGAATGGTAGCTTACTGCGACGACGAAAACGTTTTAAATTGTTGAAGAATGATAAGGATCTGTTAGATAATGAATTAGCTGCATTGGCGAGTATTAATCGATTCTTGTTTGCACCGAATGAGTCGACAACGCATGGCTTACATCCTAGTGGTGGAACATTACCTCCTGGTGAACAGTCTTCAGAATGTACATCACCAACACAACTTGTACACGGTGGTTATTCGAGTTCGACACGTGTACCATCCCCAAACGGTACAACTACCTCCGAACAATTAGCAACGTCTATGTCCATGGGCGGTGGAATACGACCGAAACGACCTTTTACCATTGAAAGTTTAATATCACCAGATAAACCTGGTGTAGTTGCAACAGCCGCCGCGGATCTAATTCTAGATACGAATACTTCATCTGCTCTGCTACCAATTACAGCACACACTTCGAACAATTATTCTGGAACAAATTTTAACAGTGGTGTGGATAGTGCGGCTGTAATGAATGCAGCTGCAGCTGCTGCCCTTGGATTCGTGGGTTCTGGCATACCAAGTGGCGTCGGATCTGTGTCTCAACAACAGCCGAATGGTGTAAGTCCCATGTTAGTAATGCCATCAATTGCATATTTTCATCAATATTCATTATTAAATCATCCAAATCCAAATAGTAATAATTATAATTCGGCGTCGAGTGCAGGAGGCCAGGACCATGGTACGTTACCCTCACTACTCACTTCTCAAACATTGCAGATGTCATCCAGTTCAGTTTCACCAAATCATTCAAATAATCAAATTGGTTTTAGATTGACTGTTTAAATTCACTTATCTGTGTTTTTTTTTTCAATTCGATCATATTTATTATCCAAATTATTTTGTTTTTTGTTCCTTAACGATCGCGATGTCTGGGAGGAATAGGTGAACTTCGATTACCTATTCGATTACCTAGTACAGATCAATTGATAGATATTGTTCATATTATTGTTAGTTATTGATGATTAGCGGATATTACGATTGACGTGATTGTCAAATTAACAAAAACTGTTTTCTTGTAGATTTTCCACAAAATGAATGAATATAGTTTTTTTTTTATTTGCTCGGATTCGAAAACTTTTTGAAGTAATAGAAAGGGTGTTAACTTATTGGAACAATATTGCTTGTTGCAATCCATCGATAATTCACCTTTTCAAGCGCATATGGATTTCCAATTTATTTTCTTTAAGAGGCAACTAGATGGTAGAATTTCAAGTGTCAAACTCAGAAAATTGTTTAATGTTTTTTGAGTTCGCTACTATTTTTAGGAAAAAACAAAACTATATAATAGTCTCCACTATAAAATTCTCGATTATTTCTGACCGTCGCCAAAAAAAAAACTTTATTACTTTTCTTTGAAAGTTCCAGATTTATTGCACTTGACAAACATACCGGGAATGTATTGATCCTATCTGCGCTATTAGGTGTGCGCTTACGGTTTAACTACGTAGCGTAACATTATAAATACTAAAATTATTTATTATGGGTCCGGCCCAATCAAAAAGTGAATCTGTCGATATCTCAAAAGCCAAGCAAGATATTGAAAATTTGTATTCGTTCATTTTGATTTCTAAAGTGAAAATCGATCGATTTTCGGTGTCAGTTACTTTGTTATCTCGTAAATCGTAATCTTGTCCACTTGTAGATTAATTAATTGTGTTTTTGTTATATATATTAATGAATATTAATTATAAAATATTTTATTTTGTACAAATTATGACTAGCCTGTCCGTATACTAGAGCAACTCAAAGTATGTAGCGATGTACCTATATATATATATATATATATATATATATATTTATATATATGTTTGGACCGTTTGTAATATATCGTAAACCATAAACCGTATAGTTGTTAGCAAATAATAACAATTAAGTAATAAGACTTAGGTTCAAGTTTGTATCAAATGTTTTCACTTTAGAGACTGTGTCGTTTATTTTAAAAAGTATTTACAGCTCAGCTATTAATAACTACCTATATGAATACATCAAACTTATTTATTGCTCAATATGCGCTCAAAGCTCAACAAATATATTCAATTTTATATACATATTCAATTTGAATAATTTTATTGTAAATAAAAGATTGTTTTATCCAAAAAAAAAAATTAATTAATTGTTTTTTATTTAAATCCGTTCTGGACCGTTCTGACTGATTGATTGGACAAGTTCGATAAAATATTTATTTGGACGAACTTTGGACGAAATCAGATCATGTATCTATCTTATCAGTATCAAAATCAGGTTTCAAGCATCCGACGGATAATTGTTTTTCATACTTTAAAAATTTTATGGCGTATGGAAAACATAAATAGTTTTGGATGCGTTTAGTCGATATAAGCGCTACAGAGCGCTAAGTTCAGATTAATCATTTTCTTTGAATGCAAAGGTAAGCACTGTCTAAAAATACCCAGTCGTGTCCTAGTCGAAGATTCAGGGCTTACGGGTAGGTAAGCGCATGCTTTATCTGCTAAGCGCATCCGTTAACTTTTGTTGTGGTCTGTGTCTGGTTGAGTGGGTGTAGGTATGTCATCTGAGCACTATACGGCTCTGTTCTGATAATGCAAATAATATGATGGGCTGTGTCAAGTTATACAGAAAGTTCAAGAATATCAGAATTAAATTGACCCATCTTAGTAGTTCGATTAATTTTCAAACATTTCATCTATTTATTACAAGTTTCTCCGCTGGAAACTTTACTGTTTACTTTATTGTGATTCAGAAGAGTTTAGTGCCCAGTTATGACATTTGTATGCGATGCGTCGCATATTGGATACCAGCCTGCCCAACGTTGTACGTACTTCAGAGGGGAATCTGCTTTAGACAGGCGAAAAACGATATTTTTAGAAACAAATCATTGAGATTTAGAAGTGATTTTCTTAATTATTTGAAGATTCCAATAAAAATTGAACAAACAGGTAATCTTCGACGGGGCTTCCTCTAACAAGTGGCTTGTGTGTGTACTAATCAACGCCAAAAACGGTATTTACAAATTTTTGGAGTTGATTTGTGCTAAATCTATTTGATTTTCGAAAAAATGTTTTGAATATAAATTGTTTATCATATAAATACGAATAACTTTGATTCGAAACATTTTTTCGAAAACCGAATAGATTTAGATACAAATTGACTTGAAAAATTTGAAAAAGAAAGACCACTTTTTGGAATTAGTACACATGGTTGATTTGTTCCGAAATCATGAGGTTTTTGACAAAAATGTTTTGCACAAAAGTTGTTAATATTTTAATATTTTTATGCACAACAAGTTTTATTCGAAACATTTTTCAAAAACTAAATAGCTTCGATACGAATCGACATTATAAAGAGAGATCACTTTTTGGATTTAGCACACATGATTGATTTGTGCCGAACTCATTTGGTTTTCGAATTAAAATAGTTAGTATTTTTATGATGAACAACTTTTATTCGAGATTTTTTTTGCTAAAACCAAATGAATTGGGAACAAATCAATTATGGAGTTAAGACAAAAGGTAACTTTTATGGCTATATGTGTAGATATCTACATTCTACATGCTATACACTATACAGTAATCCCTATCAAAAATGATTTCAGATAATCTCTTCTGTATGTATGAAAAACTTTCAGTTGTGATAACACCGCATAAACATAAAGTATGATTCCCCCTTAAACAGCAGATTAAGACTAACGCTAACCAACCAACATACATTGTGTGTGTTGTAACTACTTATTATTGTGTAAGTATATTTGTCCAGATTAAGAAAAATACAAAATAAAAAACAATGGTGCCAAAAAAACCTCTTAAATAAAATAATTAATTGTTATTAAAAAAAAAAGATGAATAATGTGCAATTTTAATAATTATACTTAAAATTTAAATAAATAATAAAAACAAATGAAATCTTATGAATTGTTTGTCTGGAGTGATTTTGATTTGTGTTCGAATCAAATAATTTGTAACAATATACCTACAATATAGGTTAGCTGTACAATATATAGGTATTTACAATAGGTACTAATTAGTGTCATTTAATATGTATGTTACATTAATTAATTAATTAATTAATTAAATAATTCAATATTATTAGGTACATATTATAGATAGTAGATAATATTAAATATCTTCATTCACGTGATTATAATATTTTTAAATGTTTTCAAACATATTTATTTATACCTTATTATAGGTTGGTTATCAATTCTTGTAATTTTAATTTTCAAATTAATATCGATTACAATATTTATTAGTTTATTGTTTCGTTTATTAATTGGCTATACAATTCTTTTCAACTTCAAGGTCAAGTTCACCATTCAAAAAGAATAAAAATGCTTACAATTTTATACCTATATAGAGGATGAAAATATATAATCATTTACCTATAGGCAACCAATCTACGAGAATCTAATTTGACTGTAATATGCCCAAATTTTGAATCGCACATAACCTTTATCAGAAAAACACATCAATTGTTTTCTCTTATAAAACTTGATCGAACAACTTTGATTGCAAACTTGATTCATATCTATTTACAGACATCTATTCTGAGAAAAGAAATATATGAAGATTGATTGATTGATATATTGATATCATAAACTGTAACTACCTAATATAGATACGATAAAAAAGTTACATACAAAAGTTGTTGGAAATATCATTTTAAGAGAAAAACTATTGATGTGTTTTTCTTGTAATTATTATAGAAAAAAGTAATGCGCGATCAAAGATTTGGGGGTGAGACAAGTCCACTGTCGGATCAGGTTTTCGTAGACTAGGTAAGTGATTGTAGTTACTACACCATATTCTATATGTATTTCTAAAACAATACATTCATATAAAAATTCATAAAACAATACATTAATATAAAAATATTATAAAAAGTATCGTGAATGATCCTTCCGCAGGTTCACCTACGGAAACCTTTTTACGACATCTATAAAATCGGAAGCATTTTTTAATTAACTATAATTAATTAACAAAAGTGTTACTGTTTAAAAAAAGATAAAAAGTATTGTTTTGAATACACATTTGCTGTATTCAAATCATCCCCTTTTTTTAAATAGATAAATAACAGATAGAAATGACCATTTACAAATCCAAATATGTGAGTGAGTGTTGATATTTGAATAGTTCTCTAAAAGTCTAAACTAAAAGTCTAATTCTATCTTGGTTTTATTACCCAAGAATATAAAAATTGACCCAAGAAACTTCTAAAACGAATATTTGAAGTAGGTATATTGTTACAAATGAATATTTATTTAGGTATCTATTGCAAAGGTCAATATTCAAACTAATATTTGTATATCGTCTTTTCAATTTGTTTTAACGAATTTTCTCTCAAATCAATTAAAAGAGATATAACGTGAAATATTCACTCGAATCTATATTAGTGCCTGAAACTTAAGTTTAGGCCCTAATATAGTATTTGGATTATTACCCGATTGGCAAAAGTATATTTTTGTATAGGGAGAGCGAATTCAGGATATATCATATATGTATTCTATAGGGAGAGTAGAACGGAATCATCAAACCATGCGATCTCTGTTTGAAGTTATGTACACTCCCGTTCATAAAACTAGAACCAGTAAGTCACATTCTAAGCTCGTGTATATTACTAAATATATGTATAATATTACATGTACAGTAACACTTTGAATGTTTGTCAACTGGTTCAATTTTCATGAACGAGAGTGTACATATAGTCACAAATGTAACGCACATTTTACAAAATTTGATAATTGATTTGTGCAGTATATTTATGCAAAAATTGATTTTCGAAAAAATGTTTTGAATAAAACTTGTTCATTATAAATATTCCAACAACTTTCATTCGAAACTTTTTTCCCAAAAACCGAATGAGTTGAAAAATGAACGCTACTCTTATCTCCAATAATAAGTACCAAAGGAGTTAGTTGCTGATCGAGCTCGAATATATATCCAAAAAATGAGTAAACCTCTGATGTAAATTTTGTAGTTATATGTAAAGTAATTAAAAGTTGTAAATATTGTGTAACTTAATTGAAATAGGTAGAAAAGAAGGGCGCTAACTTCTACTTATTGAATGTATCTACCAAACAAATTAGGTAGATTAGATTCCGCAATCAATTGTATATTTGAGTTCAACTTTAGGTACAATTTGATTAGATACGCTGAGACTAGTCACTATTAATTAGTCTTCCGTTTAAACTCTTAAAAAGTTAAAAGTAGTCTTTAGTCTTTGTTGTATATGTATTGTATTGAATGATTAAAAGAGGTGTTTTTGTGATTAAAAGACTAATTAAGAGTGACTAGATTAGACTGTATTTGATATAATAGAGAGTGTCACATCACATTTTGTTCATGTATTGTAAATAGTAATAAGTATCTATCTACCTATCTACCTACCAAAACAAATCTAAATTTATACATATACATAGGTACATGTGTATTGTGTATTTAGTATCTATTATACCTTATACTTTATACTGTGTAATGTGTATGTAATGTAAGTAAGTATTGTAGTATGTAGTATGTATATTATAGTTATGCATACATTGGTCCACAATCAATGTACGTAGATATGTAGATATACTTGTATACTTACTTACTTACTTATTTATTTACTTACCATCAACTTATATAACTAATTTTAAATGTGTTCAATGTTATGTTTCATTTTTATTTGAAAAATTCATTTAAATACAACAAATTGATCAATACATGATTTATAAACATCAAATGTTTGTTTGTTTGTTTGTTTTTTATTTATTTATTCAAATATCATCACCTCAATCACTACTATCACATAATTTATATGCGTTTAGTTTACAATATGATAAAATATGATATAAACTAAATTCAATAGTTATCTATTCTAATCTATAGCTATACAAGACTGTTAGTATATGTTAGTATACAATCATAAGAATAGGGATATCTCACAAACGAAAACAGTGCTCTAAGACTCTAAGAGTTTAAGAGTTTAAGATACATGTCAAATAGAAACTGTGGGTCGTCTGTCTCTAATAACAAACTTACATTCAAAAATACAATCAATGAAGACTTTCACATGTAACATATATGATTCTTGAATCGACTCATTTCAGTTATACCAAGTAAGTATACGAATCGTTCGAGTTACAATACAAATTTATTTATTTTTCAACTTGATACAGCCAAGTTTTGACTAATTCATTTCTTTTGTGAAAAAAATGTTTTTGTTTTAAAATCAAAGTTGTTTGTCAAAAAAATTACAACGTTTGTTCGTAACTCAGATGGATTTGGTCGAAATTAAGTGTAAAATTTTGATGGTAAATCTATAGTAGGATTAATCAACCACATACCACAAGCATGTGTACATGTAAAACTATGAAGGAGACAAAAAGAGTGGGAATAATTTGAATGGTTCGAGAGAGAACTGTTTCGATCCATTTCTGAGACGCTAATTTTTTAATTTACTTTTTGTACAGACATGGGTATCTAGGAATGAGGATTAATTTTTTAATTTCAATAAAATTAATTATTTTTTTTTATTTCAGTCGAATTTTAATCCAAATTCGCTATTATACATCGATAGAAGGGATATATCTTAAACCAAGTATAAATATATTTTCTTCAAAATAATATACTCAGAGAAATAAATTCTTGTTTTCATTCAAGAATTAAACAAATTCTTGAATGAAAACAAGGATTTATTTCTCTGAGTATATTATTTTGAAGAAAACATATTTATACTTGGTTTAAGATATATCCCTTCTATCGATGTATTCTTCAACAAGAAAGTTTAGAACACAAAGTCTGAAGAAACCGAATGAATGAATTCAAAATGATCTATTGACTTTTAAAATAATATAAAATTTGGAATGATTAGATGGGTTCATTAGCGAAACAGAATGATTTCCATGAACAGAATAATTAAATGAATAAACTATAATGAAAGCATATTTATAATTATAAATAAAACAGTAATTAAAATAATTAATAACAATTAACAATTAATAATTAATGACGCGATTCATACATAATATTTGTAAATTGATTTCCTTTTAAAATCAATTCACCAGAATCATTTCTTTTCATTCAAATCAATATTTGATAAATAAGTAAGTTATCCACAATTTTAATGAATGTAGATCCAGAATTATATACCTAATATACATTATTTATATACAGGCTGTTTTTTTAGAGGTATACATCAAATAAAACCAATAAAAATCGTAGTAATACGCCACGGTTTTGGCTCTATGGACAATATCGTGGTAAATGTTGGCCTCCAAGTCATCCATTGTCTCTGGTTTATCAGCGTAGACTAGAGATTTCACATATCCCCACAGAAAATAATCTGAAGGAGTTAAATCACACGATCGTGAAGGTTCATTTCACGAAATTAAGCGTTTATCGAAAGTTTCATTAAATAAATTGGTTGTGGCGCGAGCTATGTGGCATGTTGCACCGTCTTAAAGCTCTCCCACCATGGATATATAGCGCTCTCCATTAACTGTTACGTTTTGCGAAGAGTACAGATACGATTCTTCTATGAAAACAATGTTGCTAATTCAAAAAACAAACCTCAAAAAACACCAGAGCCCGCTAGGCACTCCTATATGCCCAAAATCATACTTAAACATTAATAGCACTGATTTCATTTTAAATTTCTATACTCGATAAAAACATATAGCCCCTAAAACGAAAAGATTTCGAAATTTTCATAAATAAGTCGAAATTTCGAAAGCATTATATTAAAAGTTATAGAGCATAAAATTTGCAACACAAAACTATCAGAACACTCGAATCGTTAATTTATAGTTTGCTGAGTAGCTAGAGCGCTTCAAAGTCCGAAAAAATCTAGAAATTGTAAAAAGTAGGCAAATTCCTCGTTCATTAGACGGTTCGTTCCAAAATATAAAAAAAGCTATACTTTCAATTGTTAGTAACGGCCAAATACTCATTCTTTTCCGAGTTAGGAATCTTTTCGGAGTCAACTTTGACGATTTCGATTCGGAGTAAATTTATTGACGATGCGAAAAGTGTCTCTAGAGTTTTTTTCTTTTTGTAGTTTAAAAAAAAACATCGGACATTCCAGACCAATAATTTAAAAATTGTAAAATGCGGCGACCGACGCAAGTTGAAGACACTGAACAAATTTACAAAATTGTTGAAATATTTTCTATAAAAATCGAATCAAAATATCCATCTAAAAATCGAGTTTTGTTTGAAACCTTTTTGTTCATAAACATGAATAGTTTTATCACAATCTAAGCTCAAAAACAGTTCTCACTCATTAATAATGCCAGAACTCAGTATAATTATTATATATATGGTATTTAAACAATTAACTAAGTTAGTTGTTATATTTTATTCATTTATTTGTATTTAAAATAATTAAGTAGAACATTTTATCTATAATAAAGATTATGATTTTTTTAATCAGTTTTTTAAATGGTGAAAAATTGAGAAAAACTTGACAATAGAAAAATGTTGATCTGAACTTTAATTTAAAACATTTGTTTCGCATTTATAAATGGAAAAAAAACTGTAGGTATTCAGAATAATACGAGTAAAACAATGTTGAACGCGAGCTTTTCATATTTATATAGATATATATATATATATAAATATTAAAATATTAAAATATAAAAGAAAATTGAATAAAAGAATGTAAAATATATGCATTGAATGTATAAAATGTTGGTAGCAAACATTTCCTTATATCCATCGTTACAGCAATTCATTGTTCATTGTTCAATGTTTTCACATATAAAGTTGATGTTCTATGTTCTATGTTCTATATTCTATGTACTATGTACTATGTTCTACGGTCTATGTTCTATTGTTCAGCGACCGAGTCAATTCACATTCAACATTTGATAAAAATAAAATAAGCTTTAAAAAGCTTTCAAATGTTTATTATACAAAAAGCATACATAATTAATTGTTAATATTATCAAAATATAGTCATATAGTTCAAGTCAGTATAGCAGTGTAGCAGTAGATAGCCGTGTAGCATGTAGCTCATTCGTGGTACACCCTGAACAATCATAATAATTCTACCCTAGTCAGTATAACTATAGTCGACTACCCTCTTGTGTCTCTATATTGTACACTGTACACTGTAAACTGTAAACTGTACATCAACCCTCTATATTCTACTCTTTACTCTTCTCATCTCAACTGAAGTCAACTGTACAGGGTGGCTCATTCAAATCTAACCAGTTGATATTCAAATCATCTATTTTTAACGCTTGCCACATGAAGTTCTGGTGCCAAACGAATGTGACAACGTTGAAAAGACATGAAAAAACCAGCGCAATGCGATTACGTAGCTAGCTCATTAGGAATCCAACGACCAGCGACTGTCCGATCGTCTACAGATCATATGCAAAATGTTTTCACGAAAAATAAACGGCGGGGACCCGATCTGAGCCTTTTTTCTTTTTTATATCACTCCGAAACTCGATACGGACTTTTCCCGACCCAATCATATTATATTACGAAGACACCAACACTTTTTGAATTCACCTTGCGCCTCCTTAATAAATTCTTCAGGTTACCTTGACAATTTTACCGTCTAGACTTTAATATCAAACTGCCTACAAATTTTCAACCGAATAACTTCATTCGACTTTGTCCTAAATTGTTGAATCAAACGGGTTGAAAATTTCAGGTAGCTTGAGGTTAGAGCTTAGTCTAGAATTTATTGACAACATGATCAAAATTTACTAACAAAGTGCAAAGAGACAGCGAAAAATTTGTCCTGGCCCTCTCTTTGAATAGCTTCGATGGAGGCTGTTGAGACGCATAAGAGGATGAATTTGAATCCAAATCAGCCAGATAATTTCTGAGAAAAGCTCTGGACGACGGATTGGCGGAATTTTTGTTGTTCGCATTTCGGGTCATACGAAATGAAAATTTGAACTTGAGAAGATAAAAAGTGGAAAACGATCTAAAATATTGTCCTTCATTGGCAGATTAATAAATGGAAAATTTTATCCTTATACTGTTATTTTGTTTCTTCATAGAATTCGAACAAATCGATGTATAAAATAAATCGACCGCAACAAAATAACTGTTGTATTTTCAGAGATTCTAACTATTTGGAGACATTTTTGTAATAAAATCGAAAAATCAGCCGCAATTCAACTGAAATCAAACAACTCCAATTTGAAGTAGGTACCTACCTACTACGAAGGATTTTTATGGGGTAACATTTATTTAGGACCATACTGTATATTGTACACTTTTACTTATAATTTTTAAAAGCGATTTAAAACCGTGAAAAATTTCATTTATAGCAATTTATGATGAATATTATTATTATGTTAGGTTATGTTTCTAGTTGAACTGTGACTGAGAGTTAGGCGTTAGGCGTTAGGAGTAAGGGGTAGATATAGGAGATATGAGATTGTGTTGGATAAACACAAAAAAAATATGCTTACAAAGTCATATTTGATAATAATTAGAGGGTTGTGCAGGGTTTGAGGAGGGTTGAGGGTTGAGGGTTTGTGTGTTGTATACTATATTATATTGTGTATGTTACACAATAATTCAATTCGATTTACTTCAATTCAAATAGTGAATTATTCAATAAATGTTTTTAAATTTGTGATTTTAAATTGTGTAATGGAAGGCGTAGAAATCTATACCTATCTATATCTACGTTTTATTTTGACTACGTTTAGTCTTGCTACACTTAAAGCACCTCGTACCGATATTGATCAAATTTTAGTCAATTTTGATTTTGAAAGACCAAGATTATCCAAATAATTACATTCAAATGGGACAAAATTCAGCTGCGATAGTAAAAATTTTGTCTAATTAAAAAAAATGGATTTCTATATCCGATTTTGATTAAACTTTTTTCAAATCCACTTAACTTTAGTAGTCACCGTTCAATTTGAATAGAAAAACCAACAAAGATATCTTTATTGGTTTTAGAGATCGATCTCTACGTACAAGGGTTTTTATTTTATTCTGGTCTACATCGGGCATATTTTATCCGATTTTCATGCAATTTTTTCAAATCCACAAAATGTTAGACAAGAAATTGAAGTTTGATAGAAAAAGCAAGATATATCAATACAATTGAATTGAAGGCAATTATGAATACAATTGAATACTTTTGGTCACAAAACTAAATTGTAATTGTAAAAAGTACAAAAATGAACTAAAATCGATACAAAATAATAAAATATTAAAATAAGACTGATGTCAGTGACTTCATCATCTTATATTATAAAAACTAAGTCTAAGTACCATCTTAAAAAGTGTATAGATAGTCGTCATATTATCATAATTAATAATTAATTGTAAATAATAAATATAATTATGATGTTACTTGTTAGTCAAATCAAATCAATTCAATCGGTACAATACAAGATTTGATTTGATTTCAGTTCAATACCTAATCATTGGAATTATTTTACATAAATATTTATAAAATAAATAATATTTAGATATTCGTGAATTAAAATTTAATTAATTAATTAATTAGCATGTTCTATGAATTGATTGAGTTCATGTAATTCATTGTAATTCATTGTTTGGTTGGTTGGTACAGGAAGTTAGTACTCAATCATTTATTTATTATTTATTATTTATTGATGTTATTGATTCCTGAATGGGTTGAATAGGATTGGATTCAGGAGGATCGATCATCTACTTTAGACATAGACACACACAAACCAAATGATCTCATGGTATATAGACACAGGGTATTTGTATACTCTCCTGTATATAAACTAAATTCCTTGATATCATTAGGTGCCCTCCACGCAGGATTCCCTTCCACATGTGTCTAAGCTGTTGGTTGTAAAAATAAATGTTTCATACAAAAGTTGTTTGTTTTTATTAGATAAACATTTATAAAGATATTCTCAGTTTAAAAAGTCAGTTTGAAGCGTAATCTGTATTTTAATATTAGTAAACATTTCAAAAGACTTGAGATTCATTCATAAATTTGGTAAGTAATTCGACTATATTTTAAATTGGCGTTATTTTAAATTTCATATAAAATTTCTTATAGATTTGTGTCCAAGAAATGTGCAACGATATCCAATTCGAAGCACTATTCGAATTGGATAAAATGAACTTAAAATAGAAGATATCAATTTTAAAAAATCACTAAAATCGGATTGAATTTCGTGCAAATATCCAAAAAAGTGATTTTTTTGAACAGAACTTTGTTCTTGAAGTACCTAAACAAGAACGTAAATTGTTAATTGTAGGTAAATAAAGAATCGCGTTGATTTGTTAATTATAAACGTAAAATAAGTGAAGTAGTGAACATTGTGACTCTTCACTCTTATGAGAGGAAACAAGCATTTGCGTCGCACAAACTCATTAAATCATTTGAATAACGATTCTTTGAAAATGTGCACCTTTAGGCACAACAATTTGCACCAACTAAGCAAGCTGTAGGACTTGATTTAGTTGCGATAGAAAGCGACGACACTTCAATACTTTACATTTACATTTACAATTGAAGTTAGTATTCATAATTCTCTAATTATTAGCTAATAGCTATCATATAATTATTGTCTTGACCGGTAGGTAGACCTATCTCACGATCAGACGATCAGCATGTCTTCAAGTTAGCTACGATTATTATATCTCCCAATGTTTTACTTCACTTGTGCCTCTTATTTATCCGATTTTTGTGAAAATGTTTCGAATCAAAGTTGTTAATATCTATTGTAAATCGAATGTGATTAAGGCACAAATCAATAAGCTGTACTTTGATCAATAAGATGTGTACAAAATACAAATATACCTACAGTAGGTACATTGTTAAAAATAATGCTAAATTTATAAAATATTTAAATTCAGACCAAAATTTTTAACAGTGTAGGTACCCTCATATTTAAAACAATTATATATATATATATATAAATAACTCAACATATACAGAATATTGAAACAATTAACTGAGTGAGTGAGTGAGTTAGTTAAAAGGTATAATATAGTTTAGGTGTTGCTTGTGTCGGTTTAAAAAGAAAATAATTAAAAAGATGTTAAATAAATAAATATGATTAGGTTATAAAATACATTTACATAAATATGATATACAAACACACACAAACATCTTACAAGACTGTTAGGACTGACTGACTGACTGACTGACTGACTGACTGACTGGACTGTGTAAGAAGTCTCTAAGAGATCTAAAACACATAATAGTTTGGTCCATCCATCTATCTATCTATATTCTATCTATCTATACTATAATATTGGTTAAAAAACATTTATTTGGTTGGTTGGTACACCTGTTATATGATTTATACATACATAACATACATATGTATTATGTATTATGTATGTATTTATGTGTATCAGCATGGGGCTGAATTTAAAAACATAGCATAACATAATAAACACTATTATAGTATTATACACACACAGATACAACTATGACTACGAATACAGGTTCCGTCGAATGCGGTTGGCGGTATCCTTTGCCTAACGCCTCACAATCACATTATTACCTATTATAGTTGTAACAGAACCACACATCGATTTATCTAATAACAAAAGATACACACACAACACAACCCAACACAACCTTACCTCCTTGCCTCTCTTTGTCGAAGCACATCTTATTGTTTGTAGGTAGTATATCTGTACCTCTATACTCTATAGTGAAGTCTATGGTCTATGCATTCATAGTCTAGTCGTCACAGTCACATCATCATCTAGTCATCAGAAGCTAACCACTTCTATAACATAGCTAAGTCCTAGGTTTCATCTTTCTGGATCTGGTCTGACGATCCTAATCAACAAGTGAAATATCACAGGGGATCTTTCACGTCGCAATGATCAGAAACTGTACCTCGGACCCTCACCAATTTTATCTTATCTAGCTAAACCCATTCGATTCAGTGCTTATTGAATAATTAAATAATTAATAAAATTATTAAATAATACTAAATAATGGTAAATAATTTATTTATCCTTGCGAAATAAATAATTTTTAACAGCTAAGCTCTAGTCTCAAACCGCCTTCAAGTCGGACGTTAAAAAATTTCCAAAATTTACGAAATTATCCAACTTTTCTCGGAAGATACGAGTCTGCATTGAATGAAAATATGTACAATGCTAAAGTTTAACTATCCAATTTGTTTTCTGGCCCGATCCGCATTTTAATTTTCGTCTAATTCTAGCATCGTCAAGAGTTTATCCTAAAATTTTCAACCAATTTTGATAAATCCCGATTGCAGGCTGAGACGGCTGGACTGTAATCTCTTTCCATCAGATCTCTAAGTCGATTCTAGTCTTTGTATTATAGTCTTTACAACAGTGTTCACTGTTTGTTTTCAGTGCATCTTTTTGTGTAAAATTACCTCCATATACAGCTCAAAAATACCTCACAGTACACTGGTGAGCAAAGGACTCAACAGACAATAGTTAAGGTCTTGTCGATTTTGTATTGTACATTCGCATTTAAAATCGCAAGAAAAAGCTTATTTAAAAAACATGATACTCAAAGAAATGGGTTAGTCTTTAGTTAATCGCAAGCCTACCGTTGAAAGTTCCTCAAATGGTAAGTTCGGAACATGTTTAATTTATTGACCTCATATCGATCCTTATCATAAAATCGATCTGATTTTTAAATATTAAATTCTCACATTATGATCTGTGCATGGAGGTTACGTGGCGTTCACAATACATTTTTAAATTATATGTATACAAAAAAATACAAAAAAATAAAAACAACAAATATTTGAGAAACCTAAACATCTTTTAAATTTAAACTCAAAAGAACCTTCATCATAATAATCTTTTATATTTGCTAAAATCTAATAAAACAAAAAAAGGTTCATCTACCTAATTATTACTTTCATATTATTCTATTTATGATATACTAAACTTCTATCAGTCGAAAATCTTTTACATGAAAAAATGTTTTCGGTCAATTTTATTATAAAAAGTTTTCTAAAATAATTTTTAGACTCTTCTAAATCAAAGTCTCAATATATGTACAAAGTTGAATTTTAACTTCCTTCTGAGTTATTTAAAATTTTATTCGATATTTTCCCATAATTTTACAAAAATTGACCAAAAACAAATTCTTCTTGCAAAATTAGAAACATTTAATTGAATCGCTTACCATTATGTGAAAATTATGATACCCGAGCACTGCCAGGCACATATTTAAAAAAATGTGCATATTTTTTTCGAGTTCACGGATAAAGTCCGATCACTACACATCAAACAAATTTTACACACAAAAACATGCGTAAACTCAAATATAAGCAATAATTCAGACATGCGCAATATAACAGCAACAAAAATGACAAACAAGCGTTATATTTGTGTGAGAATAAAATTGTTTCTTTTTTTTGTATAAAAAATTAAAAAAAATGGTATGTATGTTATATAATAAGATTTATATGTCATTATATTTATTGATTTGTTATTTGATTTACAGAATTTTAATATAAAAAACGAGAATTGTTTGGAATCCAAAGATAAATATTTAAAAGAAAAAAAAACAACAACACTGGTAGCTAAACCTAT
Organism: Nineta flava; assembly: GCA_963920215.1. NCBI lineage: Eukaryota > Metazoa > Arthropoda > Insecta > Neuroptera > Chrysopidae > Nineta > Nineta flava. The sequence continues at coordinate 733,076 of OY986046.1, forward strand.
GAACAAATATATGTAATAGGTATGTATGTACAACATTTAACATGGCTTTAGTTAGATAGGTGTATGTACTGTAGTGTAGAATGTAGATACTCGACACTCGTGCCAGACCGGACCGGACCGGACCAGGACACTACATACCAAACAAAACCATAAGATAACACCATACATACATACATACTGTGTTGGTGTGGTGACTAAACGATTTGTCTTTTTAAATTTGATAACAACAGAACAGAGATAAACATTACATATAAACTTAAAACAATCGTGATCTCTCTTTTACACATACTATTCACATATATATCTATATTTATTTAAGACTATTTAAATGTATTGATATAAACGATTTGTCTTATTTTGATAACAACAGAATTAAATCTATAAATATATTTGTTCTTTGTCTTATACATAATATTTGTATATATAGTGATCTTTATTTAAGCGTTGTTGTTGATTAGGCGATGCTTTGACTTGGTAAAGACAACTTATGTGAGTCAGTTTTTAAATGTAGTTACTGACAATGCTATTTTAAGTATGTATAATCTTTGATATGAGTTGGTTGTTACTTGTTAGTTACGTGTATGGATGACGATGTAGTGAGTGAGTGAGATGTATAGATACATGTATACTATAAGATAGATAAAGAGATGATAATATTGTATAGATAGAAGCATGCCTGCCGTAGAGTGTACAGTGTACAAAGGACTGACTGACTGACTGTGTTAAGTTAGGTTAGATACATGATGCACATATGAACATGGACATGGACATGGTACATGGTACACGGACTTGGTATAGTATCGCATCGGTTGCATTCAAAATAATCATAAATTCAATGTTCAAAAAGCTATTTACGTCTAAACGAATAAAATAATGACTTTTTGAGTGTGTAATTGTAATACATTTGACTGATTGCATTGTGTGTATGTATTTATTTTTTTAAAATATTTATTTTATTTATTTATTTATTATTCGTATTATTGTTAGTATTATCACTTATTAAATAATAAATTTAGATTTTTTGCCCCAATTTCCTAGATCAAAATTTTTTGTATTTTATAAATACGTATTTCCACTACAAAGTAGTCATCATCAGTATGAATTAGCTAATTGTAATTATACTCCGAGGAGGAGATGTTACTTGTTGCTAATTTGGTGACGGTCTGCATCGAAATAAATCGAAATTTATTTCGAAAAATCCTAGAGTACTCTTTAATATTATTTATACTTATTAAATAGTTTTTTTTTTTTTAATATTGAGTTTATCTAAAACAAACTTACTTCTATTCTATTCTATCACCCAATATATTTATGGATAAAACAATTGAATTTATAATAATGGAATAGTTTTAACGCTAATTTTTCTCTTATTTTGCACGTCAAATGTGTTAAATTTCATCAATATGTACAGTCGAACTCCAACTATCCGGATTGCCAATTATCCGGACCGTTTTGACTAAAAAAAATCCGTATTCAAGTGAATTTTTGCAGCATCGAGCATTAGGAAAGCCTTTTTCAGTTTCGATTATTTGCGAAAAATTGACAATTTGCCTTTATTTTTCATCAGTAACACAAAATTGACCTTTTTTCGTGATTTATCCGAATATTTGATTATTCGGATCGGACCCGGTCTTAATAATTCCGTATACATTGGAATTCTATTGTAATAGAATAAGGGTGGTTTTTCGAAATCTCTTATAGACAATGACATACCTCTTACTATGTAGGTAAAGAGTGCAAAATTTGGATGAGACAGACAATGATCTTGATATCAAATAGAATAATAAATATAAATAGCAGTTATAAAGTACAATAGGTATATGAACAATGAACATATGAAGTATCTATACCTAAAAACAAATGAGCATTCTTGAGTTTTTGTTAGTTCAAACTTAAAAGTATTCGTTCGGTATGATTTGCGTTCACAAAGTAAAATAAAAATGAAAATACGTAATACTAATTTTAAATTTGATTAAATGATTATTTATAATATTTTTGGTGTTAAGTTAGGAGTGAAGAACTCTAAACAACAAAGATAAAGATAAATAAAGATAGCATATAGAACAAAGTTAAACTTATATATATATATATATATATATATAGTTATAGTTTTATAAATTATAAGTTGGTTTGGTATCAAATAAAAAATAAAAACAAATGAATTTGAAAAGTGATTCAAAAATAAACTCTGTTAATTTTTAACACTTAAAAAATGTATATAGCCCCAAGAAATACTTTATTTTTTAAAGACCATTAATAACTGAAATGAGTGTTGGGTTGTATCAATATTAATATAACATTCACTTCATCATATACATAACACATAACACAACATAACACAAAACAACACTTATAAATACAATACAATACAATACAGGGTGTACAATGATTTATTTATTTATTTATTTATAATTATTAAAACACTACTTACGAGGCTATGTAACGATTGTAACGTACGATACGAATGTACCTACTCTCAAAATATCATCAGTTCACATTTTAAAACCAAAACTGTAAATAATAACTAACTCAGTTAATTGCTTAAATACTCTCTATATACGAAATTTATCAATAAAAAGCTACTAACAAAAATTGTTTATTTTTCATAAAGGAACATTTTTTGTCATCTTGTTTTTTGATCTTTTACGGATGAGTATTTTCCCATCTGATGGGGTGAATGGTGAAGGATGGCTCAACTTTGCTCATTCACTTATAATATCTAAGACAGAACATTTTTTGTGTTTAAACTTGTTGTCTATCTCTTGTGGTTTTGAAAGTAGATTTATCCCACGGCCACCCCCTAACCACCCTCTAGGCTAACCTAAACTAAACGATTTCTTTCTTTTTAGATCTCTCTTTTCTATTTTTGTTTCATCACTTACAGTTAATTCTTAGTTTTTGATTGTTTTGAATAGAAAAGAATGATTTGATTCCATATCAGATCAGATTTGACTACTTGAGTAATTTTTATTTTAACCCGACTTCAAAAAAGAAGAGGGTTATCAATTCGTGTAAATTTTTTTTTTCATAATAAATCCATGTAAATTTAGGAACAATTATCCTTAGACACGCAGTAAGCTGTTAAGCCGGTGCACAGTGTAAAGTCTAAATCTAACATGCCAGCCAGCAAGCACCTTTGCGCCGCTCAGTACCTACTAGATATCTCAAAAACAAAACACAAACAAAATACCTATAATTAGGTGTCTTTTATGTATTTGTATACCTATATATATATATATATATATATATATATATCATAAAGGTAGAATATATTTGATATTCTACCTTTATTTTTAAAAGTTGGTATTGATACAGTTTTACTATTACAGTCAAACTGTTCTTATACAATATACATATACATATTGTTGTTAATCAAATATTAAGAGGGTAATATTGAGATAAGGCTTCAGGGTGTTAAATAGGTTTGACCTAAGAATGGCTAATTTCAGATTAGTTTAGTTACAGATAATTGGCTTTTTAACCCCGGGCATATATAATATATATTATATTATATTATATATCTATCTTTGTTCTTTATTCTTTGAATTCTATTTGTGTCTATTATTTGTATGTCGTATATTAAATAGAGATAGCTATATATTCTAACTATGTATCTGTTATCTGTTATCTCTTATCGTTCTTATTATACTGTACATGTGTGTGGTTGGTTAGCTGACTGTTGAGTGATCATTTTAAAAACACTTTGAATATGTTTCTATGACCGACCAATATCATCTATATTCTATATCAGTGAAGTGGATAAAATATCATTTTATTTTTATTTTGTTTTATTCAGTATTCAGTGTTCAGTGTTCACTGTCCACTGTCTAGTGTTCTATTCATGTTCAGGAAAATCGATGAATCAATCAAGGTATATCTCGAAAACTAACTGTCGAATTGTCAAACCAACTGGATTTTTGTGTTTTTTTAGATTCAATTTATCTTACACACTAATTTTCTTTGAGCAAAAGAAAACAAACGAAAATCGTGTTCATTTGACGATTTGGTGAGCGGTTTCTGAGATATGCATATAAGATGGGCATATCTCGGAAACTATTTGTTAAATCGTCAAACCAACTAGATTTTTGTGAGTCTATTTTTTCTTATAACTAATTTATGTTCAAATCGACGATTAAATTTTTTAAAAAACTATCCTGGAATACATTGAATTCAAAAACTATGAAAGTTATGTTTATTTGCCGATTTCGTGAGCAGTTTACGAGATATTGTCTGGCATAGTATAAAAGTCGGCAAAAACAATAATTTTTCCAAACATGAGCAGACATCTGACATCTATATTGATCGCAACTGTAACTCTGAATTGAGTTTAGTTGATCGTTTCATTTCGTTTCGTATGAACTCACCATCGATCGATTTAAACTCGACTCCAAAAACATAAAAATATGAGTTAAACGTCCATTTCTAAAACATTAAAGTATATTTATCGAGTGAATAAAATAAAATAAAGTAAAGTTAAAGTGTATGTTATTATATTATTTATAATGAAAAAGACAAAGATCGATATACATGTGCGGGTCTGGTGGGTCTGATGGGTCTGATGGGTATGAAAGAGAAGACAATACAAATACAATCTTTGTGTTGGCCGAGTAGAAATATTGCCGGTCCTTTAATCAACACCTTGGCCGATGTTATACAAATTCCTTCGCAGCTCGAGTTGGCTGCGGGTGATTTATTACAAATGTATCTATTGGCCGACACAGCAGGATTCCCTCTACTCTCTACTCTCTAGTATATATATATATATTTGGTACCTGTACTGACTGACTGATTAAGGTGCCGCCGCCTGTAGCCCGCCAGGTGCGATCCAAAGTGCCGCTCCGACAATGTGTGTTAGATCTATCTATCTATACATACAAATTACATTTAACTTTATATTACTTTTCTACTACCATATTTAGTACATTAGACCCTAAATACAAGTCCTAGGACATCTATTACGAATAGACTATAATGTTCAATTTATATGAAACGTACTATAAAAGATAATGTACGAATCAAATTAAAAATTATTTAAATTATATTCAAATTTACCAAAAACGTCCGTAAGGTTGAGAATTTGTTAAAACATCCCTTATAAAATTACGATTTTTTTAATTAATCGACTTTTCCCAAACGAGAGAGGTGTACAATCTATTTCGAAAACGGTAAAAACTAGAGTAAAATTTTATGTTAATAGCAACGGCATACATATCTGATTTCAATGTTAACATTTGATAACACTCTTAGAAATAGTTTTAGAAACAATTACCATTGACATCTCAGTTGACAGAATGACAGAACTAGAATGGAACTAGGTACACACCCGTTCATAAAAATTGAACCACCAGTAAGTCACATTCTAAACGTGCATATTACCATTGAGTTGTCAGTAGGGTAGGGCCATTTATTTATTAAAATTTTTATAATTTTATTGCTTTTTATTACTTTTAAATGACCATTCTTAAGAAATATTTAAAACTATAAAAACTATAAAAAATACGTGGCCATACTCTCTCTAATGAAAACGCTTTGAAACGAATGAACGCTGACACGAATATATTTGCTTAAATTTCTACACGACTTTTGATCTCAGCTTGTATTCACCTCAAATTCAATATATTTGAAACAATGAGTCGCTATATCTATATTTATTATTAAATATATGTGTTGTATATATAATAAAACATCACACAGTACCACTTAGAATGTTTCAATTGGTTCAGTTTAATTTGAACGTTCTATAATCTAAGCGGCGATCGTCAAAAGTTGTTCCGATTTTATACAGGATGAAATTATCATAAAAAAAGTACATATATATATATATATACTGTGTGTTTTGGACAGATTTTCCTATAGAGAATCAATGCTAATATTATTTATTACTGCCTGGCCGTGTGGTACTGTATCAAGTCAGTCAGTACACATGTAAATAAAGTCAGTCAGTCATCTCATAGCAGCTATACTGTATGTGTATGGTTGATTGTTTGTCATTTAAGAGTGGGGCTTTTGTGATACACAATGCACATACTAAACTACTAAAGTGTACTCTCATCACATGTGTACTGACTGACTTGATACAGTACCACACGGCCAAGCAGTAATAAATAATATTAACATTGATTCTCTATAGGAAAATCTGTCCAAAACACACAGTATATATATATATATATATATATATATATATATATATATATATATACGTATATATAAATCGTATAGGGTGGTTCTAACTACAAATTATCAAACGGTAACCCCTAGTAATTTTTCCCGAGGAATGGAATGTGTTAATCAGATTTCGAGTTAACTTTGAAATTTTAAATGGAAAACCATATTTTTTATTGCATATTCGTATTCTATGTGAAGAAATAGATGTTTTTAGTATGAAAATTTTTTCTTAAAAATGCTTTGTTCTCTCGCCAGAGAGCGCTATAATTTTAATTTTCCCAGACTAATATCTTAAAATTTACGCATGATATCGAAAAATATATTAGACAAAAGTAGAGTTTTTGGACACCGTGTATATAATAATGGTACTACAACAACACACTCACTACCCATACGGCATACAATTCCAGTTATTTGTTAATAATAATAAGCTTACACACACTCATACGACATACAGTATACACTCATTGTTAGTTAAAGTTATTAAACATAATACATCCATCGTGTTTGTTCAACGATTATCCTTTTGTTGTTGTTGTTTGAGGATTATATAACTTAAATAAATATTTATTTGAACAAGTACTTTATAGAATATAGATACAATAAATATTATCCTCTATAAGTCTATAAGTCTATATCAGTATCTTATTAGACTATTAGACTGACTATTTATTGTATAATAGATACAAATTACAATCAAACAACCATGATACCATACCATATTATGTAAGTCGGGTATGAATGTAAGTCACACTCATTTATTTTAAAACTGAATTAATTGTTTAAAATACACTAAAATAAAAATACTGTACCTACTGACTACTCAATTCAATAAATAAGACTGTCAATTCATACTAATTGTACAATGTACAGAATACAGATCAATATACAGATATATCCCAATTCATCCTAATAATTGTAATTCTATTGTAGGTACTTATATCAGATAGATGATAACATAAAGACGGTCTGGTCTGGTCTGGAGTTGGACTGACTTTAGAGTTTAGTGCACTTGTCTCACACTAGTGAGTAGTGTACTTAGTGCAGTATCAATTTGTATCAAGTACCTACACTACACTACATAATCATGGATAGATGGCACTTGAAACTGAATAGAATGTATGAATGCATTCATGTAATAATAATAAAATAAAGAACAACACAGGAGAACATAGCAGAAGAGCACCTATCATGTTCACCTACGACGATTCATTACATTATACACTTATTATGAATTGAGAGACGTTTGACTAGTCACTAGACTAGACTAGACTAGACCTTTAGTCGCCATTTATATACGATACAATCGACCTACAATCTTTTATTTCATTTTGTATATTCATTGTTTTGGCATATTTTATTCCATTTATCGTAAAGAAAAAGATTTCTGATTTATAAAAAAATTATCAAAAATTATCTAGTGTTTATGGATTTTGAGGCACAACACTCAGGTGCCGGCTAAATCCCAAACTAAAAAAGATATTTCAAATTTTTTATCAAAATTGAATTTCTTGACTAAAACTTAGTGGAACTTATACCAAATTTGGTAAAAATCAGAGAAAGATTGGCTGTGATAGATCAAAAACCATTTTTTGGATTTTGATGTCACTAGGTACAAAAAATCTATTTTGTCCAAATAAATAAATCTATATGTCCAAATAAATGTATGTCCGTCCTTCTTATACTCATTTTGTTATGCATTTGTTTCCAATTGCATCATAACACAATGGTTAGTTTGAACGATGACAGCCTGTATCTATAATATATATATATATATATATATATATATATATATATATATATATATATATATATATATATATATATATATATATATATATATATATATGTATATAACATAAAATAAAATACAATATTTGGTTAAAAAGTTAAAAATAGTTAAAGTTAGTAGCGTGTTCTGATATCAATCAAAATTCGAATAAACATTTTGCTTGCTTACAGCAGGTATCGTATACTGATTTCGTTTATTTAAACTGTACGACTACCGCCCAAACAAACTCCCGGTCGATCGACCCTACTATCCTATGTATTCCTATGCTATGCTAGTTCGGTCGCATGCTACAATCTGATTGTTGAACATGTACCTATATGTAATAAGTATTATATTAAGTATTCATCGTATTCGTATGTAAATAACTATTAACAAACAAAATATGTACAAACATGTCGTTGTACTACTAACTACACTACAGTCTACAGTCTACACTACAGACTAGAGTTGAGCTACATGAGCTAGCTACCTTATATGAACTTCACATACATACACTTATATATACATATATATATATATATATATATATCTAGTCTACATAGCTCCTTCATAATGTTATATAATATTTAGTTACATAACACGATATTATTAATTAACTTTATTTAGTATTTATTTATTTATATTTTTTTATTTAAATTATAATTTCATTAATCATATTTATTTTTATACCCTGTGCATACAAATATTATGGTCTAAAGTTACGTTGCACTGGATCTACTATATCTCTCACTTCGAAGCTAATAATTGGCGCAGTCGGTTCAATTATACTTGTGGGCCACAAAAGTTGCACCACATATTTCAAAGTTTTTTAGTTTTATTTGTACCTTATTCATTCGGTTTTTGGGAAAAGGTTTCGAATAAAAGTTGTTAGTACTATTTATAGTGGACAACCTTTATGAAAAGTATTTTTTTGAAAATCGAATGATTCAAGCAATTATAAAACTTGAAGAAAAAAGATGAATAATATTATATGAGAATACAAAGTTTAATAATAATATGAGATTCTTTCCGATTTGCAACGGTTTTAACAATACAAGGAAATTTACCAATTTTAATGATTTAAAATTTTAAATACCCACAATCTTGTGCCTATTGAGACTTTTGTAGAAGGGTTCAAGGAAGTTTTATTCTCTGGTTTTCAATTTCACTTATTGTATGTACCAAATTGGCAATGATTAGGAATAAAAAGGAATAATCAGGAATAATGTTCATGAAAATCGTGATTTTCCCGGTCACTGGACGGACATCAACCTAATTAATTAATAGAACGATATTTGTGGTTGAAAGAAACATCGGTACCGTATCACGTTACTACAAAAAATATTTAAGAAGAGGGTTAAAAAAAATGTGGGTGGATGTTTATTTATAGGCACGCAATCACATGATCATTACAACAAAATTGAATGAAGTAGTCGATTTAGTATATATATATATATATATACCTAACATGACGACTACTATATACTCTTAAAACTAGTATTTTATTTATACAAACCTCCATGTATAGATTGTAACTAGCTAGGTTGTAACCGCTGATGCCTCTAGTCCTTTAAAGTGCTATTTATGAATCTATTCTTACTGTTCCAATTCCCGGTTCCGATTTCAAATTATTATCCCAGATGTCAATGAGTTAACTATATATTTATTCAAAACATTATCCCAAAAATCGAAGGTGGAAGAGCGTATATTCCCCCCACCCCTAACATTTCGAGCCGATTGCATTTTTATCCAACCTCATGAGGAACCCCAACCAGAAGATTTATCTTTTTCCGGTTTTCTCCAATAAGTCTGGTTGACCTTGTGGCTCTGTATCTAGCAGTATCATTTGTTTGGCTTTTGTTAGGCATTTGTTAAGTTGCAGCCTGCTGTAAATTAATTTTCATCCAAAATTTCCATTTTCTACTCATAGACTTACTTATCCATCCAATTTTTGGAATGTATTAATTTAAACATATTATTATGTACATATACATAGAGGTGGTGTGATCAGGTGGTCACAATAAATGAAGTATTTTTTTTTTTGTAGTTGAACATTTGATGCATGCAAATCAGATAAAAAATTGAACATATTTTTTCTTCCCACTTCGTGATTTTATTAAATTTTTTTGTTGTTTATAAAAAAAAACATTCAGATTTGTACACAAAAATAGAGGTGGTCCGAGGTCCGTCCCATTCAATTGAAACGAACGCAATTCACATTTAGAACACGCATATTTTATAAACGCATTTATTGTTTACTAGTACTAGTACTAATACTAGTACTTGATGTTGGGCAGAGTCTTCAACCACCACGATTCACACGACTCATAGTACCGATCATACCGTTCAGTAACGATCTTAGCCTTTCAAATCTTTCTAGTCTCACATTCCAATGTGACTAAAATTGTGACTTGTAGAGAATGTATAGACACATTCATTGGTGCATTTGATTTAACGATTTGACAGATAGGTACTTGGATTTATGTTCTTAGAAAAAATGACGAAAAATTGTTAGTATGTGATCGATTTGGATGAAAATTGATTTTTTATGTAGGTTTAATGATTTGACATATATCATTTCGAGATATACCCTCTTCATATGACTTTCTAAGATAAGACTATTTCGCCATCCTGAATTAGTTAGTATTACATGTACGCAAAGTAAATGCGACCATATTATTGTGTAAAGAAATAAATGTTTAATGTTCCAGGTTGATAAATTCAATCTCAATTCTTGAATCAGAATCGTTCATTCCAAGACAACCCTGAACTAAATCATTTAGATCATATAGATATGTCCGTTTGTCTATGAGTTGTCTGTTAGTCAGTCAGTCTATTACAACATCTAACATCTAACAACCCAATCAGCGCACTTTTTTCTTAAGATTTATTAATTAAAAACAAATTTGTATAAAGACGATAGATAATCGTTCTCGTCTCATTGAATTCATATATATTTCTTTTTCTGAACTATCCACAGTATATCACTATCACTCAACACCCCAACATTTCATCAGTAATCAGTAATCAATAATAATTTGTATTGAGATGCTGATGATAATTTGATTGTAACACTATTATCACATAGTTTTAGATATGCACCATTACTTTTCGTAATAACTGAGTGCACTTGGTCAAACAGAAGAATATACTCAAAATTTGAACCTTTATCCATCTAAATCCGACGGCTGTAGCTCTAACTTATTGAAATACGTTAGTGCACTTTTTAGAAATTTGGTATAAGAATTAATAATGGTTATTTATTTCCAGATTATTGGTCATACATGAATTGGACAAATATATGTGCAGTTCACTCACTATGGAGGAGCTTGAAAAGACAAAGGTAAGTCGTTTTATATAAACAGCTTTCTTGAACTTATTATTGATGACAGATGACATGGTCAAATGAAGTGTATATGTACCTAACACCTAATACGAATCACTATTCGATATATCGATGAATTTTTGACAGACAGACTAGACGTATAAGAGTACTAGAATATAAAGAGTATAAAACAGTAGTGAGACATTAGATTTAACTAAACTCGCACAAAACAAAACTAAACTTCTCGCATGTTATCATTATTATAAATATTTAGTGTATGACTTGATACATATTTATATTTATATATATTTTTATTATTAAAATAATATTTTGATTGATATCACAAATAATGAACTAACTAACTAACTAACTAACTGAACCAACTATTAATAACTAAACAATGTTTTTTTAAACAAATATTTAGCTAAATACTACATAAAATAAACTACATAAGTACTTTACTTTACGTTACATTACATATTAACTATGTATTATGTAAATTTTATTTATTATATAATATAATTACAGTTCAACTTTATTCAATTATATAGTTGAATATGACATATGTATAATATCATTTATAAAGAGGTTCAATTGTAATTGTATATGTAGTAAACTAAGTATAGTATAGGACTATAGACTATAGACTATAGACTAGTATAAGTATAAGAAACTCTATTCCTATTGTATAGTAAGTATATCACTATATCTACACTACATGTACAGTGTTGTATTAGTCCAGGAGACCAAAGGATGATGAGCATCAAGCTGGTACTTTATAAGTACCAGTAGCTTCGTTTTGACAAGACGCCCAACTTTTTTAATTAGACAATTTTGGAAAACAGTATCGAAAAGCCGTTGAACATTGAGGATGGGAGACTTGGAGTCCATTCCATTGAATTTGTAGGAGAAAAATTTTTCGTCGTTCTTCACTTGATTATCTTACAATTAAACTTAAAAATAACTTGATGCTCGTAAACTTTGGATGAACAGTCAATTGTGACTGTTGTCACAACGAACTCCGAGTCTCCCATCCTCAATGTTCAACGGCTTCCTGAAAATTTCAAGGCCGTTTTCCAAAATTTTATAAAGCATTTTACAAAGTATTAGCTTGATGCTCATCAGCCTTTGGTCTCCCGGCCTACTACTACAGTTACACCTTTACAAGAGTAGTGTACAACTGTACAACTGTACAACTGTACAACTGTACAGTGAATACAGTGAGTACAATGAGTACAATCAGTCATCAAATAATAATGTAAAAGTTATTATTATTTTATTACATATGTGTTGTGTTCACTGTTCAACCAAGATAAACGATACCAATGTGTACAATGTACAATGTACAGGATGTCATCCATCCATCCACTATCACTCTCTTATTTCAAATTAAAAATGTTTAAACTACTTCTACTATTTAGTTATAATACACTGTACTCTATACTATCAACTTCATTCATCATTACTATCTAATCCATTTACAATAGTACTTCAAATCTTATGCGGATTCATTGGGACCGAACCGGACCGGATCGGATTATTGGATAAATCACGAAGAAAGGTCGCTTCTTCAGAAGGAAAGCTTCATTTGTATACTCATCACGAATGAACGTAAACTTTCTATTTTCTCGGCTCAAACTTTTTCTTTTTCACAAATAATCGAATTTGAAAAGGATTCCCAATACTCCCAATACTGTAAAAACCGCCTTTTTTTTCTCACAGCAACTCAGATTGTTTACAATCTGGATAGTAACATAATTGGATTTCTACTGCAGTTTTCAAACAAAATGTTTACAACAAAAGTTGTTACTATTTTTATAACAAACAATTTTTATTCATAACGTTTTTTTTTATTTCATAAACTAAATACTTTAGAAGCAAGTCAACTGTGAACATTTGGAAAAAAAAGGATATTTTGAAACAGTATTCATTTAGGTATTCAACGGTATTCTCAGAATCATTTACGCTCCTTTTTATCTGATTGCAGACAATATGTCATAAACCGCTAGTCAAATCATTAAATAAATACAAATAGGTTTTTGTTGTGTTTTGGATCCCATCCAATTAACCAATAAAAAAATCACAAAATTTTACAATCACATCGTAAAGTAAGTTAAATAAAAATCGACAAAAAGTGAAAAATTCAGACTATTTTGATGATATCAATAGTTTCAAATAATCGAAGTGTTTTTGGTGTGGTGTGGTGGGTGCCAGCCGGTACACAGTATATTCAGTTTAATAGTTATTTAAAGTCTGGGAATTATTTAAATGCCGGCAAAGCGGCAGATGCCGTACCATGTCGAATCCAATTTCCTAGATCATTTACGTTTACAAAAACGATTCTTGTTCATTTGTTCATTCGAATGACGACAAAAAGTCTGTTATTGTTTGTTGATGTTGATGTTGATGTTGGCTGTATATTAGGTTGAAGATTGAAGAACGTGCGGTGTTTCTCTTTCTGATAGATCATCATGTTGGGATGCTGTGTGCTGTGTTGTGCATTCATCTCTCATGTAATCATGCTTGTTTTTTGTTTTTTATTTATTTATTTTTTATTTTCATTATTATTATAAGTTAGTTCTTGTTGCTTGGAACGTTTGGTTGGTTTCACTTGATCACAACAATAGTTTTTTATCTCTTGTAGTACCAAGATTCAATAAATCACTTGATTCGCTAACATTAACATACACTTATACACTTACAAAGAGGAGGAGGTACACAGCGCCACCCACAACTAATGTAAACAGAACTACAGGAAGTCAACGACAATGTTGTTGTCAAATGTGCAGACCATTTATCGAACTAAGTATTCATTTTACAGTAAATAGATATCTTTCGTTCTTAAATATGTTTCAAACAAAAGTGTGTTCTTTTTCTAATTTTTCGGCTTTGAACCGAACTCATTTGATTTTCGTAAAAATGTTTTTATCAAAATTTATTTGTCTTAAAAATACAAACAACTTTTAATTAATGGCGATTATCTGATGCACACAGCCTATAACAGAGGCCACCCACAACATTATTCTTTTTAACCTCTATAATTCTCAAATTTATTACATGTGCAGAGTAGGAATTGTCAAGCTGTGCGTCTGCAACCAACTTTGATAGGAACTATGTCGTTACTCTTCTGGAAAGTTGGTGAAAGGAAACCTGATCAGGTTTCCTTCATATATTGAAGATCCATCATCACGTGATGGATCTATATAATGCAGACCTGTTGTATGTAGGTTCTTTCGTAGGTGATGAATCCGGTAATTTTTCAAAGTTGTATCCTGTTTAGGATGAGTGCATCGAAAGACCACCTCTTGGATGCATTCCGAAACAGTATTTTCGCTAGTTTTTGTTGCGGTATATTTTGCCATCGATATAGATAGATAATTAGCCATCACAAGCATTTTAATTAACAAACCGCCACCGGGAATCTAACCCACAATGTTCCAGTTCTAAGTAGAGCGAATTTGGCCGTTCTGCCACTTGAACTGCTTACTAACAACTTCTGTTCGGAAAGCGAAGGTATTCGGTGTAAATCGGATGTAAAACAAGAATATTGTGGCCCGTAGATAATAGGAAATATAAACCAAAATTCGTTTTACAAGGCATGATATATTACTTTAGGAAAAAATTTTTTTATAAATTTCGATACTCCAAAAGTATTGAACTGAATAAAAATTGATTAAAAAGTGTCTTCAAACATGATGAAGTGCATAAAGTGTATGAAGTGTATCAAGTGTAGGTATGCAGTGTATGCATGCTAGTACGCATCATTTAGTTAATAAGAACGCATGATCGTTGATTGTTGATTGTCGATTGTCGGATCATTTGTTCAATTAAAAAACTAAAGTTATTTTTATAATTTAATTTGCATTCGGTAATATTTAAACAAAAGAGGAGGATACTTTCAAATAATAATAAATAATGTTTTTAAAGAACAGAACCCAACTAACTTGTTGTTCAGAGATGAACAGATGGACCCATGGACCCGTTCCACAGATACTAACAGTCAGTTAGTATCTGTTATCTCTTTAAATAATTTAAAGTAGATAAATCAGACAGATAGACTATCACTAATGCTATTTAAATGAACGGCAAAAAGATAGTCCGCTGGTCAAACCACTCTTATGTGCACATTCTCCCAAAATCAATTTTAGATTAGAGTTCGGCAAAGTTGTACCTACTACTAACTTAGAGCTGTGGAAATACTGCGTTCAATGTTTGTAGCTTTTGGGGTACCACAAAAGTAGCGCTTCTTTATCAAAATTATATAACTTATTCATTCCCTTCAAATTTACACAACCTTTGAGTTTAGCCCAAAAATGTTAGAGACCATTTTTCATATGCAATTTTATTCGATTTAATTAAGGAGGGTCGATATCATTTTAAAAATGAGCATCTCAAATAATCAATATCAACTAAATGATATGGTCGAATTTGGTTGATTTTGGTCGAAGATTTGACGGTGTAAATTTTAAATGATTCGTCAAATTTTGAAAATGGTATCAAAACTAAAATAATCTTTGTTGTGTAATATTTTAAAGGATCATAAGTGAGATCCTTTAGCATCGATTTAAAGACAAGTAAAAGATAAGAGCATAGCCTCCGGACTATAGATAAAGTGAACTGTAGTTGCTGCTATACTGCTATACTGGTATGCTGCTATTCATAAATTTTTAATATATTTATTGGTAATGAAATAAAAATAGTAATTTGAATATTATATAAAAATTTGTAATTTAAAAAAAAAAAGCTATTATGTTATCTGTTTTAAATCTTCATAATAAAATTTAAAACAGGCATATAATCGTCTTCAGATTATAACACGATTGTAAAAAAAAACTAGTTAGAAAAAAACACAACTCTACAAATATATAATAAAGTATATAATATACAATATACATAGTGTGCACTGTTTAGTGAGCTTGTTTATTTATTTTAGTAAAGTTCTTATAATATAAACTACCATTCGAATTTATTATCTAGAATTCATTTTGAAAACACATGTATTACTTATTTAGGTGTCTATAGCTATACCTTTATACCTTTTAAAAGGAAAGTCAGCAAAAACAACGCACTTTTGGTTAATACTAAGGTCTAAGCAATAGGTACAAATTTTAATTTAGTTCAATAGTTCTTGAGATATCGGATTCAATAATAACAAATACTTCCTTTTTTATCCGATTTTGAAAAACCATACGATACGGAAACCATTTTCGGTCGATTTGTGTCGAATCAATGGCACAAATGGTTCTTTCTTGGATAAAGAAGCTTTCTTTTCTAATTCTAGTTTATAATCCTAGAATCTAGAATGGAAGCTGGAGTGAATTATATATTCCCTACGAATGCCAACACTTGGTATCTGATTCTGTATTGTGTATAAAGAGGGTCTACAATCTACAATCTGTTAGTAAGAAGTATACCGTCCGTCTGTCTGTCCATTCGGTTCTATCGACTCCTTATCAACAATTAGGTTTAAAAAGACCAAAGACCAAAAACAAATATAATTAATATTCTACTTACCTACTAATCTGATAAGTTATTTAATTTGTTTTTCGCGTGGATTCGCATAAGACAAATAAGATTAAGACTAAGACTAAGAATAAGCGACGTAAGTATTACTGTAGTAATGTATGTGGTAAGAACTGATTTCATTTAGTGTTGTGTTGTACGTATAGTTGTTTTTTTTTCAAAACTATTTATTTATTTTCTTCAGTTAATATGATTTTTTTGTTGAAATTAAAAAAAGCATGTCAGATGAAACAACAATGAATTTTAACTTTTTTTTTTTTATTCAACACAAAATTGTATTTAATTTAGTGGGAATTTCTTTGAACACACAAAAAAAATGGTAAATGGTTTTATTACCCATGAAAATACCAATAAAGAGTATAATAATAATAATAATAGATCATCGTATTGGTCGGGTCGGGTCCATCACCATACAATATACATACACTGACTATACAGTATACTGACTATACTGACTATATTCACTATAATATATCTCTGTGTATGTGATGCGCTGTTCTCAATCGGATCTCATACTAATTTTTACCTACCAAAAAAATAAAAATAAAAATAATGATTTAAAAACATTCTTTTACAAATGAAAAAGATGATACATTCTTTTTTCATAATCACAAATAGTTCACAGTTCGATTCTTCGGCGTTCCTTTATAAAAATATAAAAAACAAGCGAACACAAGCGAACTCAATCATTTACAGTTTACTTTACACAACCTTCCATTTAGCTATTATACATTCAATTTAATTTTAAATTTGTTGCCCTAATTCTTAGATCAAATATTTTTATTTTATCAATCAATATGTATTTCGAGTTTCGACCACAAACTTACCACTTTCAGTATTCTTTAAAACTGCTGTACACACTGTACACACTGTACACACTGTACATACTGTACACTATAGAGAAAACTCTAGCTACATTGATAGAAGGGATTTCTTGAACCAAGTAAATAATATGTTTTCTTCAAAATAATATACTCTGAGAAAGAAATCCTTGTTTTCATTCAAGAATTTGTTTACTTGAAGATACTAAAAGTCTACGAGCAGTGTACATTCGAGAGCGCTGGAACTCCCTACGTAGCGAGTTTAGTTGGCCTAGCTAGAGCGCTCTAGCTCTAAATGTTGTGTACATTCCGAAAGAACCGTTAGAGAGCTCTTGCTAGAGTTTTCTCTACAATGTACAGTTGCCTTAAGAGAGGTATGTTAGGTTAGGAATACTAATTTGGTCCGTTAAACGCTTCCCTGCCACTCGGAAATCTATGGACCGCGGATCTGCCGTACCTCATACCAGACCATCTATGGGAGAGATGTTACTCGAGTTTAATTTAGTCATTTAGAAATTGGGCTTATTTTTGAAGATTTATTCATATTGAAGCATTTGTAAATTTGGCTGAGTTGACTGAAACACCAAAAGTGTTTCCCGTAAAGGCTCCGTTCTAGGACTGAGTTAAATGGATAAATATTAATTGAAGAATATCCAAAGTCGGCGTCAGTTTTAGCGATGATTGATTATTGTCTGCTTTCCTAACGGAGCCTCTCAAGACCAAAAAATTGGAACACCGGATTGTATATCTCGTCTGGATTGTATTCTCGCCGATAACTTATATGTAGCCGGATAATTGAAAAACAATTTTCAGATATTGAAACGACAAATCTTGCAAGTTTTTAAATGCGAGTTAATTTTTGGAAGCGATTACTGTAGCTTATTATTAATATTCTCGATTAGAATATTATACAGATCGTATTTAAAATAATTTCATGTATAATAACTAGTGTACAGTATAAGCTGTATGATAATCAAAAGTTAATGATAGTGACGACTTTATGATAGTAAATTTGAGTAAATTAATATTCAAAATGATTTGTTATATAAATTACAATATTTTTGTCTTATAAATAAATGATTTTTTTGTTCATTTATATTATGTATAAATATGTACAATCAACAATCAACAATCATCAATATTCCCTTGATTAATTAATAATCTATTGTTTAATTAAATTATTAATTATTATAGATGTATTAAGTAATATTAATTAAATGAATACTATACATCACAAATTATAAATGTTAGGTCTATGTTACGGTCAAACTAAATATACCAGTGATCTTACTATTGCATTTATCTTACACTTATCACTGTAGATATTCATAATAACCGGCCACAAATTTATTTTATATATATATATATATATTTTGATCGCTAACTGTTCAACTAATCACACAAAAAAGTCATTTTTCTATCAAATTTATAAATTTTCATGAAGCAGCATTCTAGATTTAAAAAAATTTTATAGATGAAGCATAATTCTCAAAATTGATAAGATATATCTTAATTTTACCTGGAATTTGAAGAATATGTTCCAAATATAGAATCCCATACTAAGTTTATGATCAAATTGGATTTTATAGAGCAAAATGACATTTTAAAAACTGAATGACATCTAATCTAAACATTAAATTTTGAAAAATATAGCTCGCATAGATTGGACACAATTTAATGAAATAACATGAACGACACCTACCCATTGGACGAGGTCAATCTTTATAAACAATTTGTGTGTATATTCGGAAACAGTTCATGTGGATTTAAACATCTTCAAAGTTTGGTTTGCATTGTCTAATTCCATTTAGTGTAGTCTAGTCTGGTATCCTACTCCATCTGGGCCTGAATACTCCAACATAGTCCAGTCCAGTGTACAGCAAAACAAAGTAAACATTCACTCCTCTTAAAATTAGTTGTGAATTCTTGTAAATCTGTCACAAGTCACCTATGACCTATGCCATTTCTTCTGTCTATATGAATAGCCATAAAGGACTTAGGACTTGGGTCTTAAACTTAGACTTGCAACACTTATCATATAGATTATAGAGCATAGACTATAGACTATAAAGGTACTGACTGATACCTGAAATGTGATACCTGAAAACTATTAAAACTATTGAGTTCTGGACCTGAAGCGATAAATAATAAATAGCATGTGATGATGCGATTCAATAAAATTTGTTGGGTGTGAAATGAATAAACAAATGAATGATTAGTTAGTTTATAAATTTATATTCAAATTTAAAGTTTCAATATTCAATAAATAAAATAAAATAAATGATTGAGAATTGCTTACGTTTATGTTGATGTTAATCAGATATTTATTGTGATTTGTGTTTTGTGAATGTAAATTACAATAACAATTACATTAACACTAACAATTACAATTACATACGATGTGCATGTGATTGTGTTCACTAATTAATAAACAGACAAAAGACAAAAGACAGAGACAATTATTATTAATTTTGAATTACTACTATTAATGTTATTAATGCTTCATTAATAATTAATTAACTTTTTTTAAATTCAATTCATAACAACTATTTTAATTGAATAACTCAACGAACAGACTGCTCAATGTAACACAAGTGTCTGTCTATCTGTCTGTCTATTGAATCAGTGACTTTGCATACATAGACATAGGTCTATGTATGCAAAGTCACTGATTCAATGCTATGCTTTGTAACACTTTCTGAAATCCACATGACTAGCAAATATGTTTAGAAATTGATTTGATGTCTGGAATTCAAGATTCTAAATGTTGGACGGACGAATACACCAAACACAAGGTTGATGGTTTCAACTTCATCTAGAAAGTAATCATACAAACATACGGGAATGCCCATCAAATAACCGAAAATTTTCAAGCGAGGAACACACAATATTCGGATCCTTAGATGTAATATATATATATATATATATATATATATATATATATATATATATATATTGATTGCTAACTAAAGATATTTATATATACATATTACACACATATATATATATATATATATATATATATATATATATATATATATATAGTACGTATAGAGGTAAAAATAAAGGTATATAGCGGCAACATGTTGTCTGTAATAAAGTCAAATCGGATCGGTCGGATGATCCAACTTTGAGCAGTTATTTCAAATTATAATAGTTTATGTATGTAACGTGACCACGGGCTGACTGGCTGGCTAAGTCTCTTCTCAATTCAATTCAATATACAGGATGTACTCACTGCTTAGGAAGGACCACCGATAGATGATAGATGATAGATGATAGATCATGAACTCATCAAAACACATTCATTTAAAACTTGTACATTTTATTATGATATGTATCAAGGATAAGTAAATGTAATATTGTAATCATACATCACAGTTTAAATACATTGTATTGCATTGCATTGCATCCATTCAATGAAGAATATTAAATGAGTGTCAAAACTCAAACGACTGATACAATGATACCTTATACTGATAATAATGATACCTTATAATGATACCTTCATTGCCTAATTCTTAACTTTTAAGTAGGCATATTTGTTCGGTCTGAAGTGGAATTGATGATGATGATGACAAACAAACCTTGATTTCAAATTGAATGATCTCATAACTTAAATTGCACACAACTCATAATGATGAAGACTACTTTGTAGTAGAAATACTAATACTGGAATTAGATAGTTGATTTGATGTCTATTTCTTTGAATACAAAAGTTGATTACTATAAAAGTTAGTTTGCTTATAATTTGAGTAGAGGTAAACGTTGAACCTTGTGTGTGTGTGGTGTGTGGTGTGACAACCTGTACATATGATATACAATACTGAATACATGATATAATATAATAAATATACACATGAGATAGAAGATAGATTGGAAACAGTGAAGTAAGTGTATCGGTCTCTCTATACCGTCTGTATATACTAGTCAACTAGTGTATGTGAGCTGTGATCCAACTGATCCAGGTGTTCATTGTTTCATCAAGTGTTCGCATCCTCTTTGTCTATCATCATCGTCTTGTTGTTTCACCGCCTTGAACATCTATTATACTTATACTTGTATAATATATATCTCATATCTTATACTTATACATATATCTTATATATATATGTATTATTATGTTATATGTATTCAAGTTGTAGGTAATCTTTTACAATGGTTTTCTCACCATATCATCTCTACTAATAATAATAATAATAATATAAATAATATAAATAATTATCATGCGCGTATCAAACACTTTTTATACGTTAATCATCTACAATTCTATACAACTTCATCTAATTGTACAGATTCATTGTATACGCTCCTGATAATCTGTATTTAAACTTGAGGTTAACAGGCTTTACCAACAAATAAAGGTTTGTTTATGTTCTTTCCAATATTTTTTGTTACAATGTGCATCAAAATTTGGGAGCGTGGTGCAATTATCAACAATTTTTTTGTTCTCTAACATTTGCGTGATACTGAAGTCGGATCTTAGTACGATATCTTGTAAACTGCTCATCAAATTGTAAAATGAATTGGATTTTTATGGTTTTCGGACTCAATTTACCCTGTATAGTAAGTTTGATCCATATCGGGATCACAAATTATTTTTCGAATAATTAGAAAAAAATACGAACAAATTTTAGTTATCGATTTGAATGAAAAGTCGTTTAAAAGTTAATTTGCATCTTAAAATAAAAAATTTGGTTGGTTTGAGGCTTTGAAGAACGGATTTCAAGATATACCCATCTTTATACGATTTTATGTCCTCTTTTATACGATTTCAGTCGATATTTCCATATCTCATAAACCACTCACGAAATCGTCGAATAAATACAGTTTTCGTGATTTCCAAATTTAATTTACGTTATATAGTGAGTTTCATACAAATCGAAAATAATTTTTCGAATTTTTTTCCCTCTTATCCTACCCACCCACCAAATATAACTACACTATCTACCAATTCGTCAAACTAACCGGATTTTTGTGTCTTTTGCATGAGACTCACTACAAAACCTCAATTCATTTGACGATTTCGTAAGTGGTTTACAAGCTATGAAAATATCCTCTGACATCGAAAACTATTATTCATAGCGTAGATAGTATAGACTATAGTTATATTCGGAGGATGGGCAGAATAACTTGATAATAGTGATTTTTGATCTCGGAACGAACAACAGTTCAATCCAAAGTACCTAATATGTTTATTTAAATTCTAAATGATATTTGTGACTCTTCATTCTTCAGTCAGAATTAAACTTACAAGTATACAAGTATACTTATATGACCTAAGTAAATTATAAACTGTAATGTATACTGTATACTTGTATAGTTAGTTTTAAAATAGCTTGTAATTTAGTTGTAGTTGTTATATGAGTGAAGTAAACTGTATAGATAGAATGCGATGTTTGATAGAAAACGAGACTGTGCGTCTCTGGAATCACTAGACATCTAGACTCTACTCTACTCTACAGTACTCTACAGTACTCTACAATACTCTATAGTCAATACTATAGTATATAGTTATAGAGTATATGTATACTACTGTACTATTGATGTATATGTATGTATATGTAGTTGTATACACTAACACCTAATCAATGTCTTATACTTATAATACTTTACTTAGTTTTACTATCTACAAACATAAATTAGTATTATACGTATAAAAGTAATCATTATATTACTATCACTATTACTAGGTACCTATACCGAAAACAAATCTAATTATATTCATTTTTTATTTTTAAATCGAATTTATTGAATTACTAATGTTTGTTGTTATCTACTTTTTATTTTTATTTTCTATTACCACATCTATAGTCTATCACTATCTATCTATCTATATTCTATACATACAGATTGTAGTCTGTCTATTTGTTGTTCATCTGTCCATTTATCTCTGTACTTGACTTTACTTAATCATTCATACAATGTATGTCCGATGTACATGCTATAGTGTCTCAATCTTTTATATCTCAATCAAATTAACTATAATAAACTTACTTCATATTTTATAGATATGAAAAGGGATAGATTGATTCTAAATCCCTTTTTACAAGTCAAATTGGACCAAAATAGAACTGGAACTTCTCTATTTTTACATGACTTAATAACTAAAACTTCATATAAACTATTAGGTGTAAAAATTGTTTAATTGTCCGGTTTCGTTTTGAGGAAAAATAATAGTTTTAGCAGTACTGAGAAATCAATCCTCTTTTAAGGGCGATAATTTGCGAAAAAGCAAAACTTTCGACCAAGAAAAACGACAGTTTGTCTTCAATCTTCATCAGTAATACACAAAGTTAGCTTTTTTTTTGTAAAGAAATGCCATTTTTTTCACATGATTTATCTAACTATCCAGATTGGGTCCGGTTCCAATTATTCCGAATAATTGGGGTTCTATTGTATGAATGAATGAAAATGTTGGCTAACGAGGAGTAATGTAAAAAATAATAAATCTGGATCCAAAAAACGGATATCCAACGGGTTGTCTATCTTGTTTTTGTAACAATATTTTGTTTATGAAACAAGTGTAGTTCAATTATTTTTAGTCAAGTACTTATAATTAGTCAAGTACTAATTGAGAATGCTAATTGTAGTTCTTATAATTGATTGTGAGATCCTTCCATTTAATAGAGTACCGCATCGAATCGCATCACTTTTAAGTTCTCTTAATTATTAAACTGGACTCATTTAATTGAAAATTAGATATTTAAAATGTATTTTAAATAAATAATGTGTATTTGAATAGAGAGAGAGAGTAAAGTAAGTAACAAGAAGCTGTAAGCTGTAAGGTAAGAAGCTATATGCTCGCTATCAGTTATACGTAACTGTTAGAGTGAACTGTAGACTGTTGAGTGTAGAACTGTAGAACTGTAAACTATCTCTACGTGACATATTCATATTTCACGCGGCATTAAATCAAAATAGCATTATATATCAAATATATGTTTTGTAATCAGTTTGCTGTGCAATATTGTGTGTTCGTTCATTTATTATATAACTGAACGAACGATATGTATACAGTCAAACCTCTTTAAACTTAAGACTTGTGTTTTTTGGGTTCAATTTACCTTATTCAAATCAATTTCCATTGTTAGTTTTCCGATTTGGAAATTGGATTAAAAAATTTCGAAAATCGTATTAAACTATTAATCGAAATTCAATCGATTCGTATCTAAGTCGTAGAAATAAGTCGTAAATAAATAACATAAAAAACTGTAACTTGTTGTATTGAAAGTATTGGTAAATGGTGATTTTGTTGAATTTTGAATTAGGTTTGACTGCATCTCATATCGCAGCACTAACAAGCATATTAGTCAGTTATAGTCATATGACATATAACATAAATATAACAAGAACCCCTTTTGCTACATTCAATCTATATTTCAATTTATATTTATATGAATTATTTTCGGTTTATAAAATTTTTGTAAATAAATAATAGATACATTTAAAACTCATCCATATCCATATGACCGTATCCCCTGTACTAACTCATTTAAAACTTATTTCATATTATCCGAAACCAAAAATACAAATGTTTTATTTACTAAAATTGAATTTGATCATCAAACCACGGCCTAATATTTTATTTCTTTTTAACAAAATCAAACATTCAATGCACAATTTTTCGATTACAAATTTTTCAATGACATGGTTGGCGTGAAAAAAAAAACTTGTTTATAAGAAATCGAACTACTGATTGTTCGTTAATTCATGAATATCTGAAATCCGATAGTTGACTAAAAATTATGAAAAAGATGGATTCTTTGCCCAGTCAGTTATCACATGTATTTACTAATACATACGAGCTTAGAATGTGACTTACTGATTCATATATATTGAACGGGAGTGTACACTGTACACTGTACATATACATATAGGTACACAAATAATGATATCGATATATTTAAATAGTATACGTGATGGTGTGGGGTACGTTTGCACTATTTTAGCCGGTTTGGTCTGTAGTGTAGGAATAGGAAATCAAATATTTAAGAATTCAGATATATAGGAATAGGAATGGGACCACAAAAGTCAAAGTGTATCTATCAAAATCAAATAAAGAACAGTCAGTTATTTGAACACAATTATTTTATTGTACTCAAAATTGTTTTATTATTCAAAATTTTATAAAAATTTGTTGTTGTTGAACATAAATATTTGAAAATATTTGTGTGGTAATTGGCCGTGAAACTAAAATTTTTATTATTTAGAGTAAAGTAACAATACTTATTATTTCTATGATAATAGATAATAGAATACAAACTACAAAGCCTTATTCTGCATTTAGTTATAGTAAGTTACCCTCTTTTTATTTTGACATAACATATTATTAATAGCTCTCACACATAATAACAAATAACTAAACCGAATGGTCCATAAATATAAGCGCTCTTTTTTATATTTTATATATTTATTTATATACAAATTCATTGATTATTCGTTCCATTCCGACACCTCTCTTTCATTAACCCTCCTATCACTAAATATTTAAAACTAATTATCATATACATATTAAAGTATTCAACCTATAGATAATAAATATTATTTTATAAACATTTTTATGAACCACAAATTACTTGATCTATTTTATAATCAAACAATTATTTTTTAAAACTAATAAATATCTATCTTTAAAATTAGTTTAAATCTTTAACTGTAAAATGTAAATGATCAAAAATATATATTTGAATTGCTAAATATTCATCATTTCTTTTATTAAACTTAATAATTTTATTAAACTTTTGTGTCTTAATGGTAGTGTTAAATCTGTAAGTAAATAAAGTCCAAATAAATAATCAGTTGGAATGTTTAGTTCGACGGTATAAATAGTTTCATTTTCATCATCAGATAGATTGAATCATTTAAAATATCTATCAATTTCATCAATGTTTAAAGATGTTAATTCTTAAGTTGAGCTTGTAGATGTAGATGTATTCGATTCAGTACTCAGTAGCACCTAGCTTCATATCAACGGAGTTTTACTCGATTATAGATAATAATTTAAATGAATGTCATTTGGTTTTAAAATAACCTAGATAGGTACTTATTCAATTATGTGTATGTAAATGTAATGGCTTGCTAGAAACACCAAATCTGACGTGTTTGCTTTGTTCGCCACAAACAATAATTATATCATTTTACTTTACACCATTTTTAAATAATATTATATTTATATAATTTTAGTCCAGGAATTTCGTATATTCTAGAGATATTCAATATATTTTGTAGTACAATTTTTAGCGAATTTCCCTGAAAGGAAATAGAGCTATTGGTCTCGTACCAAAGTGAAAATTTCGCAAAAATTTCTTCAAATGTCCATCGATCCCACATAATAGATGTTGAAAATCAGCATCTGTAAAATTGATATGTATATATAAAAGGTGTCCCATAATTCACGCAAGATTTGAATTAAATAGAAAACACATTTTTTTTTCAATTGTATTTGTTTTTTTATTGAAATATAAAGTATATAGGGTTATGTATGGAATAGCACTTCGGGCAACTGACCCCCCACGGCTTTGTTGGCACATGCGCAGTAACAAGCAGTAACAGTAACTGCTTGACCGCCTCATTTTCGAAAAAGTATGGTCCAATGAAATTTTTAACTGAAAATTATCCACTCTGCTGAAATATTTGCCATTGATCCTAATTTGATGAAAACGTAAAGATTTTAATATTTTCATGTATTTTCGTGTAGATTGAATATGATTGAATATCTTCTGAAAGGTTGCCACCATGGTTATGGTAGGACAATTTTAAACAGAAAAAAACAACTGGGAAAAAGTCAACAGAGCAAGCAAATGATTTAAAAATTGTTTGGTCGCGTTGTGTTTTTTTGTTTGTTCAAAATTATATACTTGGACCCCTTGATTGTAAGTAAGTATAAACTATAAAGTAGGTATCTGTAATACCTATATAGTATATACTATATACTACACACTCAAAAAACACAAAATTATAAATAATTTGGCCCGAATGTGTTATTATTTGAAAGTTACAATATATTATAAACATTTCAATATAATAACACCTAAACACCTACCTAACCTAACGCTAACGCTAACGCTAACCTACCTTGGTTGTTAGGTGTTAAATAAAATAAAGGTTCTACTTTATTTATTTTTATTATCTATCATTCAATAATCAACTATTGTATTCAAGTTGTTTTTGATCCGTAGACTATTGGTCTAAGATCCGGCATTAGTGAAAACCTTCCCTCATCTGTTAATTGAATGAAATAATTTTTAAAAGGCAGATAACAATATTATAAATGTAGGAGTGCAATGTCTGCCACTGTAGTCCTGCTGGCTATATCATATTAATTAATTAATTAATTAATATGATATAGTGTCTTTGTTTGTTGCTCGAACAAATATATTTGTCTCTCTCTCTGCGTAGAACACAATTTTTGAAAATTTTATTACTGTGATATTATAAAATATATTTTGTATAATAAATATAAAATTAAATTATTTGTAGCCTATATACAAAAATTTTTAAGTAAAAAAATTTTAAAAAAATGTGATTTACGCAGAGAGAGAGACAAATACATTTGTTCGAGCAACAAACAAAGACACTATATCATATTAATCAATTAATTAATTAATATGATATAACCAGCAGGACTACGGTGGCAGACATCGCACTCCTACATTTATAATATTGTTATCTGTCTTTTAAAAATTATTTCATTCAATTAACAGATGAGGGAAGGTTTTCCTATGCCGGATCTTAGACCATATAGACTGTAGACTGTAGACTGTAGTGTGTAGACTTTGGTCTTTCACTGGACGCTGTAACCCCAGTGAGTTAGCTCCCAGCCACGTAAACAGCATTAGTGTTTACTACCTACACTAATATGATGACGTCACAGATCATAGACAAAACAAATACAGTGCGACAGACATACGTACACAGAGTCAGACATGATCTATATCTGTTGTAACGATATCCTAACGTAAACATGGGGCTAAACATAATACTTATAGATATTTCTGTATGCTTATAATTCTAGATTTCCTATACGGATATGTTTTCCTGAAAAGTTTTGGGTTATTATCTTGAGGCTTTGGCACGAAAAAGGTGGTAACGCCGGGTTGGGTTATCGCCGAATTAATTGAGTTTTCGATATAAATGTTGTATCTTTATGACGAACAACATTTATTCCAGACATACTTTTCGAAAACCGAATAGATTGAACAGTTGTTTGTTCGGACACTTGAAAAGTTAGACGCGGTTAGATACGTCTTTGCCCGAAAGCGCTAGGATTGTATGCATACAGAATATAACAGTTTTGAATAATAAACTCTTGTGTAAGTAATAGATCCGTATACTGTATAGAGTAGACTATAGTCCATTCCAACTAGCACTAACTAATGCACTGTGTAATCAAGTGTTGGATGTTCAACTAAAAATGTATCTCTTTACAGTTTTCACCCAAAATAAACCAATTAAGCAGGTGTTAGGTATTTTTTGTGTGTTCTGTAATAAAATTAAAATAGCGACTAATTTACTATTTATTAAAACACGTCATATTTGATTCTTTTTACGAAGGTTTGTTCTTCTTTCTTCTTTCTTTTAAGTTTTTAGTTAATCGTTTTATTTTATGTTATTTATCTTTTTACTTTTAATTTTAATTTGAATACGAACGAATCACTAACGATATTTATATTATACTTAATCACTGATACACATTATATAGGACAGGTACATTTAATATAAAGAGTAAGTACTTATATGTTTGGGAGGTTCTCGGGAGGATAATTATAGTCAAGGAAAAATGCATTCTTATTAGACATCTATCTCTAAATATTCCTCTATTATAAATGTACAAAGTATTAATTATTCACATATTATTTCATTATTTGTCTGCACAAGTATCTACACTTACTACGTCACAATACAATACTAATTTAGTCTATATTTCCATTAAGATTATGTAAGACATAGTATGAAAGAAATAGCGACGTATTTAAGTACTAGGTAGATTTATAGACATTTTTCATATCAATATTTAAGTTATTTGTTATTAAGTATTTACTGGTTCTATTTTCAAGTTAAGTTATTTACTGGTTCGTCATCGTTAAGCTAGAAAGAATATTTACTGAAATATTAGTGATTGAAATGTTGTATAGTAAATACTTGTTACTTAATAGTTGTAACTTGATTTGATATTCTTTTCTCTGTTTTGTCTACGTAGGTAGCTCCTACATATGTTGTTGATCTTAGAGCAACAAGTAATTATAATTGTATGACGTATTTAAGCAGATTCCACTGTATTTATAATATATGTATAGTATTATATTGAATGATACTGTTTGTTGATGTTACACATTCTAAATCTAAGTCATATAATCATATACAAATCACTAATCAGTGGTGTTAACAAACAAACATCACATTCAAATAATTAACAAGCTGACACAAACAACTCACACTATAGTCACACTATAATCACACTAGTTACAACACAGAGTTAGGTACAAATTAGTGTTACCGTATTTAAGTTGACTTCACTAGCTCTTGTACTAAGTTATAAGTTTTAAGTCTAGCACTAGCACTATTTGAATTTGATGGTGCTAAATAAGAAGTCATTTACTAAATCAAGTAGTAACTTAATAGTAAAGTTTAGTTTAGTCACTTACAAAGTCAACTACATATTTATAACATTTATTTTTATTTCAAATTATATAAATTCTTATTAAAAGAGGTGTGAATTTATTTATATTTATTATTTAATTAACATCATAAAACCAGTAATGGATCTGGTTAAGAGACTAATCACTAATAGGTGATGGGGGGTGCTAGTATTCAAAGATTTAAGAATGCGTATTCCCAATCAATTCAATCTAACACTTGGATGATATGTTCAAAATAGGATAGGTACAAATGTTCGTTAAATATTCGAACTATGCTTTATTTAGGTATATTTGTTTTGTGTCCGTCTGTTCAACAAAACAAAACAAAAATTGGTTCTGAACGTGTCCTAGACTCTAGAGGTTGTGAAGTGGTAAAATCGAGCCATGCATGTATCTGCTGAAAAAATGAATAAAGACGGCCGTGTTTGATCATATTTTTAATTTGTATACCTAAACCTATACAATAATATAATAATAATCTCTAAACACTCGATATTCCATTTAATTCTATGAAATTCTATAAAAATAAAAATTTTGTGTAATCAAAACAAAAAAAGTAATTATTTGTTGAATAATTAAACAAAATGATTTGATTTACGTAAATAATTGTTTAAATAAAATGTTAAACAAATTAAAATAATAAATAATATCAGTTATTTTTTAATTAAAATCTAACCATCCTAAATTTAAACTACTAAACTCACTCACTTTGACTACGAACGATCGAACCAAGTGTTTGTTGGTGAATGGTGTTGGTGGTGTTTGATGTAATAATATTTAAATTTAATAAATAAAAATAAAACAAAGGAGCTAATTATACATTCATAGTTGTAGCACCCTTATATACATAGAATAGAAAAGAATAGAAAACAGTTCCCTTCAATGAGTTATCTATCTATTTTCTTGATATCATTTACTACCAGGAAACAACAACAAATAATTTAAACCAAAGAACATGAATGATAAATGTCTTACGATATCTAACAATTATCTATCTACGTTCTAATCTATATGTAGCACCTATATGTATGCAAGTAGTTCTACTTTTTACGTAGTTCTACGGTTTACACCATGCCATGCCATGCCGTAAATCTTTATCATTTTTGATGAATTTGTGTTTTTATACCTCGTATATATATATATATATATATATATATATATATATATATATATATATATATATATATATATATATATATATATATATATATATATATATATATAGTACAAGTACATACCTACAAGGGCATATTAAGTTTAGTCCTGACTTTGTTACTAAAGAGAGGTTCAAACTATTATATAAAGTCCTATACTTAATACTATGTATGTAGTTATTCGATTATTCGGTCATTTGACCTTTTTGAAAAATTTATGTTTTAATCTCTGTACTTGCTTGTACTAGCTTCAAAATATTGATCGCAGAAAATAAATTTTGGATATAAATGTTCATAAAATGATCTAATTAGTCCATTTTTGTATGTGTGTGTATTCTAGAGCTAAAAAGTTCGTAAATAGACGAAACCGATCAATGCATCCCCATGCTAGAGGGGTTGCATTGATATCTACCATAAAAACTGTATAGGTAGAAGAAAACCTTGGTATTATATACATATGTAAAATGTTTTAAATCACGATCTATACCAATATTTATAAGAGTATTATATTTGTTTACGCTTGGAAACATTGATCGTAGAAAAAACAATTATCTTATAGAGCTTCATAGAATATTCTTCTTACCGTTTGAAATCCGTCTGTCTGTCCGCCAAAGAGCTCAAAAAAGAGTAGCAACCTAAACTATTTTCCATGTGAATTCGAATTTGAAATGTGCAAAATCGACTGTTAGGCTATAAATATTTATAATATTTATAAATATTTCAAAAATAAACACTTTTACCTGAAACTTTTTTTCGTAAGCTTTATAGATTTACCAAAATTTCAGTTCAAACTTCTGTAGGTAATAATAATTGCTGTTTTAAAATTTTTGCAATCGATTTGTAATTTATTTAGTTTTCGAAAAAATGTCTCAATTAAAAGGTATAAATATATTAACAACTTTTGTTCCAAACATTTTGCTCGAAAACCGAATAGATTCAACAAAAAATCAAGTGTAATGTAATTTAAAACAAAAGAAACGAACGGCTGTTTTGATATCGATGTACGAAATACGTTCGGATAACTAGATATGTATTAGAATATAAAACACAAACATAGATGTTTTTCTACATATATATGTATGTAAAAGTAAAATAAATAATACACTTGGTATGGTACCTATATAAAATGTAATTATGTAGTTATATAGTTACATAGTATATTTTAGTTGTATAAATGAGGAAATATATGATTATCTATGAGAATAGCTCAGTATACTAAAGTACTGAAGTACTGAAGTACACACATATATATATATATATATATATATATATATATATATATATATATATATATATATATATATATATATATATTTGTGTGTGTGTAATAATTTTATTTGATCTACCGATTACGATTAAGTTAAGTATTTTGTTTTTTGGTTATAAAGTTTTTGTTGTTGTTGTTCTTTTTGAGAAAACACATCACTCGACGATTATTCTCACTCGATGAGTGAGATAAACAGATACTAGAAGTGTAGTATATAGTAATAGTATAGTACTATAGTATAACTATAAAAGTGGTATATACTATATAGTATAGTCAATAGTGGTATAGACTATAGCAAACATATTCAGTAATGGATACCTGCAACCTTGAGGCGGTATACAAACATGTATGTAGTGTAGTGTAGTGTAGTGTAGAACTGTAGATTGTAGCAGTTAACAGAAGATTATACCCATAACGCGAGAGAATACACATAGTAAACACCAATTAGGCGGCAACTTAAGTCACTTTAATAATAGTGTTCATAGATTCTGCTACCATAGTTTTAAAATCATCATCGTCATATCTCTAATACCTTTATATTTTATACTATCTATATGTAAGAGATGTATCTACCTATGTTTTATACCGAATACCAAATACCGACCAACAACTTCGAATCATCGAATACTTACTTACACTCAATCCTCAATACATATCAAAACACATCAAATCTTCTTTTTGTTTTCCAATACCAGATTATCTTCAAAAGTCAATGTGCTTCATTTTAGGAATAATATTATTTTAGAATAATGTTTTATTATATTTTAAACAAATTTCAGTTTATATATGTCCATAGATATATATATATAAATTTTTCAGATGGTGGTTTTTGACATCTACTAGGTAGGATCGATGGACATTTGACTTCGGTACGGGACCAATAGCTCTATTTCCTTTCAGGAAATTCGCTAAAAAAATAAAAGTAGCCTAAGTTATTCCTCATAACTGCCAGTGAAAGTCCCGTCAAATTGTTTTTTTGTTATTTTCATATGCATTTAGTAAAAAGCTGTTATTAAAAGACATCACAAACAGACACTTCAATTTTATTTATTTATTTATATTTGTATGCATGCAGTAGAAGTAGATGTTTGTTAATGACATATATTTAAAATAAATAACTGTCCTCTCACTAGAGGTATGTTGAACAAACTTATATATAAACAATTGATTAATTCAGTATCGTCATCCTAACGGGTCCAAATTCATGATTTAAATTCGGAATATACAAGTGCATTTTCATTAATGTACAAGGTATGAATTGATCATGAATTTGATGGGTAACCACCTACCCTATTGCATGGGAGACGCGGTAGTCTCCTATATGCTTGCGTTGTCCTGGTGTGAGAGTACGCATGAAATAAAATGGGTACCTGTAGAACAGGTACTCTTCACACCCATAACTTTTTATCTTAATTCAAAAATAATTAATAAAATTTCAATTGGCTTGAGATATGTGGTGGTGTTTTAAACCTACGCTCTCAAATCAAGAGAGTCTCCTTAGTTCATTTTTAGGACCTTAATTCACTCATTGATTTATGTAGTGAATTAGTGGCTGAGCGTGTACCCCGCCCGCTTCATTGACGCAGATGATTCGGAAGAATCGAATTTTGTTCACAATTTCATGGGTTTTAATTTTTTGCGCGGAATCCTAATTTTAAAAAAAATTCGTTACGCAGGAGCTGCTTCAACTTAGCGAATTTCCTTAGAATAAATCACTCTCTAGTGATCACAATTTTAGTCTGATCAAAATGAAATGTCATATATGATTTTAGCATTTGCAAGTCCAATTTTCTCAATAAATGACATACGCCGAGGCGAATGGGGGGAGGTATAAAAAAAGAAGAAAACACAAAATATAAAATATCTCTCTTAATATTAGAACAATCGAAAAATGCGTAAGGAATAAAGTTGTATAAAATCAAATTTGCTACAATTCATCACCTTATCATTTGTGCTCAAACTCTAATGTGTACAGAGATATTAAGGAATTTAATTTTCAATATTAAACCGTCAATATTTCTGTAAATATTATTGTTACAGAAAAAATGATAAGAAACAAAATTACAGTAAAACTTAATACCTACAACATTACTTCTTATAAATTTTTCGATTTTTCAAATTTTAAGGGAGATATCTCAAATTTTATGTTTCCCCCTCCCTCTAAACCCCCCTTTCCCCTGGTCCGATTTTACCCATTAACGAACTTGACCTTTTGAATATCAAAAGCGCCTCAAATACCAAATCTCATCCCGATAAAATGAAAACTGTGACCGCTAGAGTGATGACAGACACATATATATATATATATATATATATATATGTCCATAGATATATATATATAAATTTTTCAGATGGTGATTTTTGACATCTACTAGGTAGGATCGATGGACATTTGAAGAAATTTTTGCGAAATTTTGACTTCGGTACGGGACCAATAGCTCTATTTCCTTTCAGGAAATTCGCTAAAAATATATATACACTATATATACAGAGTGTTTATCAAAAACTACTTGTATAGAATCATGGCGGCAATCAATTTTTAAGAAGTGTAGGAATTACTTAGAGATATGGAATTTTATGGGATACAAGTTTTACAAGTTAGATTAGAATACTGCACTGAAAATCATCTCTACTATTATATTATTATAAGACTGTAATTATCTGTTTGTTTGGGCATCACGCACAAACTAGTGAACCGATTCTGATCTATCTTTTTGACGTGAAAACGTCTATTCGCTCGATACACTGGTGGATCGGTAGAATATTCTGGTGTAACAAAGATTTCTTTACTGTTAGATTTCAATCCAAACGTTTGGACTGGTCACTGGAGTGAACGAGCCCAATATCTAGTAAAGCGACAATCGGATTAGAATTGAAATAACATCGTTATAAAAGATAAAAAATTCGAATCACATAAATATCTGAGAATCACTACTAACGTAGCATAGTTTGGGTAGCAAACATAATGATATACCTCTACACATGCGTAGTACCAAAAACAGAACATGAACCATACCATAGAGTATAGACTTATAGAGAGTACTATACCTACATATCATAATATGTTTTTAATATGTTTAGATTACAGGTAGAGTCATCATCAGTCCCCTGTACATTCAACTCTATAATTTTATTTATTTTTGTTTTTTTGTATATATAAATATATATAACAATAACACTTCAACACAGAATTAATATAATATAATATTAATTATTTGTGTAAATATTAAAATGGTGATGTTTGATGCCGACAACACGTAGATAATTAGATTAAAACTACAGATACATTTATTTGTCACAATCAAATCGTTTTAGATTTAGATTTTGTTTTAGATGTCCCACAGTCCCCACATCTATTCTATGAATTAACTATATAATATTCTTTTTTTAAGATTTAATAAACCTTTTTTTTGTGTGGTTATTTAGAGAGAGAGGTTACTCACTCTCATAGATAATTGAAAATAATGAATAGCCTTAACTACATTAAAAAACAATTTTTTAATCATTTGTTTTTAATGTTGATTTTATGACTTATTACAAGGTGCTTCAAAAGTTTCTTACCCTGTGTATACTTACTATATAGAGACGGTTAAACACACAGTAATCTTAATCACTTGAAGTGATACTTTGCTACCTCTCGTCCAAGAAGCCTAGTATTCTTGGGTAGAGCTTAACTTGAATACTGCAATGGTGTTCTATCCAGTTGATTATTTAACTGGGCTCGATTTTAGTGTTTTGTGATAAACAATGTGTTGAGTTTCATCGATTAGCTACTCCTTTGCACAGTGTTTTGAATAGAAGCTGT
This sequence comes from Nineta flava, assembly GCA_963920215.1. Classification (NCBI taxonomy): domain Eukaryota; kingdom Metazoa; phylum Arthropoda; class Insecta; order Neuroptera; family Chrysopidae; genus Nineta; species Nineta flava. Next base: position 769,548 of record OY986046.1, read on the forward strand.
TGCTTTTGGTGTATTTATTAATGAACAACTGATTAAAATCACGAATCATCTTTGAGAAATGACGCTTGAAATGAGTTTTGTTTAGTGGCTAGTTATACCAAATATTAGAATAAAGTGTTACAAATGTATAAAGTGTTACTAAAATGATCTAAATTGGATAGACTTTCAAACATTTGGAAGAAAATCATCAAGTTGGAAGAAAATAAATGAAGATCTTTTTTTTATTTGTAATTATTAGCATCAAAACGGAAAAATTTATGAATTTATGTAAGTAGCTGTCATTTTTTTTTCTTCAGACCAAACTTATATCTTATATCTTTAAATTGAAAAACCCCATTCAATTCTATATTGCAAAAGGGTTAATGCACCCCAAAAATAATAGATTTCAAATAAAATTTTATTAAAATCGAACAAATTTTAGCTGTGATAGTAAAAAAAATAGATTTTTTAAAATAATAAAAAACAAAAAATTGATGAACGAATATGCCACTATATCCTGCACTACAATGGAATGTGTCTAGTGGTACACACTATCACTAGAGACATGATTACACCTATATATGTATATATTTGTAATTAATCGGTCGATTCATCGATTTTTAATTGTTCACGTATTGTTTTTTTACTAGGATCTCTTGATTAGGTACCATTCAAAATTATTCAATTTTGACCAATATTGAACCAATTGACTTCATTTATATTATTGTTATTATTGTTATTCACAATACAAACACAAACATAAAACAAATGAAGTTATGTCATGTTCATGTTCATGATCATGTTTGGTGCATATTTCACAGAAATTTTACAATAGCTTAACTTATCAATTTTAAAAATACAGTGTCATAGGTCATGCGGGTCATCATGGGTATCCAAGAAACGTAGATCTATATTAAAATAATATAGATCTATAAAATCACTCAAATCTGATCAAATATTCAAAAAAAAGAAGTGCACTTCTTTGTTACAGAATTTAAAAATGAGTTGGTATGGATTACGTACAGGTCTAAAAAGTTGAAGAAACACTGTTATTCTGATTGTATTGTACCTGTGGTTGGTATTGTATTGGTTCATTTAGTATTAGAAGTTAAGTAGTTAGTTATAAATATTTTATTATAAATTATACTTAATAATAAAATGATTAAAATAAAATAAAATAAGTAGGTACATAGGTACACATACACCAACCAATACCTACTAGAATACTACCAACAATGTGCAGATTGAAAATAAAATAAAATTTAAATAACAACCTCATAAATAATTATTTCAATAATATTTTGATGATTGCTCATTATAATTTGATGATTACACCTTCAATTCAACTATAACTATAACTATCTATAATACATTGTACAGGGTGTACATACATACATACATACATACATACATACATACATACATACATACATACATACATACATACATACATACATACATACATACATACATACATACATACATACATTACACGTTATGTTGTAGGTATACTATTTATATTCAGCAATTGAAACAATTAACAGTTCACAGAAACAAACTATTGTTCAAAAATGAACATTTTTATGTGTTCTAACAGATGAGATATGCATGAATGAATGCACCGATTTTGAACTTGAACTCACTTTGAAATCCATCTAGAACACACATACAAAATTGCCTTTTTACTTATTCAGTCATTTTAAGGACATCTGTTCCAATATTATTTTCTTAGATTAATATTTCTATTTGTTACTAAGTCAGAATCAATTCAATTTCAAATATTTGATTATTGATATAAAACATTTGATTGGATTCACTGTGTTCAGTGTAATCAATTGAAAGTTAATTGTGAATGTTGAGTGTATCATCTTGTATCTGAAATCTGTATCTGTAGATACAGTAAGTAATAATTAAAGATAAGTTGATCAAATCATATTTAAGTAACAAAAACACTTTTATAACATAACTAACGTACCTACTCTCTCTCATCTCTGAGCTAAGCTAAGCTAAGCTGAGCTTATCATTATATTATATTATATTATGTTAGTATACTTAAATTTATATTTAAATTTTAAGTTAAATAGAGAAGAGAACATTACCAACTATATATCTCAAAGTTAAAAGAGGAGATCTATCTATCTACCTACCTTGTACCTAACTAGTACTAGCTAGCTAGTTAGCACTGTGTTGTTTATTACTGATGTATAATAACTTTAAACAATGAAGTTAAAATGGTCGATACCTCATCTGACTCCATTCATATCTTAGATATTATACCAACTTATATAGATAGATATACAAATCAGTTTTATCTAAATCCAACTCAAATTGTTTTTTAGTTAAATCTCACAATCAATTCAAAAATAGTATACAAACCTACTACATACATATACATATACATATCATCTTATTAAGGTTACTTACCTACAACCTACAACCTTCCATCGATTATATCGATTACATCGATATTCAAATTGCAATAACTTATGTTTAATAAACACGTATGTACGTTTATTTGTAAATAAATAGGAAAAGATGTATAATATATGTGTTGTGTCAGGGGAGTCCGAATTATTAGTAGATTAGTAGAATCAAGTAGAATTTGTGGAAACTATCAAAGCATACTGAAAAACTAAACTGTGTTTGATTTATGTGCTTTGGTTAAACTGACGTAGTTCTTTGGTCTGAAAGGTGTTGACTCCCTCACTAGATGCTCTCGACGCGACGGTTTGACTGATCTTTGCACAATATTGATATTGATAGTCATGGATTCTGTAATCTGTAATCTGTATGTTGTGATGTGTTGTTACATGCTATTTATTTCATTTTGTCCGTCTGTCCATCCATATATGCTATATAATATATATAAGTATTAAGACTCTAATAAACAAATTGCTGATACAAAAACATTATCAATAACCCAAGGGCAGGCAGGCACTTCTGACAGAATATACCATTTATAAGCACATAAGCAAAAATACACTAAAGCTAAACAGTTAATACAGAATACAGAATACAGATACTGCATATCCATTCTATACTATATAGTCAGTCATATAGGTACTAACTTAACTAATATACTATATATATAACTATAGTTACTATTAACTATCTATACTATAACTATTGGTATTATATTATACTGCATTCAATTTGAAATGGTCCTTATACCATCAATCATATTATAAGTTTAATACGTTCAACGTTTGTAACGCTAACTATATTTACAAAAATTCGTTACGCAAGAGTTGTGTCAACTTAGCGAATATCCTTAGAATATATAAATCACTCTCTAACGGTCACATTTTTAGTTTGATCAAAATGAAATGTCGTTCTGATATGATTTTATTATTTGCATATCAAAACAAAATATTAGAACAATGGAAAAATGTATAACGAGAAATGTATATATGTGCCCATATATTATAATGCCATAATAATATCTTTAATTTACATCTTGTTATATAAAATACAACTCACGTGTAGAAGTATAATAAACAGTACATGCACTGTATCAAAATGAAACAATACAATATTTTATAATATCTCTTGTTTTCATTTGAAATAAAAGACATTGCTCAGTGCTCTCACTCGCTAATCCAACAACTATGCTTTTAAGTCCTAGAATTTCTTTTTTTTTATTTGACCATTTTCTTATTTCAATATTTTTTGTTTTAGATAACGATGTTCTGATTAATGAATGCAGTGATTTCTTTAAGGTAGGTTAAATATTATTTTGGCTATAGATTTACTATTAGGAGCTTGCTATCTTCAAAACCACAAATCAGTTCCATAAATCTAATAAACAGACTTATTCCATTCAAACCAATTTTCTTTAGAAGTAAAAGAATTAGGATTATACTAGTATTGATGAATAGGTCAGATCCATTTCAATATACCTTATATAGTGAATTTCGTCTAATATAAGATTTTTTCAAGGTACATTTCTTTGCAAAATATTTGACTCAATTGAAAAAAATACAAAAATCGTATTATTTTAACGATTGGATTATAGACTTGCGAGATGTCGCCTGAAATCATATAAATAAAATAAATTTTTCGATCTCGATTAGGATTGGATTGGTAAAAACGATTGTCGTTTCTAAATGTTGAAAACTGTTGTAGTAACACTGCACAAATGATCATAAATTTGCTTAAAAATATAAATCTTCAATAAAATTGAAAAGTGATGATAATTTGTCCAGTTGAAAAACAATAGAGTAGAATATATAGATAGCTCTGTGTAGCTCTCTATAATAATAAATAAAGATAAACAATGAGGTTGATATAAGAGTGTTTCTTTTTAATGATATTCAAAATCAATGAATAATTGAAAACTGAATCGATCTCTCACACAAGCAGTATGCATTGAACAAGCACAACAATAGTGAGAGACAGACCTTATTAACAATCTATATTCTATAATGTATTGTATATGATGTTTTATTTATGTTTGTTTGATATTTTATGTTTTATATATAGATAGTAGATAGATAGCTTGTTGTTCTTGTTTCTTGTTTCATGTTTCTCATTTCTTGTTCTTGTTTAAATATCAGCATCTTTGTTTTTATTTAATATAAATTTGTATCAGTTATTATGAAATTCTCTTGTTCTGTGATTAGTGATTGCTTTCTGAATGCCGACATTGCGCGGTATTTTTTATATACAAACAAATACACATTCATTTTATTCATATATTATATACTTAATAGTTAATAGGAACGAACAAACCACTATATACATCTATATACATCGTGTTCACTGTTCATTTATATTTATTTTTATCTTTTTTTTTTACTTTATTTAGTTATTTACCCAAAACAAAACTTTATGCATTACTTTCACAACAAATTCAAATGGTAGTAATGGCTTTCATTGGTCTAATCGTGAAGAGCTTTATATTCAAATCAATTCAATCATTTTATGCTTTTACAATTTATTATTCAATTTTGCTTTTAAACTTTACCCGTTAATAAAAGCTTCTATTCAGGCAACTAAAAGCATTAAATATACTTCCCATACTTAGAATTAATCCCGAAAGAGAAAATCTAAAGAAACTAACTGAGATTGAAAATTAGTTGAAACTAGTTTTGACTTGCTGAGTGAACAAATTTAAGCACGAGCGTTTGTAAAATAAAGGCCGTATATTTTATTATTGGTATCTCTGGTATAGGCGGAGTTTACTATTTCAACCTACTAGCAATAGTTTCTAAGTTGTTCACCAGAGTGCAAACACGAAACTTTTAGATTGAAATGTATGTGTATGTCACATGTTAATTAATAGGGTTGTTGCAAGATACATGGACCTACTAACTCCACCAGTTTTAGCATATCCAAATGGTAGAGTTTCCTAAACCTACCTATTACACATTCAGTTTGTTTTTGACCAACTAAAATGTGGTGATGAAACAAACAATATGTATATGTATATGATATAGTGAAGTACTGATAGTACTGTTAGTACTGGTAGTACTGGTACTGGTACTCTTTATATATATATATATAGTATTACTATAGTAAATAATATTCATTTCACAAGCTTGTTGTTAGGATCAAAATACATTATTTTTTATTATATTATGTTTTTTTAACTACATTTTAAATATTATTTTATGTTGGTACTGGTTGGCGTACATACCTACATACAGTATACACTGATATATACTAATATACTGTATACTATATAGTATATACTAGTAGGTATACACTGCAGTTTTATTCTTTATTTTCTTCAATAAAAGTCCGTCTTGAACGAATCCAAACTGGTAACAGACAGGTCTGGATTCATACACTTTTTCTATATAATATATTTCAGGGTATTTTAAGTTGAATCTCATGATTGCAACGTTTGCAAATACGGATCGTAATACTTAAATTTTGTAAGGTAGCTGGTCGTTTGACTGACTGTTTAAAAAAACTTTCTCAGAGATTCGAAGGGTTAAAAGATCACTTGAGTTATCCCAAAATAATATTTGTTTGAATTCTAATTAGAATAGGTAATAGCTGTTATATGTTTTCTGTTAAATTGGTAACAATATTCAGATAGATAACACTGACCCAAACTATACTTACATTTTGGTTGATTTTGATCCACAATCTGGATAGGATATCTTTCATAACTTTCATATCCAGTTGTGAATTTGATCGTGTGAACAGACAGCGTTGTGTAATTTTTAGTTAATTGTTAACTGTTTGATTACAAACTTGGATGTGTAAAAACGATGGCAATAAAACGGTGTTGGTGTTGGTGTTGGTGGGTCCGTGCCTGTGTCGGTGGGTCAGTCAGTACTGCGATGATATGATTAACCGTTCATGACGTACGAATTGAATTGAATTGAACTGAACTGAAATGAACTGTATAGTGAGAATTGATCATAATTTTAAGTAATTTACTTGGGTATTTTTTTCCAATGTGTGCAGTAGATTTCAATTTTAAAATCGATTTATAAATGATTTCAAATGTTTTTCTCTTTTATTTGTGCAAAACGATATAAATATAAAACAGCCACAATTTTGTATGATATGATAAGTATTCACAAAGTTTGACCGAATCAAACCGAACCAAACCGAACTCCGCCGTATACTATGAACATATGATTACATTTATATGTAATTCTATTTTATTTAATAAAGTAATTTGTAAATATTATTCTGTTATTATTGTTAAAAAAATTATTAACCGCCATTATAAAAAATACTTCCGGTTGTTAAAGAGTCCACCCTCTATAATACTGTAATGATATGTATTTAGTATTGGGTGTACTCCTAAATGATAGTATGATGATGGTGATGTCTTAGTTCCTTGCTTTCTGTCTTCGAACATATGGTCGCATTTTATTAATATTCTTTAAAAAAACCCATATCATTTCATTATTTCAAATATTATAATTACAGTCAAACCTGTCTAATTGAGATCGCAAGACACATTAACATTACATTATTCAACATTACTTTTACACTTTTACTGTTAATTCAAGTCGCTTTGAGCATTTGTCGCTTCTAAAAGAAAACAAAATGATCTACTGTCAACGGAGACTCTCAAAAGTCAACTCTCTACCTGTTTAGGAAAAATTTTTTCAAATATCTATATCGAATATCGATATATTTGTGTCTGTACGCGCTTGACATATCACAATATTTGTCCCAGCTAAACGCGTTTCTACGCTATATCAATTTATAACTAATATAAATTACACTGATACGATATCTATCTATTGTATTGTATCTATTGTGGGCTGAAACCATTGTAAACGAATTATTAGTCTCGAAGTAATTAGCAATTGAAATCTTATTCGTCATAGCGAATAGACGTTTTCACGTCCACAAAACAAACGGTAAGAAAGTGTATTTTTTAGGAAAGACCTATATTTGACGTAATTGATAAATACAACGATTTCACAACATCGATGAGATTTAAAGTATCTAATTATTTCTAAAGTGATTATGTTGAGAAAATTAGATGAACTAAAGCGATTTATAAATATACAAAGCGGATATACAAAACCAATTATACAAATTACAAATTACAAATAACAAATTATAAATTACCAATTACAAATTACAAACGCGTTATAAGATAAGTAGGTATTATAGCAAGGCGGCAATAATTACAAATTAAATAACAGAAATGTATCTATCTGGCTATCTACTTAAAATAAAAATAAATTAATAATTAATTAATTAATTAATAATTATGAATAATAATAGTTTTCTCTTAAAATGTTTGTTAATTAATTATTTAGAATTGTTGATTTTTAAATAAAAGTTGTAACTATTATGATCGGATCTGATTTTGAAGTCTTTGAACATATCACATCCGAACTCAATTAATCACTCGCGCATTAAATAATAGATATCTAACACACATTTTAGATGGGTTGACGACCATGCAGGGTTGTAGGCTTGTTTTTATTAATTATACGTACAATTTTGTATTTATCAATTCCAACCTTTTCAAACCCAAGTCTACCCAAACTTAACTTTCTATTCGACCTTTTCACTTTTATTTTAATTATTATATAAAAATATAAAATTGTCTAATTAGTTTTCTTAATTACCTACCACAAGCGGATCCTCGATCTGAAGAAGATCATTCTCTTTGACACCAAGGATTTCGTATTCATCTTACAAGAATTGGGTGTTGAGTTAACCAACAATTTATTTATAATAACTTTGGAGTAATCAAATTAATTATTTGCTTTTAAATAGTATTTACTATTTATAATTTTAGCTCATCGGATTCAGATATTTTCAGAAATCAATATTCAATAATGCAGTACAATATTAGCGTTCTTTTATCAAAGTTTTTTAGTTGATTTCTCCTTTTTTCATTCGGTCTTGTACTAAATGTTTCTAATGAAAATTGTTAGTATATTTACATATAAAATCCATCTAACATATAATTCCATCTAGAATTAATCACGGAATTCGAAAAAATGGCCACGAAATAGAAGTTTGGGAGAAGAGTTGCAATATAATGGAGAATTGAAGTTAATTTTTTTACTTTAAAATAAAGTTGTATGTTTAGAAAAACAAACAGAAGCTTTTATCTACGTGCTATTCAAGCAAAAAATAATTAAATACTTAATGAATAAAAGTGTGAAGCGAAACATTTCACAATTTTTTGCTTTTAGATTCACTCCGGTTAAAAGCTTAAATTTTAGTTTTAGAAACTTTATATATAATATTATAAAAAATTTGAAAAGTAAAATATTCTTTGAACATTTCTGAACAAAAATCTGAAAAGATCTAAGATTGCGAAAGAAAGAAACAATAAAATAAACACTTCTAATAAAATAACAAAGACAATAGATGCGTAAATAAAATGAAAAGAGATAGATACGGGATGGAATGGAATACTTAAATATACATTGTAGAGTGTAGAGTGTAATGTGTGCTGATAGGTAGTTTCAATAATCAATACTGTATGAGTCTAAGTAATTAAAAATTTATCAAAAGGATTCAGTTATTCGATAGTTGTACGAAGTTCAGTTACCTATACAAACTGGCAATACCAATACCGTCGCAGCTTCGGCCGTCAAAATTGCATTTTTAAAGACTTTGTACCAAATACTCTCAAATATGTTTGATATTTATTTGTTATTAATAGCAATACTTTATAGTTTAGTTATACGATCTCTTTTAAAATAACCTAATAACCTTAATACAAACTCAAATCTCCTAAGGGATTGATTTTCTAACAATGCCTTTTTGGGTTTTGAGCTTAACAAAAAGCCTTTATTCACAGACGCACTGGACTCTTTTGTGTTAGTTTGATGTTTTTGATCAAATCATTATTTACTGCACATATTATTCCATTATTTGTCTGCACATGTACCTACAATTACTACGTCACAATATAATACTAATGTCTATATTTCCATTAAAATTATGTAAGACATAGTATGAAAGTTAAAAGACAAACGCATGTCATTGAATCTTTTTAATTGGTATAACATATATTGATAGGCGATAAAAAATTAACTCATTCGCCATGTAATCGAATCAAACCCCGCAGATCTCTGGATTTGTTGCTAACTATAGTGTGCTTACTATTACACATTATAGTAGTGTAGTGTGTATGTGTGTATAGGTAATGACTACTGGGACTAGAGATCCATCCAAAGGTCAAAGACCCAGTGTATGATGAGTTACCCGGTTCGATTCCTGGTGTATGATGAGTTAATTTGTTCATATCAATAGTAATAAACACTCTTACTGTGTGTGCATTGATTGTTTATTTCTTGATGATGGATAGATACAATACCACAAAATAAGGCTCAAAAGCTTTCAATTGAATATTTATTTTGATTGATAATCTAAAATAAACTGTATAGGTTTGAATTAGTACGGTTTTGATGAACATGATTGCATAGATTGTGTTTTAGTTGATTAAGATGCGTTATTTATTGTGTAATGGATGACTTAAGCTCCTAGACTTAGACTTAGGTACTTATATAAACACATCCACATCCATATACGACACATCCACACAACCATGTCCATCATAGTAGGTACCTATATGATGACGTATTTAATTTAATTTTAATAATAACAATTATTTGTTACAACATATATTAACATAACATAACATGCTGCATACATATCATTCATTATTAATATACTTAATTATAATTATAATTATATTTTTATTATAATTATAATATTATTAGTAGGTAGTTACCTACCTATATTGTTATTGTTTGTTTGTTGACAAAACGATTGTTTGTTTGTTTGTTTGTTTGTTGACAACAAACAATCTATTTGTCAAGTAACAGTCGTCCGTCATGTTATATATTATAATAATATTATTATAGTCAAGTCAACTTATAACATTTATTATTATTTGATTATCATTTTTATTATCTATTCATATTTTATATCATACATATATCAATCATTTGTTTTACATATACATATTTATAATCTACGTCCACGCTCAATCTACGAGGATGTGGTGAGTACGCATCTACCTATGAATACAACTTATTTATACAAATTATTTGATTTAGAATAAAGATGCATTTAATTTAAAGCTGCGACACATTTTTTACATCAAATTGATTTGTATCGAATCCATTTAGTTCGAAAAAATGTTTCAAATTAAGTCTATTCGTAATCAAGTTACTAACAACTTTTGATCGAAACATTTATTTTCGAAAATAGAATGGATTCCATACAAATTGACTACAAAATACTGGTAACGAGAACTTGTAGAGAGATTTCTATCGAATCCTTCACAATAAAAGTTGTTCATTAATTATAAAATTACAAATAAGTTTTGTTCGATACATATTTATTTGACTCGAATGTATTGAACACAAACTTGTGATGCTTTGTAAAAGAAACACGTATCTTTATGAAATCGATTCGATATGTTAAATATTAATTTGTATATGGAGGTGACGTGAATATAATAAATGATAGAATGTAAATGTAAATGTAATTTAATGTAATAATATTGATATTTGTGTCTGATGGTATAAAAAGAATGACATTTTGACAATAAAATTATTTGTGTTTTTAAACCTGCATTTATTTTATTAACAGTTGGTATAGTTAGTTAGTTAGTTAGTTAGTTAGTCAGTAGGTACCTACTAATATCTATAAATATTATTTTATTTATTTTTTATTGGTTATAGTCATTATTTATTTAACTACTATCTTAACTTGCCATTGCTAGCCGAATCTCAAATTATATCAGTATCTACCATCTACCTACTGACTATTGACCGTCGCATTCTAATTCTAATTCTAATTATTACATTTGATTATTCGAATTAAAAAACACTCGAATCAATTCATCGAACATATTCACCGTGAACAGTGAACACATACCGTGACAAGCCGAATAGTCAATAGACTACAGACTTTATATAAGACGGATAGACTGATAGAGTTAGCGGATAGCGTGATAGCGTGGTGTCTTATTTTAATGTTTACAATTACACAAACGATAACATAACATAACAAAACTATATGTGACAATAGTGTTTAAAAAATGAACAATAACCTACAATTACCTGCAACTGATCTAAAACTGTCAGAACATTGTTTTCTATATGTTAATATACATTATACAATCGGTTTTGGTCATTTATATTTATTCTTGTAATGAATTCACCAGCACCTCCACCATCTTGTAATACAACTTGTATGGTAGCATTATTTTGAGCTTTTTGAAAACATTAACACATCTTTATCAGCTAATGGAATATACACAAAAACTTTGAAGCATTTAACACTCAAAATTATTGTAATTCTAATCTAAATTTGAGAATGGATACACAAAATTAAGACGATTGGCAAAATTAAGGACTCTAATTTAAATTGAATTTAAAATCATTTTATATAGGAAATACTGTATAGCAAAATATATGTCTCAGCGGTAGTCAGGAATTGGCTAGAGGAATTACTGAAGGCCATAAGGTCAAATTGCAATAGTTTTGATAGTCCAAGATATATCTATATCTATATAACTACCTATCTATACTATAGCATGTATATTAACATTATACTATATGATGATACTGATTAGCAACATTAAACTACAGACAGCAGTTCTATTAGATCTTAAGATGTTCATGTTAATATTAGTGCAAATACAAACAAACAAACAAACAAACATTGTAAAGTAGATATAATAATAATAATTGTTAACATTGAAATAAAGTATAGATGCCATTGTCGACTGTTAACTGTTTTATATATAAATAGTTGTAATCTTCTACTTAATTATAAAATCACTGAAGTTTTTTTTACAATTTAAATAATTCATGTAGGTATAGGACTATCTATATTCTATAGGTATATCAAATGTATTTTATATAAAGGTAAAAAAAAAGAGGCGAAAAATATATAATTGAATACTAGAATAGGTACTAGGGCAGGGCAGGGCATGCTTCATTATATCCTGCTAGATATTCGTATAGGTAACTACTTGATAACCTTAATATGCAGCCAGCGAACGATCATCGTGATCGACACTCTATGATAAGCTGTCAAAATATCATTTTTGTATCTTTTTTTTTTATAAAGAAACACACATTTTTGGGGAAGGGTGTGCGTTTTGAAGGTAACGACCACCTTCGTTTTGAAACACCGTTACACTTAAATAAAAAACCGCTGTATATGACTTACACAAGAGTTTATTTATGTATATATATATACCTAAATATGGAATGAAGTAGGTACACATCCCCTCCCAGAACTGCAACTCTCCTGTGATAGGAATGCAACGGGGAATAAATTATGTAAATTCCAATCAGGTTGCCAAGAAATTTGTATTATCTAGACAATAACCCCAAGCTTTCAATCAATTTGATTCAGTAGTTTAGGTGCAAACCAGGCAAAAAGAATTTTCAAATTGTCGAATCAAATGGGCTGGCAATTTGCTGGCAACCTGAATGCTAAATATTGGCATCAACCTAATTAAATAATGGCTTTTTTTCTGAATTATTTGCAATCCTGATAGCTCTTCTCGAGTTCTAGTGCATTTTGAAAGGCTGTAAGTGGTTGTAGCCTGCTAGCCTGAACATGGATGGCATTCTTCTCGTAACTAACGCGACTAATACTAATCTTCATCCAAATCGTCAGACTGATAGTGTCCGGTTGTATTGATGTAATTTAGATTCGTTTTACGGGATTCTACGCATATATTCATTTGAAATGAAACAGCTCATCTGAAACCCAAATGCCAAATGTTTTGTTGGATTTGAAGAGGGTTAAAAGTACCTAAATATATTATAGATGTAGGTAATATAAAATAAAATAAAGTATTAAAAAAATGATACAATTAAAAATTCATCGATTATCCTCAAAAAAGACTATGTAATCGTTTCATATCAACGTTCATTTTTTTGGGTTATTAAATATACTTTGTTTTTAAACAAAACACCGGCAAACAGGTGATACCATATGTTTATAGTTTATCTTTATACCATACCTACCTTTATTAAATGGCAAAGCGGCTCGACTTGGCTTTACTTGACTTGTAGTCTTATACCTAAACCTATTATCTTATAGCTGGCGGCATTATTTCTCACCTCATGCTTTTATTGTTCCTCTCTAAATAATATCCAATCGATGATCGATTCTCTTTCTTTTTGTTGTTGTTGTTAATCAGTTAAAATCGAATTGTTACGTCCATTGTACAATAAATTTCGTGAATATGCATCCATCCGTCGCGATCCATTCAAATATCAAATATTGTGTGGTTTTCAAAACCATGCTAAATAGATGTTTTTTTAATTTCTATTGCACGCAAATATCTATTTATCGAACAGTAGCAGATCTCCTGCCGCTTTCCGGACAGGAACCAATCAGGATCCATGAATTCATTATTGTTCTTTTAAACTTAATAATAGTGCAGGTCTCAGAATATTGGCCAGTACAGTAAAACTCCAGATATCCGTATCGTTTTGAAAAAAATAATTTTTGCAGTAGTGAGCATTTGGAAACCCTGTTTTAGGACGGAAAAGCAAAAATTTTAGCCGAGAAAATCGACTTGATTTTTTCTTCATTTAAAACGAGCTGCGATTGGTTTGAGGACTGTTCAAATCGATTTGTTCCAAATCAAAAACCACTGATATATCTGAATGAAACACATTTTTATTTCAGATATATTTGAAACATGAACCGCAGGGGGAGTTGGAACAATTTATTAAAGACTAGCTGAATCTCCCGGCGTTGCCCGTGGAACTCCAAGATTTGCTCCGACACTCCGGTGTCGATAATGTATTATTGAATTATTCAAGTTTATTAATTTTTACCGGCACTTCCGCTATCAGAATTAAAATGTTATTTGGCTTCCCAGAGCCTCCACCTTTTTACACCTCCTCGGGTTACATTAATGAAGTTTTAGTAAGGATCCCTAATTTTTTTGAAAATATAATATAGCCTATGTCACCCGGGGATAGTGTAGCTTCCCAACGGTGAAATAATTTTTTTAAATCGGTCCAGTAGTTTCGGAGCCTATACAATGCAAACAAACAATCAAATCTTCGAAAAAGCTAGTATATGTTCAATCCAACTTTACAATTATACCTCTTTACTTTTAGATTGTTTAGTTATTGCTCGGAATTTCGGGATAGTGTGTAAAGTATTCAAGCCGAATAAAAAAATACCTTGAGAAATAGTTAACATGTAGTTAAATACAAGAACTAATGAATCAGATGTACAATTTATCAATTTATCGCCAGGGAGTTTTCGGATAATATATGAAGATATTGGACAAATTCCGAAATCCTCGAATATTAAACTTTCCTGGCCTTTAGGAAAGCTGACATACCTATATTCGTATGATTCCTAAAATCTTCGGTACATTAATATGATAATGATACTGTCTAGTTTCGAATTCATAATGAAATTTCAAAATATTATAAGCTTTTACTAATAAGCTTTTATTAGTAGCCAACGCTCTAACAGCAAAAATAATTAAAAGCTTGGAACGATTCATGTTAAAATTATATCAGCATAGTTTTCTCGCAGAAATCTTCAATACAAAAGCATCCCAAACTTTCGTTTAATCAATTATTTTTGCCTATTAATAAAAATTGACATTTTAGTGTTTTTACAAATTATAAACTCAAAATATAAATAAAACGACCCAACTCTTATTCGTAATTCAATTAACTGCCACAATCACAATGGGCTAAATAACTTAATGTCGCTGTCATCAAAGAAATTTAAGGGGGTAGTCTAACTAGTCTAGAGAGAACGATCATTTCGAATCAACTATTCATATTTTTGCAATCAATTTTTTGACTACAAATTTGATATTTTATAAACATAGGTACAATAAAAATTCAAATTCAAGGACTTAAACATGGTCTTGGTCAAAAAATGTGTTAGTTAAAGTTACCTGTATTGAAATGTTGAATTATAAGTCGATTGGATAAAAAGAACTCGAGTGTCGACTATATACCTTGAAAAAAGAAATTTAGTGAAAAACACGTTTGAGGACAATCAAGATTAGGTTAGACCGTTAGAGCGATAATCGGAGGCGAGAGTACCTAACTACTTTATATAGTAAATAAACTTTTGGCAGTGAATAGTAGTAGTGTTGTAGTAGGATAGGTACCTTTAATTTAAATCAACAAAAACATATACCCTTTTGATTTTGAAGTACCTATGGCTATACCTACCATACCATATATGTATAAGTGACAAAGACAGATCAGATTTGATTTGATTTGATTTCTATTTAGAATTATTGATTCTCAACAACCACAAGTGAACCATCATTTAGTGAATGTTGTATAAACTTGTTATTTAGAGTTCAATTAGTTAGATACCTATATATTACATACATACTTTGACGGACCTATACATGGGACGGATGGAAGCTTGGTAGCTTTTTTAATGACAATTCAAATTGAAATGAATTGAATCTATTGAGTGAACAAAGCTCCATGCCTGATGCCATGTATAAAAAACTCAACACCCATTTTTAAACGGTTTAGTAAATCGTTTTGAAATTTCAAACACATAGTTTTAGCATTCAGTTCACTTTAACATTCTACTAAATTGACGTTTGTTTCGTAGCATTTTCGATATACCTCCCTAACATCCAAAAAGTTCGATACAGGCCGGATCAATTGGCTCCGTATCCTAATAGTTAGAATTCTAACCTAGAATATACCCTTACTTAATTGAAAGTGATGCATGATGGTCACAAACTAATAAAATAAAAATGAAATAAAGAACATTGAATGATATTTATATAAATATGAATAGTATACAGTATACAGCATACATATTAACATCGATACAGTCAAAATAACAAACATTAGGTAGGTACCTACATGTAAAAGTAAATTAAAGTAATCAGTTTGAGTTGAATGCTTGTTAACTATAACTATGTATTTACTATATGTACTATAACTATAATATATGTAGGTACCTACTATGTACATATGTTTTATTGTTTGTATTGTTTGTATTGTTGTTGTTGTACAACCTACACAGTATATCGTATATATATATATATATATATATATATATAATAAACAACTCGACTACGGACCAGCTAGTACTCGACTTTGCTTCATGAAGAGGCGGTCTTTAAAACATAGGTATACGCCTCTCTGAACTGAAGCGAACAAACCTAACTGACGAACGTCGAAGAATACATTTTAAAAGTAACCTTACCATTAACTGTAAGTTACCAATAACATTCACATCATATCATATCATATCACAAACTATCTACTATCTATTACTATTATTAATACTATCTACCAAAAATATTATACAAATTGTTATCACAATTGTCTAATCACTATTTATAACCGACTTACCGACTTCAAAGACGCAACACAAACACTAAACATATTGATTGCAATCATTCTAACGCGAACACTCTTTCGACACAATTCAAATATTCGAGATATCCGTTTCGTTTTTACAAATTCTATTCATTTGCAATCAGATGAAATCAATCTGTGCTAGTGTTAGCACTAAACGCTCCAGAACCGTTTCTGTAGGGACTAGGGAGCAATAAAATATAAAACAAAAGAATGTTTGAATGCTGAAGCGTTTTTAGATTAATTAAATACTCATCAGGAGCCAAAATCCAGGAAACTCATCATGTAAAGTCATCACTCTTATAAAAAGATTCTTATGGAAACAGACTTCTGAGCGTTTACAACTAGGAAACAATCAAAACGGGAATACCTACTTCTTTTAACTGGCCAGACCATTGCAAACTCAATAAACAGCGTATGCACAAAATCAATAAATGTAGGGGAAAAGACCCTATAATTTGGGATGGACAGATCTATGCCAGGTGAAATCAATAAGGTGTCGCCAAGAGATATTAGGAAAGGATGTTCAATAGATAGATCACATCACAGTATCAAACCTCTTTAAAAGACTTACTCCTGATTCGAACCTAATATAAACTAAATTTCGAACCATCACGGAATATTTTTGATTAATTACATCGAAGAACTCAAAGTCCACTTGTTCTTTTGTTAAATCCAGTCAGAAAATAAAAATTAGGTACTTGCAGGGTACCTAATTTTTACGAGTAATGAATCATTGCGATGTAAGTTCTTTAGGATTTGATTTGATTGAAGTAAGCACAATAACATGAAGCTTGCAGTGTCATTTAATTAACTTAAAAACGGTTCAATTTTTAGATTGATTACAATGAAGCGAAATATTTGAAATCAAAGTTGTAATCTTGAACATGCATGATATACGTAAACGGTTCGCGCTATATATATATATATATATATATAGTTATTATATGGCAGCAATGAAATTTTGAATTATTTATCGAAAACTATTCAATATTTTGAAGTTATATCTATATACTAATATAATCAAGATGAAGAGTTTTTTTTGTTTGTTTATATAAAAGCACAAATCTCTGGAACTGCCAATCCGATTTGAAATATTTTTTTCTGTTAGATAGCCAGATTCATGAGGAAAGTTATAGGCTATCTAGGCATTACGTTAAAATTTTTAGTTAGTCTTAAATATTGATATTTGTAAAGTAAGTCGGAAGAAAAAATACATTCAATAGATATAGATATACATAGGTCGCTGGTTCAAATCCGACTAGAGGGAGAATTTAAAAAAAAATTTGTATTTATTATTTTTTTAAATTTGTTTCTATTTAATTTATTTTATTTAAATTATTTTAATTTGTAAAGTAAGTCGGAAGAAACAATATATTGCATAGGTACATATATCACACATATATCAATACACTAGCTGAATTCCCCGGCGTTGTCCGTGGTTTTGTTGTCGATAGCGTACTACTGAATTATTCTTAACTTTTTAATTTTTACCGGCACTTCCGCTATCAGAATTAAAATGTTATTTAGCTTCCCAGAACCTCCACCTTTTTACACCTCGGGTTACATTATTGGAGTTTCCCTAATTTTTTTGAAAATATAATATAGCCTATGTCACCCGGGGATAGTGTAGCTTCCCAATGGTAAAATAATTTTTTAAATCGGTCCAATAGTTTTGGAGCCTATTCAATGCAAACAAACAATGAAATCTTTCCTCTTTATAATATTAGTATAATATATATATATCTATATAGGTTTCATTTAAATGCGAACAAAGTCGCGGGGGATAGCTAGTTCAATTATAAAGCTGCACTAATTTTCTATAAATTTGTTTCAATAAACAAATATCTTATATAGTTGTACTTAGCAAATTAATTGAAAACAAAAAACGAATCAATTGTACCTACCTACAATCTACAATCTACATCTACATGTTGCATTGAATTTTAAAAATCTGTATTAATATTGAATGGTATCTAGTTAATTAAAACTCAAACATATTAAATAAGATCACTGCCAACACTAGTCTTGTACAGTATACACAACATATAGTAGCTACATTGTATCATAGATCATGCCTAATCTATATTCTATATATGAATCTACAGTAACACTATATTTTATGTTTATGTTTATGTTTATGTTGAATGTATTATGTTATATTAGTATCTATATTTTTAACTGTGACGAGTACTGAACTACCTTCATTTTAAATTAATAATTAGCATTCATATTTGAAAGTATCAAATTAGTAAACAATAAATATAACAGCTATAAAGTATAATACATATACGTGTATATCTATGTATATATAACTCAAATCACTATTTTGATTACCATTACACTGCCATCACTTTAGTTATAGTTTTTTTTGATTATTAAAAAGTGAATTAAAAATTTTCATTTATCATATATTTGAATGAATAAAGTATTAGTATTAGTGTTAGCCCGTGTCCGGATATCAATTTAATAAATTTGTAAGGTACCATTCGGTTCAATATCAACTTATTATACTTATCATGAAATTTCCCCATTTTCTAATTTACGCACATCACATTTCTTATTTTCATTTGAATACAAACAAAACGTTATAAAAAAAAAAAACGTTATGTTATAATATTTATTATATCAGATATGAATAGGTTTTTGTTTTTTTTTTACAAATTTACCAAATCAATTGAATATTTATTGATTTAATAAAACCGTATTTTCTCCAAAACGACGTCACACGACTTTTAAGTTTAAATTAAGTTTCGATTTCGAATTTTTTATCAAGCATTGTAGGAAAAATACAATTTTAGTTTATTTGTCGGTTTACGCGGTTGTTATAAGCTGAGATTTATGTCTCTACACTGATAGAAGGAATTTCTTTCCTCAAGAAAATACATATTCTTCAAAATATTTGTTTCAATTAAAGAACTCCTTGTTTTCATTCAAGACTTTGTACCTACGCAGTCGAACCAAAAACATGCGTTTAATTGAGCGAATAAACTAAAATTCTTGAACGATGTTTAAAATTCTTTTAAATAGAGTTCGTTAGTCTTGGTCTAAGCCTAAGAGAGCTTTCTTGGCCAAATACTCTTGTATAACCAAAAACTATAAACTAGAAACTATTAAGTCTAGTTAATTATGTGAAAATATTTATTTATTATAAATAATAAATAATGAACGTAACCAACAACTATTATTATTAAACAATCTGGTGGAAACAGTCACATAACCTCTATACACATACACACACACTTTTATTTTTATCTAATCCAATCGACGACTTTTAATAAAAATGTTTTAAACAAAAGTTGTTAGTATATTGTTATAATGGAACAACCTGCAACGAACAAAGCTTACTTACCTACTTTACCTATCAGATACAGAAAGGACACTTCTACAATTGTCGCTAGGTACTTAAATCTGTCATTTCTCGTCATAACCTTCAGAAAATGTTACAATTATATATAGTTATTATTACGCATGTCTGGTGCAAGTGTTTGAATATTATAAATACCAATTTCGGGGGCGAATCGAGTATTGCGGTGACAATGACTCAGTCAGTATCTTGAATTGGTACCTTCGGAGTTGAAAGTGTTCGGAAGTCTTATCCTATGATTCTTCGTCCTTCGAGCATTTCCTGAAGAATGATTCCACGCATTAAGCTTTTTCATTGATATTGTGTTCACATATGTAGACAAACTCAAAATGCAGACGTTTAATAATAATATTTACATTATAGTAGCTTCTACATAATTATTGTATGTGCATGGATGGAGGTGATTATTTAAAAAAAACAACAAAATTGAATGTATGTAGTATCTACCTATTGTTGTACCTAGGTACTAAACTAAACTAAACTAGTACTAAACTAAACTAGTACTAAACATAATGATTTGTTATGTTTGATGAAGTATGTAAACGAAATTTAATATCAACAATTATTGGTGAGTGAGTGATAATGGCGAGACTAATTTTACATTTAAAATTAAAAACACTACAACAAAAAACAGTGTGAATAGCGCACCAAAGCTACCACTAATAGTTATAGTGTAGGTACCGCATCACAAACAAAGTGAACTTCTTTTAAACCTTTTTTTTTAAATAAACCTTAAAAAAACTATTTCTATTGAGTGGCTATTATTCAGCATTCAGGCCATTGTTTAGTCTCAGTTCAATTGTTACACAGTTTCTTATTCAATTTAGTTACTATTCAAAATATTTTGATATTGTTATTGGTTAATTACCAATCGATCGATACGAATTAGGGTTCACTTGCATCAACTCTTTAAAGGTGTCCGTCTTAATATTACACTCGCGTTTTATTCGTTTACTATTATAATCAAACTGAATACATTCTCTCGAACTGTCAAGCTGCTCTAAAATCACTGGAAAAATAAATCGCAACAAAAACTTAGGAAAATACTGTTTCGGGATGCATCCAAGAGGCTGCCGTCCCTCGAAGCATTCAACCTGAACAACTTGGTATATCTCTCGGTTATAGCAGATACAAGATATCCGGTGCATCTCGTTTAGGGAAACCTGATCAGCAAGTTCCTGGCCATTTTCAAGATTGGGGTGAAACAAATTTCGTCAGATTGAACTAGAAGGGGGAAGTACAATGAACCATAAGTTGAATACTTTTTATGCCTAAGATATATCTATCTATCTATCTATCTATCTATCTATCTATCTATCTATCTATCTATCTATCTATCCCTTGCTTGAACCGAAGTTATTATCCCAACTTTCATTAAAGTTGGAGCCAGAGGAAACCAAATAGCAATGTTTACTTGAGTGTTAGTTGGAGTCTAGGCCAGTCTTGAGAATTTCCATGTTGGCATTTGCGATTTCCTACATGGGTGATGAGATATTACTATCACACTATGGTAGAGCAGTCGTTTAATATAAATGTGATAATTTTTATTTTTAAAATACTGACTACAGAACCGTACACTGCGTGTGGTCCAACCCACTTGACCGATATAGGTATTGATCAAACTCAAAATAATATAGCCTCAATATTGATTGATATTAAGACGACACACAGACATAGATACATTCAATTTATTTTTTATCGGATTCAAACAGTATTTCAAAAAGAAAATTTCGTGATTAGCTTTTTCATAATGATGATGACTACTTCATAGTTGAAATACGTATTTATACAATACAAATAATTGATCTAGGAATTGGGACAAATTTATAAATTTATAAATTGAAAGATCTCTTTGATTATCTTCGCAAATCTTAATAAATATTACAAATATTGAAATAGTTTTCTTCTACTTGACAAGGTTTCTCTAATTCTACCATGTTAATAATTACTATATATAATTATTAATGATATTTTTATATAAATTCCTAATTAAAATGGTTAAAACGATCCGCCGATCCACAAAACCTCCATATACACTACACTAAATCTATATAGTAGTCCTGCAGTAAAGAATACCTCTCAAGTGCAGAGTTATACTATATATAATATATGAACAAAAAGTTCGATAAGAAGTTACCTAAAGGTTGTACAACATTTAATTTGCATACTAAATATAATACTTATACACAATAAAAATGAATGGTCCATACAGCATCAATGTATGGGTGGGTGTTAGAGTTAGACTGTTTGACGACAATAGTCGAACACTGCACATATTAAATATATCGTTGTATGTGTTATATTACAACGACACACTGTGTCACGACTCACAACTCACAACTCACGACTTACGACTCACGATTCCACAATCACAAAAATAATGAAATAAGCTTTTAGAGTCGTCTCATAACTTCATTGTATGTAGTATTATGTAGTATATGACATGTATACCTACCTAATATGATACCACAGTGTGTTGTGCTTTAGCCGTGCATTTTTTATGTTGCAATGTACCTATGTCCTATACTATACTATACTATACTATACTATACCTTTCATAAAACAATCCTCTAACCCTCTTACATCTACCCCACCTCATACAGTAGTACTTCTTTTGTAAAAAACTATGAAACTCATATTTTATTTACCCATTTCATGCGAATGAAATTGTGATTCGCATTTCTAAGTTAATTCTATAATGTTTTTGTTTTCGTTATGGCATATGTGCATATATATAGAGGTGATGTGAGTTTTTGTTTTAAATAATTGAAGTTTGGGGCTATTGCTAATCATATATAGTTGATTTAAATTTAGTCGCTTTTTTGTCGATTAAACCGAAACCTAAATCAATCTTTAAACTACCTTTGTAGAAAATTATGACTGGCCTAAGACTCGGCCAGACTCAAGTCAACGCTATCTAACATTGGCACAAGCTTTAACACTAATATCAATCCCAAGCAAAGGAAACAACCTTGACCCGACACTGCATTCCAATATTGGATCGATGGACCAAATAGATGAACCACTTTTAGTTGTTTTGAACTTTATTCATTCGGTTTTTGGGAAAATGATTCGAATAAAACATTTGAAGAAAGACCACTACTATATATGTGTACAACCAATATTCTTCCTATCACAAATATTGTTCCTATCTTGGTTGAAAGTCGGGACGATAACTTTGGCCTAAGGGGGAGTATATAGCCTTGTCACAACTGAAGACAACGATTGTCTAAAGTGTAAAGAGAGCCGTTAAATTTGCCCAATAGTTTTCGAGCAGATATAAGATATTCGGTGCATCTCAGCCCGAATATATGAACCTTCAGGAAGACCTGATTAGCAAACTCCTGGCTATTGCCAAGATATGGGAGAAGCGAATCTCGTCAGACTGAAGTAGATGAGGGAGCACAATGGGCCATAAGTATGGCGGTATCTTGGCTCTCTTAAGCCTTCAAAAGGAGCGCTGTAGAACCTGCAACAGATTCCGATAGTCGACCCCAAAAAAAGAAACACAAATATTAGTAAAAGTTTACTAAATCTATGTCAGTTGGACAACACACACTTTAAAAAAAATTATATAAAACAAGTCTTTATAGAATTTTAATTTTTTATTTATTTCCACAATTTAAATGAGTCTCTATCTCGTTTTAATACAACAATGTACAACTCATTTACTTGAACACATTTTACTTTTAAACCGACTGTTAATCCAACAATGTTTAACTTATAACTTTGATACTCGAACAATAGTAGCCCAAGATTTATCTATCTGTGTTCCCAATTGATCCAATTTGATTTGTTCGGTTTTGTTAATAATTGAATGTGTAACTTTCTCAGATAAACAGACTATATAAATGTATTCGCTGACTGCTGACTATCAGCGTCGTAAGTGAAAGCTTGGTGTATAAAAATGTAATTTGTAAAATGACGAAGTATTTTTCATTATAAGACGTTGATGTTGGTGTAGACTGTAGTATAATGTTCGACGTTAGTCGTATATGTTTAAATGGGTTATGGTCCATTCTATACGGTTAGTGCTTGTTATATAGTATATACGACCATAATACCATAATGCAACTAATAATGGGTAAACACATTGGTGGTGTAATAATGTAATAATATAATAATGTAATGTAATGTTTGAGTGCCCATGCCAGTGGCATTCAAACAGTGCTTCTTTCATTCATTCACTCACTTCTTTTGTAAATATGTTATTTTTAATCATTATCATTATCATCATTACTTTCCTATTCAATAATAAAGATATCAAGTTACTTTTAAATATCTAAGAAAATTAACTGTTTTACACTCAAATTTGTGGTTAACTTTAATACCTACCTATATATATATATATATAATGTATACCCTGCGTATATTTTATATCATAACTATTAACACAACTGTTAATTTTGAGTATCAAACAATTCTGTTATCATTTCCGGATGTCTGTCTGTTTGCCCATTAAAACGAACAAAGACACATTCCGTCTCGTAGATTTATCGTGAAAACTTGTTGCACATCACATGATCCATAGACGTGTGAACGAACTGTCGCTGGCCGCTGTATGCCCGTTTGAGCCGTTTTTCATATAGATACTCTTACTACCGAATAGGTACTCTTCTCTTCACACCCATCACTTTTTTATCTTTATTCAAAAATAATTGATGAAACTTTAATTGACTTCAGAAGCTACACAAAGAGATCGGCCACCCACTAGATGATGGAAGGTCTGACATTGAGAGATGTTCAAAAAGACTTCAATTTTCTGGATATACGAGATTGAAGATCAGTAGCATCGGACAGCTTATTTATAGTTTCGAACGATATATTCGTGATTGAAATCGTTACAGTAGTTCGTCACATAAGAAATGTTCGACCGACCACCAGTGTAACGAGTGAATATGCGTTTTCACACTTAAATGATAAAATGAGCATAAAAATGTTTCAGAATCCCTGATTTAATAACAAACAACCTATGACTGACTGTTTAAGAGAGAGGGTGGTTTTGATAGTTAGATGAGGTGAGGGGTTGGTTTGGTTGGTTTGGTTGGTTGAATGAGATATTGCACATTTCTGTACCTATAGCACCTACTTACTTATATCACTAATAAAATACTTATATAACTCAATAATATGAGCTCAATTTGATCCACACATTGAATAATATTATTTATCGAAGACAGACGTTCATGCTTCACATAGTTCATGCTCCATGCTCCATGCTCCATAATCCATGATCCGTACAAACATTTATACGTAGGTATATAGTTGCAAATTGTTTTTATTTGATTATCATTGCATAGGTTTAGGTACCTAATCATCTACCTACTCGTATGTTAGAGCAGCAGTTAGTTATATGTAGGTACCTACTTTGTTCGAACTTTAATTGACTTCAAATGAGCTTTAGGTAAGTGTATGTAATGTATATTGCATACTGTATAGGTACCTATAATGTTCTATTTTATTGTATTTATTGATTGATTGATTGATTGTGTATTTATTTGAATTTTAATAAAGTAGGTAGTAGGTTGTAGATAGTAGATAGTTGGTTAACGATGCAGTATTGTGTTACCAGTCTATCAGTCACCCACCACTCACTACAATATTCGTATTCCATAAAAACAGTTATGGATCCTCCTTTAATGATCAGTCCTTTCGTCGAATTCCAACGGTATAACGGTATAAGTATAGCACGTGACGGTATTGTAACTCATACAAAGCATGGTCCATCGTTCCAACTGTTCTAAAGATACACTTTTTACCCAAAAAATACAATTATACAAAACATAAATATACATTTAGAGTACTTCAAATGGGTCCCATTTTGGGGGTATCTACAACAAAATGTATACAAATAACGATTATCAAATAGAAAATATCCAAATTTGCATCAATTTCTTGATCATATATATTTGGATTTCATGACGATAATTGATCCAATTTTATTTTTCTATATCGTGGCTATGCATTCTCAAAATCTATAAGAGAATATCTTAAATTTTTCAAATTTGAATAATATAATCCAAATATAGTCGAATTCCATACCAAATTTGTCAAAATCGAATAAAATTTGATCAAATTCAAAAATGATTATTTTGAATATCTTGTCGAAATTAGATCTAATTTTAGTGAATTTTTTTCTACTAATTTGAAATCATTTTATCAAATAGTGTGATTTCCATTTCTTTTTCATTTGTTCGATACTCTTTAAGGATGGAAAAAATTCTTAATCCGTCCCTAACATCACTTATCTACAGTTTTTAGAGCTCTCCAAAAAACAACATAAAACACCACAATGTATGTATATTTTATATAAACTATATATTGAACCACCACCCCCAACCCCCAACCTTTGACACCCAACCCTCCTTAACCGCTTGTTAAATCATTGAATAAAATTTATGAGTGGAAATGAAAAATCAAAAAGTTTGTAATGTCGAGTAATAAAATATTTTTCAGTAAATAAAAATACTCTTAATTTTATTTATTAGATACGATAAAGAAATCAACCCCTAACAATAACAACAACTATATATATTAAATATATATATATAGGCTATATACCTAACGATGACTACTTATGTTATATACTTTTATATTTTTCATATTGAATCACCCAACACACACACCAACCCTCTGAAGCTTACCCACCCCTAGCTTGTTACTACACATACATATGTTATTTAATGGCCATATTTAATAAATTTGTATTGATTCTATTTTTAGTTAAATAATACACTGTACAACATTTATTTAATAATTAATGTTTATCAAATAATATCACCTATACTATATTACAGTCAAACCTCTGTAACACTCAAACGCATCCATTATGACTCCAACGAGTCCAACTATATAATAATGGCATCAAAAGTAAAGGACCTACCTATAACATACGCTAACAGTTATATCGGAACGATTAGTTATATCTGGCTATTTGATCATCAGCTAAACCTTTGTAACACGGCAACCAGTTCAGGTTCAAGTTCAGCTCCAACCCTACTCATTATGACACCAACTTACGAACTGAACCAACTAAAAGGCCTCATAGCATACAGTTACAATTATATCTAAACGACACGACTATTTTATCATTTATATTCTTACAGTCAAATCTCTTTAACACTGCAACCAGTTCTGATTCAGCTCCAACGATACTCAATATTGCATTAAAATTAAAGGATCTTCATAGCATACAGTCAGTATACACTTACAATTAGATCTGAACTAAACGACTGGCTATTTTAAAACCTTATATTCGTGCAATCAAACCTCTGTAATAACTACAGATATTCATTCTGACACCACAGCTTATTTTACTACTCCCAAAACTTATCATAGCAAGATTGAGATGTTGTTGAAACATCCCTTGAAATTCACCAAAAGGTTTTCGACCTAGCCTTACTAGTATCAAACAAAACCATCCCTAACAAGGGGCTCGAATATTGTCGTAACGAAAAAAGAAGTTCTGTCAAAGATATATTCGTTTAGAT
Organism: Nineta flava; assembly: GCA_963920215.1. Classification (NCBI taxonomy): domain Eukaryota; kingdom Metazoa; phylum Arthropoda; class Insecta; order Neuroptera; family Chrysopidae; genus Nineta; species Nineta flava. The sequence continues at coordinate 797,189 of OY986046.1, forward strand.
GAGACATTCAATCTGAAATTCGTTTTCCAATTGTTTCCAATCGGTTGATATTTTGGATAGTTGAATTTGAAGCCTTGATCATTTTGAGCAAATATGTGAATTACAAAAATTGGTAGTTTTTGAAGGTTTGAATAATGATTAATCGCCAAAACTAAATTCATTCAAAAAACAGATAATTTCTCTGAAACCACTTTTGTGCGATCTCCTATCTGTAAATTTTCCGATACCCCGAACTGTGATTTGGACAGGTTCAATAGCGATTTAATGAAATTCTATTGTATCTACAGTTGGTTTTAAATTGTGTTTATGTTGTTCATTTTGATTTTGAATTAATTCGATAAGAGATAATTCTATCAGATTCTACCAGATCATATCCACCTACAACATATTTATTTCGTTTAGTTCAACTACCATTTAACGAGGTTTAACTGTCTTACCTTATGATCAGTAATCGTTTACATTCGAATATATTAACTAATGACCTCTATTATAATTATTTGATGTTTTTATCAAATTTGCTAATGTAGAACTCTACACTAACAGTTGATAATGTCACACACCTATGGTAAACGGTCGGTAATGATACATTCAGTTTCATGTTACCAACTTACCGACTAATAATCATCTTGAAATGAACCATTCTGCTACCCTCGACCGAATAGTCATCACATGACTAAAAAAAATTTTGTTTACAATTGTTTGTGGGTGTGATCAAAGAATACAATATACATAGAAGCTTATAATTACGATTTTTGTGTCACTCTAAATTTTTAGTGTGTATGCTGACTACTAGATGGCAATAGCTGTTCGATTTCGGTATTTAGTGTCATTACCAGCACAACCAACTGTATTCTTTGGCAGAACTAAGTACCAGTTGGTCGGATCACATCGAAGCAGGGATGTACTTCAAATTTATATTAAAAGGGAATCCACCAATATTAATGAAATTTTTATGAATTTTTACAATTAATAAGTCAAAATTTTTAATTTTTTTTTACAAGCTGTATAAAATATTAATATTTGTTTTTGTAGTTTTAGTTGCTATTTTAAAAGAATACGCTTTAAATATAAGTTTTTTAAATATAACAAATATTAATATTTTATACAGCTTGTAAAAAAAAATTAAAAATTTTGACTTATTGTAAAAATTCATAAAAATTTCATTAATATTGGTGGATTCCCTTTTAATATAAATTTGAAGTACATCCCTGCTTCGATGTGATCCGACCAACTGGTTCTACCAAAGAATACAGTTGGTTGTGCTGGTAATGGCACTAAATACCGAAATCGAACAGCTATTGTCAACTAGTGGTCAGCATACGCACTATAAATTATTATTGACACAAAAATCGTACTTATACGCTTCTATGTATATTGTATTCTTTGGTGTGACACTTTCGATTTCGTTTGTGATTCAATAGTTACTGACTCTTTTAGCCAACATTTTAGCCAAAATTAACTTAACGTAGGCTTGTGAGTAATCGGAAATCGTATAGGAATTCTAAATATGTGTTTATAAACACTGAAAATTGAAATTGAAAATTCAATTCTTGCTTATTTTAGTAGTCATTAATGGCGCTGGTGATTGCTTTCTAATACCCTCTAGCGTTGTAATATTAAACTTTACGTGTCAGTGCCTAAAAAGTATCAACGCCATCTAACGACCGCGAAACAAGCAAAAAGTGAATCAAATTAAAGTGTGAGAATTAAGTCAGCATTGGTGGGTGGGTGATAAAATAAAAATTTGATTGTGTTGTGTAAATTTCAAAAAATAGCTTTTCAACGTTGCACAATTTGTTCTTTTCTTTAATATTATATACTGCATATAACTAACAGAATTCTAGACATACTTATACTGTATATAGTAAGTACTGTATACTGTATACATAGATTAGATAGTATTTATACCTACTGTCATGTCTATTGTCTGTTTACATTCTAATTCAAACATCCAAAATCATCTTTACAACTCTCGCAAAAGGCATGTTGAAACTACATGCATAAGTTCTAATTCGAATTGATACAATTATATATTGTAAAATGGAATATATTATTACAGTCAATCATGGTCAACCAAAACGGAAAATACTAAAATTTATTGTTATGTACAATAACAAAGTACAATTACAACAATAACTAATTACAACAATAACTATTGAAGAGTTCGAATTTAAACATGTAGTTTCAACAGGCCTCTAGCAAGCCAAAAGAATTGGCTCATTAATTTAAGATCAAAAGCATCAAGTACTTTAACAAAACAATTTTTTTTTTGTAAATGCTATGACGGAAATGCTATGATGGATATTTTTTGTCATTTTTAAAAACTACACAATTTACACTTGAAAATACGAAAAAAAAATTAATACCATATCATGTTCTCCTAGTAGAAATGTGAATTTTTTTAAATTTTTTTCTCATTTTTTATGATTTTTGGACAAAATTGATAAATTTGTTCAAATTTTCAGTAGAAGAACATGATATGATGGAAATTTCTTGTCATTTTTAAAAAGTACACAATTTTTCCTTGAAAATGAGGTAAACAATTTATGAACACCTTTTCATGTTAACACCTTTTTATGTTAACATCTATGTTAATAAATACTTTATACATTTTTGTGCATTAAATTGAAGAACATTCATTGAAATTCAAAAATTTTATTTTTTCGAATTTAACTTATAAATTTTCATTGTTGTGTAAATAAATACTCATATTTTAATTTTGTTTTATTTTTTCCAGGTAGTGGAACGGCGCTATCCAATATGTTGATAATTATTAACGATTTATTAATCAAACTCAAATTGATTGTAGCTAAGGTGTTGAATAAAATGTGATTGAAACATAATATTACCATCTTGTCATTTATCTATTACCTCTATACACTTCATTATTACTTCATCCTCATATTCCATCAAACCAAATACACTTCATTTTCTTTCAGGGTTTTTTATTTTCAGTTACAGGAGATAAGTCTATTCTGATTGGTAAGTAAAGATGAAGGGCCATATTTGATATCTTCTAGGTAGGTAAAAAATTGATATCATCTAGGTAGGTAAGAAATTAATATAATCAAGGTAGGTATCATGTTCTCCTAGTAGAAATGTGAATTTTTTTAACAATTTTTTTCACATTTTTTATGATTTTTGGACAAAATTCATAAATTTGTTCGTATTTTCACTAGGAAAACATGGTTTGATGGAAATTTTTTGTCATTTTCAAAAACTACACAACTTGTACATGAAAATAAGAAAAAAAAATTTACAGCTATTATGTTCTCCTAGTAGAAATGTGAATTTTCTTAACAATTTTTTTCACATTTTTTATGATTTTTGGACAAAATTCATAAATTTGTTCGTATTTTCACTAGGAAAACATGGTTTGATGGAAATTTTTTGTCATTTTCAAAAACTACACAACTTGTACATGAAAATAAGATAAAAAAATTTACAGCTATTATGTTCTCCTAGTAGAAATGTGAATTTTTTTAACAATTTTTTTCACATTTTTTATGATTTATGGACAAAATTCATAAATTTGTTCGTATTTTCACTAGGAAAACATGGTTTGATGGAATATTTTTGTCATTTTCAAAAACTACACAACTTGTACATGAAAATAAGAAAAAAAAATTTACAGCTATTATGTTCTCCTAGTAGAAATGTGAATTTTCTTAACAATTTTTTTCACATTTTTTATGATTTTTGGACAAAATTCATAAATTTGTTCGTATTTTCACTAGGAAAACATGGTTTGATGGAAATTTTTTGTCATTTTCAAAAACTACACAACTTGTACATGAAAATAAGATAAAAAAATTTACAGCTATTATGTTCTCCTAGTAGAAATGTGAATTTTTTTAACAATTTTTTTCACATTTTTTATGATTTTTGGACAAAATTCATAAATTTGTTCGTATTTTCACTAGGAAAACATGGTTTGATGGAAATTTTTTGTCATTTTCAAAAACTACACAACTTGTACATGAAAATAAGATAAAAAAATTTACAGCTATTATGTTCTCCTAGTAGAAATGTGAATTTTCTTAACAATTTTTTTCACATTTTTTATGATTTTTGGACAAAATTCATAAATTTGTTCGTATTTTCACTAGGAAAACATGGTTTGATGGAAATTTTTTGTCATTTTCAAAAACTACACAACTTGTACATGAAAATAAGATAAAAAAATTTACAGCTATTATGTTCTCCTAGTAGAAATGTGAATTTTCTTAACAATTTTTTTCACATTTTTTATGATTTTTGGACAAAATTCATAAATTTGTTCGTATTTTCACTAGGAAAACATGGTTTGATGGAAATTTTTTGTCATTTTCAAAAACTACACAACTTGTACATGAAAATAAGATAAAAAAATTTACAGCTATTATGTTCTCCTAGTAGAAATGTGAATTTTTTTAACAATTTTTTTCACATTTTTTATGATTTTTGGACAAAATTCATAAATTTGTTCGTATTTTCACTAGGAAAACATGGTTTGATGGAAATTTTTTGTCATTTTCAAAAACTACACAACTTGTACATGAAAATAATAAAAAAAAATTTACAGCTATTATGTTCTCCTAGTAGAAATGTGAATTTTCTTAACAATTTTTTTCACATTTTTTATGATTTTTGGACAAAATTCATAAATTTGTTCGTATTTTCACTAGGAAAACATGGTTTGATGGAAATTTTTTGTCATTTTCAAAAACTACACAACTTGTACATGAAAATAAGATAAAAAAATTTACAGCTATTATGTTCTCCTAGTAGAAATGTGAATTTTTTTAACAATTTTTTTCACATTTTTTATGATTTTTGGACAAAATTCATAAATTTGTTCGTATTTTCACTAGGAAAACATGGTTTGATGGAAATTTTTTGTCATTTTCAAAAACTACACAACTTGTACATGAAAATAAGATAAAAAAATTTACAGCTATTATGTTCTCCTAGTAGAAATGTGAATTTTTTTAACAATTTTTTTCACATTTTTTATGATTTTTGGACAAAATTCATAAATTTGTTCGTATTTTCACTAGGAAAACATGGTTTGATGGAAATTTTTTGTCATTTTCAAAAACTACACAACTTGTACATGAAAATAAGATAAAAAAATTTACAGCTATTATGTTCTCCTAGTAGAAATGTGAATTTTTTTAACAATTTTTTTCACATTTTTTATGATTTTTGGACAAAATTCATAAATTTGTTCGTATTTTCACTAGGAAAACATGGTTTGATGGAAATTTTTTGTCATTTTCAAAAACTACACAACTTGTACATGAAAATAAGATAAAAAAATTTACAGCTATTATGTTCTCCTAGTAGAAATGTGAATTTTTTTAACAATTTTTTTCACATTTTTTATGATTTTTGGACAAAATTCATAAATTTGTTCGTATTTTCACTAGGAAAACATGGTTTGATGGAAATTTTTTGTCATTTTCAAAAACTACACAACTTGTACATGAAAATAAGATAAAAAAATTTACAGCTATTATGTTCTCCTAGTAGAAATGTGAATTTTTTTAACAATTTTTTTCACATTTTTTATGATTTTTGGACAAAATTCATAAATTTGTTCGTATTTTCACTAGGAAAACATGGTTTGATGGAAATTTTTTGTCATTTTCAAAAACTACACAACTTGTACATGAAAATAAGATAAAAAAATTTACAGCTATTATGTTCTCCTAGTAGAAATGTGAATTTTCTTAACAATTTTTTTCACATTTTTTATGATTTTTGGACAAAATTCATAAATTTGTTCGTATTTTCACTAGGAAAACATGGTTTGATGGAAATTTTTTGTCATTTTCAAAAACTACACAACTTGTACATGAAAATAAGATAAAAAAATTTACAGCTATTATGTTCTCCTAGTAGAAATGTGAATTTTTTTAACAATTTTTTTCACATTTTTTATGATTTTTGGACAAAATTCATAAATTTGTTCGTATTTTCACTAGGAAAACATGGTTTGATGGAAATTTTTTGTCATTTTCAAAAACTACACAACTTGTACATGAAAATAAGATAAAAAAATTTACAGCTATTATGTTCTCCTAGTAGAAATGTGAATTTTTTTAACAATTTTTTTCACATTTTTTATGATTTTTGGACAAAATTCATAAATTTGTTCGTATTTTCACTAGGAAAACATGGTTTGATGGAAATTTTTTGTCATTTTCAAAAACTACACAACTTGTACATGAAAATAAGAAAAAAAAATTTACAGCTATTATGTTCTCCTAGTAGAAATGTGAATTTTCTTAACAATTTTTTTCACATTTTTTATGATTTTTGGACAAAATTCATAAATTTGTTCGTATTTTCACTAGGAAAACATGGTTTGATGGAAATTTTTTGTCATTTTCAAAAACTACACAACTTGTACATGAAAATAAGAAAAAAAAATTTACAGCTATTATGTTCTCCTAGTAGAAATGTGAATTTTCTTAACAATTTTTTTCACATTTTTTATGATTTTTGGACAAAATTCATAAATTTGTTCGTATTTTCACTAGGAAAACATGGTTTGATGGAAATTTTTTGTCATTTTCAAAAACTACACAACTTGTACATGAAAATAAGATAAAAAAATTTACAGCTATTATGTTCTCCTAGTAGAAATGTGAATTTTTTTAACAATTTTTTTCACATTTTTTATGATTTTTGGACAAAATTCATAAATTTGTTCGTATTTTCACTAGGAAAACATGGTTTGATGGAAATTTTTTGTCATTTTCAAAAACTACACAACTTGTACATGAAAATAAGAAAAAAAAATTTACAGCTATTATGTTCTCCTAGTAGAAATGTGAATTTTCTTAACAATTTTTTTCACATTTTTTATGATTTTTGGACAAAATTCATAAATTTGTTCGTATTTTCACTAGGAAAACATGGTTTGATGGAAATTTTTTGTCATTTTCAAAAACTACACAACTTGTACATGAAAATAAGATAAAAAAATTTACAGCTATTATGTTCTCCTAGTAGAAATGTGAATTTTTTTAACAATTTTTTTCACATTTTTTATGATTTTTGGACAAAATTCATAAATTTGTTCGTATTTTCACTAGGAAAACATGGTTTGATGGAAATTTTTTGTCATTTTCAAAAACTACACAACTTGTACATGAAAATAAGATAAAAAAATTTACAGCTATTATGTTCTCCTAGTAGAAATGTGAATTTTTTTAACAATTTTTTTCACATTTTTTATGATTTTTGGACAAAATTCATAAATTTGTTCGTATTTTCACTAGGAAAACATGGTTTGATGGAAATTTTTTGTCATTTTCAAAAACTACACAACTTGTACATGAAAATAAGATAAAAAAATTTACAGCTATTATGTTCTCCTAGTAGAAATGTGAATTTTTTTAACAATTTTTTTCACATTTTTTATGATTTTTGGACAAAATTCATAAATTTGTTCGTATTTTCACTAGGAAAACATGGTTTGATGGAAATTTTTTGTCATTTTCAAAAACTACACAACTTGTACATGAAAATAAGATAAAAAAATTTACAGCTATTATGTTCTCCTAGTAGAAATGTGAATTTTCTTAACAATTTTTTTCACATTTTTTATGATTTTTGGACAAAATTCATAAATTTGTTCGTATTTTCACTAGGAAAACATGGTTTGATGGAAATTTTTTGTCATTTTCAAAAACTACACAACTTGTACATGAAAATAAGATAAAAAAATTTACAGCTATTATGTTCTCCTAGTAGAAATGTGAATTTTTTTAACAATTTTTTTCACATTTTTTATGATTTTTGGACAAAATTCATAAATTTGTTCGTATTTTCACTAGGAAAACATGGTTTGATGGAAATTTTTTGTCATTTTCAAAAACTACACAACTTGTACATGAAAATAAGATAAAAAAATTTACAGCTATTATGTTCTCCTAGTAGAAATGTGAATTTTCTTAACAATTTTTTTCACATTTTTTATGATTTTTGGACAAAATTCATAAATTTGTTCGTATTTTCACTAGGAAAACATGGTTTGATGGAAATTTTTTGTCATTTTCAAAAACTACACAACTTGTACATGAAAATAAGATAAAAAAATTTACAGCTATTATGTTCTCCTAGTAGAAATGTGAATTTTTTTAACAATTTTTTTCACATTTTTTATGATTTATGGACAAAATTCATAAATTTGTTCGTATTTTCACTAGGAAAACATGGTTTGATGGAATATTTTTGTCATTTTCAAAAACTACACAACTTGTACATGAAAATAAGAAAAAAAAATTTTCAGCTATTATGTTCTCCTAGTAGAAATGTGAATTTTCTTAACAATTTTTTTCACATTTTTTATGATTTTTGGACAAAATTCATAAATTTGTTCGTATTTTCACTAGGAAAACATGGTTTGATGGAAATTTTTTGTCATTTTCAAAAACTACACAACTTGTACATGAAAATAAGATAAAAAAATTTACAGCTATTATGTTCTCCTAGTAGAAATGTGAATTTTTTTAACAATTTTTTTCACATTTTTTATGATTTTTGGACAAAATTCATAAATTTGTTCGTATTTTCACTAGGAAAACATGGTTTGATGGAAATTTTTTGTCATTTTCAAAAACTACACAACTTGTACATGAAAATAAGATAAAAAAATTTACAGCTATTATGTTCTCCTAGTAGAAATGTGAATTTTCTTAACAATTTTTTTCACATTTTTTATGATTTTTGGACAAAATTCATAAATTTGTTCGTATTTTCACTAGGAAAACATGGTTTGATGGAAATTTTTTGTCATTTTCAAAAACTACACAACTTGTACATGAAAATAAGATAAAAAAATTTACAGCTATTATGTTCTCCTAGTAGAAATGTGAATTTTCTTAACAATTTTTTTCACATTTTTTATGATTTTTGGACAAAATTCATAAATTTGTTCGTATTTTCACTAGGAAAACATGGTTTGATGGAAATTTTTTGTCATTTTCAAAAACTACACAACTTGTACATGAAAATAAGATAAAAAAATTTACAGCTATTATGTTCTCCTAGTAGAAATGTGAATTTTTTTAACAATTTTTTTCACATTTTTTATGATTTTTGGACAAAATTCATAAATTTGTTCGTATTTTCACTAGGAAAACATGGTTTGATGGAAATTTTTTGTCATTTTCAAAAACTACACAACTTGTACATGAAAATAATAAAAAAAAATTTACAGCTATTATGTTCTCCTAGTAGAAATGTGAATTTTCTTAACAATTTTTTTCACATTTTTTATGATTTTTGGACAAAATTCATAAATTTGTTCGTATTTTCACTAGGAAAACATGGTTTGATGGAAATTTTTTGTCATTTTCAAAAACTACACAACTTGTACATGAAAATAAGATAAAAAAATTTACAGCTATTATGTTCTCCTAGTAGAAATGTGAATTTTTTTAACAATTTTTTTCACATTTTTTATGATTTTTGGACAAAATTCATAAATTTGTTCGTATTTTCACTAGGAAAACATGGTTTGATGGAAATTTTTTGTCATTTTCAAAAACTACACAACTTGTACATGAAAATAAGATAAAAAAATTTACAGCTATTATGTTCTCCTAGTAGAAATGTGAATTTTTTTAACAATTTTTTTCACATTTTTTATGATTTTTGGACAAAATTCATAAATTTGTTCGTATTTTCACTAGGAAAACATGGTTTGATGGAAATTTTTTGTCATTTTCAAAAACTACACAACTTGTACATGAAAATAAGATAAAAAAATTTACAGCTATTATGTTCTCCTAGTAGAAATGTGAATTTTTTTAACAATTTTTTTCACATTTTTTATGATTTTTGGACAAAATTCATAAATTTGTTCGTATTTTCACTAGGAAAACATGGTTTGATGGAAATTTTTTGTCATTTTCAAAAACTACACAACTTGTACATGAAAATAAGATAAAAAAATTTACAGCTATTATGTTCTCCTAGTAGAAATGTGAATTTTTTTAACAATTTTTTTCACATTTTTTATGATTTTTGGACAAAATTCATAAATTTGTTCGTATTTTCACTAGGAAAACATGGTTTGATGGAAATTTTTTGTCATTTTCAAAAACTACACAACTTGTACATGAAAATAAGATAAAAAAATTTACAGCTATTATGTTCTCCTAGTAGAAATGTGAATTTTTTTAACAATTTTTTTCACATTTTTTATGATTTTTGGACAAAATTCATAAATTTGTTCGTATTTTCACTAGGAAAACATGGTTTGATGGAAATTTTTTGTCATTTTCAAAAACTACACAACTTGTACATGAAAATAAGAAAAAAAAATTTACAGCTATTATGTTCTCCTAGTAGAAATGTGAATTTTCTTAACAATTTTTTTCACATTTTTTATGATTTTTGGACAAAATTCATAAATTTGTTCGTATTTTCACTAGGAAAACATGGTTTGATGGAAATTTTTTGTCATTTTCAAAAACTACACAACTTGTACATGAAAATAAGAAAAAAAATTTACAGCTATTATGTTCTCCTAGTAGAAATGTGAATTTTCTTAACAATTTTTTTCACATTTTTTATGATTTTTGGACAAAATTCATAAATTTGTTCGTATTTTCACTAGGAAAACATGGTTTGATGGAAATTTTTTGTCATTTTCAAAAACTACACAACTTGTACATGAAAATAAGATAAAAAAATTTACAGCTATTATGTTCTCCTAGTAGAAATGTGAATTTTTTTAACAATTTTTTTCACATTTTTTATGATTTTTGGACAAAATTCATAAATTTGTTCGTATTTTCACTAGGAAAACATGGTTTGATGGAAATTTTTTGTCATTTTCAAAAACTACACAACTTGTACATGAAAATAAGAAAAAAAAATTTACAGCTATTATGTTCTCCTAGTAGAAATGTGAATTTTCTTAACAATTTTTTTCACATTTTTTATGATTTTTGGACAAAATTCATAAATTTGTTCGTATTTTCACTAGGAAAACATGGTTTGATGGAAATTTTTTGTCATTTTCAAAAACTACACAACTTGTACATGAAAATAAGATAAAAAAATTTACAGCTATTATGTTCTCCTAGTAGAAATGTGAATTTTTTTAACAATTTTTTTCACATTTTTTATGATTTTTGGACAAAATTCATAAATTTGTTCGTATTTTCACTAGGAAAACATGGTTTGATGGAAATTTTTTGTCATTTTCAAAAACTACACAACTTGTACATGAAAATAAGATAAAAAAATTTACAGCTATTATGTTCTCCTAGTAGAAATGTGAATTTTTTTAACAATTTTTTTCACATTTTTTATGATTTTTGGACAAAATTCATAAATTTGTTCGTATTTTCACTAGGAAAACATGGTTTGATGGAAATTTTTTGTCATTTTCAAAAACTACACAACTTGTACATGAAAATAAGATAAAAAAATTTACAGCTATTATGTTCTCCTAGTAGAAATGTGAATTTTTTTAACAATTTTTTCACATTTTTTATGATTTTTGGACAAAATTCATAAATTTGTTCGTATTTTCACTAGGAAAACATGGTTTGATGGAAATTTTTTGTCATTTTCAAAAACTACACAACTTGTACATGAAAATAAGATAAAAAAATTTACAGCTATTATGTTCTCCTAGTAGAAATGTGAATTTTCTTAACAATTTTTTTCACATTTTTTATGATTTTTGGACAAAATTCATAAATTTGTTCGTATTTTCACTAGGAAAACATGGTTTGATGGAAATTTTTTGTCATTTTCAAAAACTACACAACTTGTACATGAAAATAAGATAAAAAAATTTACAGCTATTATGTTCTCCTAGTAGAAATGTGAATTTTTTTAACAATTTTTTTCACATTTTTTATGATTTTTGGACAAAATTCATAAATTTGTTCGTATTTTCACTAGGAAAACATGGTTTGATGGAAATTTTTTGTCATTTTCAAAAACTACACAACTTGTACATGAAAATAAGATAAAAAAATTTACAGCTATTATGTTCTCCTAGTAGAAATGTGAATTTTCTTAACAATTTTTTTCACATTTTTTATGATTTTTGGACAAAATTCATAAATTTGTTCGTATTTTCACTAGGAAAACATGGTTTGATGGAAATTTTTTGTCATTTTCAAAAACTACACAACTTGTACATGAAAATAAGATAAAAAAATTTACAGCTATTATGTTCTCCTAGTAGAAATGTGAATTTTTTTAACAATTTTTTTCACATTTTTTATGATTTTTGGACAAAATTCATAAATTTGTTCGTATTTTCACTAGGAAAACATGGTTTGATGGAAATTTTTTGTCATTTTCAAAAACTACACAACTTGTACATGAAAATAAGAAAAAAAAATTTACAGCTATTATGTTCTCCTAGTAGAAATGTGAATTTTCTTAACAATTTTTTTCACATTTTTTATGATTTTTGGACAAAATTCATAAATTTGTTCGTATTTTCACTAGGAAAACATGGTTTGATGGAAATTTTTTGTCATTTTCAAAAACTACACAACTTGTACATGAAAATAAGATAAAAAAATTTACAGCTATTATGTTCTCCTAGTAGAAATGTGAATTTTTTTAACAATTTTTTTCACATTTTTTATGATTTTTGGACAAAATTCATAAATTTGTTCGTATTTTCACTAGGAAAACATGGTTTGATGGAAATTTTTTGTCATTTTCAAAAACTACACAACTTGTACATGAAAATAAGATAAAAAAATTTACAGCTATTATGTTCTCCTAGTAGAAATGTGAATTTTTTAACAATTTTTTTCACATTTTTTATGATTTTTGGACAAAATTCATAAATTTGTTCGTATTTTCACTAGGAAAACATGGTTTGATGGAAATTTTTTGTCATTTTCAAAAACTACACAACTTGTACATGAAAATAAGATAAAAAAATTTACAGCTATTATGTTCTCCTAGTAGAAATGTGAATTTTTTTAACAATTTTTTCACATTTTTTATGATTTTTGGACAAAATTCATAAATTTGTTCGTATTTTCACTAGGAAAACATGGTTTGATGGAAATTTTTTGTCATTTTCAAAAACTACACAACTTGTACATGAAAATAAGATAAAAAAATTTACAGCTATTATGTTCTCCTAGTAGAAATGTGAATTTTTTTAACAATTTTTTTCACATTTTTTATGATTTTTGGACAAAATTCATAAATTTGTTCGTATTTTCACTAGGAAAACATGGTTTGATGGAAATTTTTTGTCATTTTCAAAAACTACACAACTTGTACATGAAAATAAGATAAAAAATTTACAGCTATTATGTTCTCCTAGTAGAAATGTGAATTTTTTTAACAATTTTTTTCACATTTTTTATGATTTTTGGACAAAATTCATAAATTTGTTCGTATTTTCACTAGGAAAACATGGTTTGATGGAAATTTTTGTCATTTTCAAAAACTACACAACTTGTACATGAAAAAAAGATAAAAAAATTTACAGCTATTATGTTCTCCTAGTAGAAATGTGAATTTTTTTAACAATTTTTTTCACATTTTTTATGATTTTTGGACAAAATTCATAAATTTGTTCGTATTTTCACTAGGAAAACATGGTTTGATGGAAATTTTTTGTCATTTTCAAAAACTACACAACTTGTACATGAAAATAAGATAAAAAAATTTACAGCTATTATGTTCTCCTAGTAGAAATGTGAATTTTTTTAACAATTTTTTTCACATTTTTTATGATTTTTGGACAAAATTCATAAATTTGTTCGTATTTTCACTAGGAAAACATGGTTTGATGGAAATTTTTTGTCATTTTCAAAAACTACACAACTTGTACATGAAAATAAGATAAAAAAATTTACAGCTATTATGTTCTCCTAGTAGAAATGTGAATTTTTTTAACAATTTTTTTCACATTTTTTATGATTTTTGGACAAAATTCATAAATTTGTTCGTATTTTCACTAGGAAAACATGGTTTGATGGAAATTTTTTGTCATTTTCAAAAACTACACAACTTGTACATGAAAATAAGATAAAAAAATTTACAGCTATTATGTTCTCCTAGTAGAAATGTGAATTTTTTTAACAATTTTTTTCACATTTTTTATGATTTTTGGACAAAATTCATAAATTTGTTCGTATTTTCACTAGGAAAACATGGTTTGATGGAAATTTTTTGTCATTTTCAAAAACTACACAACTTGTACATGAAAATAAGATAAAAAAATTTACAGCTATTATGTTCTCCTAGTAGAAATGTGAATTTTTTTAACAATTTTTTTCACATTTTTATGATTTTTGGACAAAATTCATAAATTTGTTCGTATTTTCACTAGGAAAACATGGTTTGATGGAAATTTTTTGTCATTTTCAAAAACTACACAACTTGTACATGAAAATAAGATAAAAAAATTTACAGCTATTATGTTCTCCTAGTAGAAATGTGAATTTTTTTAACAATTTTTTTCACATTTTTTATGATTTTTGGACAAAATTCATAAATTTGTTCGTATTTTCACTAGGAAAACATGGTTTGATGGAAATTTTTTGTCATTTTCAAAACTACACAACTTGTACATGAAAATAAGATAAAAAAATTTACAGCTATTATGTTCTCCTAGTAGAAATGTGAATTTTTTTAACAATTTTTTTCACATTTTTTATGATTTTTGGACAAAATTCATAAATTTGTTCGTATTTTCACTAGGAAAACATGGTTTGATGGAAATTTTTTGTCATTTTCAAAAACTACACAACTTGTACATGAAAATAAGATAAAAAAATTTACAGCTATTATGTTCTCCTAGTAGAAATGTGAATTTTTTTAACAATTTTTTTCACATTTTTTATGATTTTTGGACAAAATTCATAAATTTGTTCGTATTTTCACTAGGAAAACATGGTTTGATGGAAATTTTTTGTCATTTTCAAAAACTACACAACTTGTACATGAAAATAAGATAAAAAAATTTACAGCTATTATGTTCTCCTAGTAGAAATGTGAATTTTTTAACAATTTTTTTCACATTTTTTATGATTTTTGGACAAAATTCATAAATTTGTTCGTATTTTCACTAGGAAAACATGGTTTGATGGAAATTTTTTGTCATTTTCAAAAACTACACAACTTGTACATGAAAATAAGATAAAAAAATTTACAGCTATTATGTTCTCCTAGTAGAAATGTGAATTTTTTTAACAATTTTTTTCACATTTTTTATGATTTTTGGACAAAATTCATAAATTTGTTCGTATTTTCACTAGGAAAACATGGTTTGATGGAAATTTTTTGTCATTTTCAAAAACTACACAACTTGTACATGAAAATAAGATAAAAAAATTTACAGCTATTATGTTCTCCTAGTAGAAATGTGAATTTTTTAACAATTTTTTTCACATTTTTTATGATTTTTGGACAAAATTCATAAATTTGTTCGTATTTTCACTAGGAAAACATGGTTTGATGGAAATTTTTTGTCATTTTCAAAAACTACACAACTTGTACATGAAAATAAGATAAAAAAATTTACAGCTATTATGTTCTCCTAGTAGAAATGTGAATTTTTTAACAATTTTTTTCACATTTTTTATGATTTTTGGACAAAATTCATAAATTTGTTCGTATTTTCACTAGGAAAACATGGTTTGATGGAAATTTTTTGTCATTTTCAAAAACTACACAACTTGTACATGAAAATAAGATAAAAAAATTTACAGCTATTATGTTCTCCTAGTAGAAATGTGAATTTTTTAACAATTTTTTTCACATTTTTTATGATTTTTGGACAAAATTCATAAATTTGTTCGTATTTTCACTAGGAAAACATGGTTTGATGGAAATTTTTTGTCATTTTCAAAAACTACACAACTTGTACATGAAAATAAGATAAAAAAATTTACAGCTATTATGTTCTCCTAGTAGAAATGTGAATTTTTTTAACAATTTTTTTCACATTTTTATGATTTTTGGACAAAATTCATAAATTTGTTCGTATTTTCACTAGGAAAACATGGTTTGATGGAAATTTTTTGTCATTTTCAAAAACTACACAACTTGTACATGAAAATAAGATAAAAAAATTTACAGCTATTATGTTCTCCTAGTAGAAATGTGAATTTTTTAACAATTTTTTTCACATTTTTTATGATTTTTGGACAAAATTCATAAATTTGTTCGTATTTTCACTAGGAAAACATGGTTTGATGGAAATTTTTTGTCATTTTCAAAAACTACACAACTTGTACATGAAAATAAGATAAAAAAATTTACAGCTATTATGTTCTCCTAGTAGAAATGTGAATTTTTTTAACAATTTTTTTCACATTTTTTATGATTTTTGGACAAAATTCATAAATTTGTTCGTATTTTCACTAGGAAAACATGGTTTGATGGAAATTTTTTGTCATTTTAAAAACTACACAACTTGTACATGAAAAAAAGATAAAAAAATTTACAGCTATTATGTTCTCCTAGTAGAAATGTGAATTTTTTTAACAATTTTTTCACATTTTTTATGATTTTTGGACAAAATTCATAAATTTGTTCGTATTTTCACTAGGAAAACATGGTTTGATGGAAATTTTTGTCATTTTCAAAAACTACACAACTTGTACATGAAAATAAGATAAAAAAATTTACAGCTTTTATGTTCTCCTAGTAGAAATGTGAATTTTTTTAACAATTTTTTTCACATTTTTTATGATTTTTGGACAAAATTCATAAATTTGTTCGTATTTTCACTAGGAAAACATGGTTTGATGGAAATTTTTTGTCATTTTCAAAAACTACACAACTTGTACATGAAAATAAGATAAAAAAATTTACAGCTATTATGTTCTCCTAGTAGAAATGTGAATTTTTTTAACAATTTTTTTCACATTTTTTATGATTTTTGGACAAAATTCATAAATTTGTTCGTATTTTCACTAGGAAAACATGGTTTGATGGAAATTTTTTGTCATTTTCAAAACTACACAACTTGTACATGAAAATAAGATAAAAAAATTTACAGCTATTATGTTCTCCTAGTAGAAATGTGAATTTTTTTAACAATTTTTTTCACATTTTTTATGATTTTTGGACAAAATTCATAAATTTGTTCGTATTTTCACTAGGAAAACATGGTTTGATGGAAATTTTTTGTCATTTTCAAAACTACACAACTTGTACATGAAAATAAGATAAAAAAATTTACAGCTATTATGTTCTCCTAGTAGAAATGTGAATTTTTTTAACAATTTTTTTCACATTTTTATGATTTTTGGACAAAATTCATAAATTTGTTCGTATTTTCACTAGGAAAACATGGTTTGATGGAAATTTTTTGTCATTTTCAAAAACTACACAACTTGTACATGAAAATAAGATAAAAAAATTTACAGCTATTATGTTCTCCTAGTAGAAATGTGAATTTTTTTAACAATTTTTTTCACATTTTTTATGATTTTTGGACAAAATTCATAAATTTGTTCGTATTTTCACTAGGAAAACATGGTTTGATGGAAATTTTTTGTCATTTTCAAAAACTACACAACTTGTACATGAAAATAAGATAAAAAAATTTACAGCTATTATGTTCTCCTAGTAGAAATGTGAATTTTTTTAACAATTTTTTTCACATTTTTATGATTTTTGGACAAAATTCATAAATTTGTTCGTATTTTCACTAGGAAAACATGGTTTGATGGAAATTTTTTGTCATTTTCAAAAACTACACAACTTGTACATGAAAATAAGATAAAAAAATTTACAGCTATTATGTTCTCCTAGTAGAAATGTGAATTTTTTTAACAATTTTTTTCACATTTTTTATGATTTTTGGACAAAATTCATAAATTTGTTCGTATTTTCACTAGGAAAACATGGTTTGATGGAAATTTTTTGTCATTTTTCAAAAACTACACAACTTGTACATGAAAATAAGATAAAAAAATTTACAGCTATTATGTTCTCCTAGTAGAAATGTGAATTTTTTTAACAATTTTTTTCACATTTTTTATGATTTTTGGACAAAATTCATAAATTTGTTCGTATTTTCACTAGGAAAACATGGTTTGATGGAAATTTTTTTGTCATTTTCAAAAACTACACAACTTGTACATGAAAATAAGATAAAAAAATTTACAGCTATTATGTTCTCCTAGTAGAAATGTGAATTTTTTTAACAATTTTTTTCACATTTTTTATGATTTTTGGACAAAATTCATAAATTTGTTCGTATTTTCACTAGGAAAACATGGTTTGATGGAAATTTTTTGTCATTTCAAAAACTACACAACTTGTACATGAAAATAAGATAAAAAAATTTACAGCTATTATGTTCTCCTAGTAGAAATGTGAATTTTTTTAACAATTTTTTTCACATTTTTTATGATTTTTGGACAAAATTCATAAATTTGTTCGTATTTTCACTAGGAAAACATGGTTTGATGGAAATTTTTTGTCATTTTCAAAAACTACACAACTTGTACATGAAAATAAGATAAAAAAATTTACAGCTATTATGTTCTCCTAGTAGAAATGTGAATTTTTTTAACAATTTTTTTCACATTTTTATGATTTTTGGACAAAATTCATAAATTTGTTCGTATTTTCACTAGGAAAACATGGTTTGATGGAAATTTTTTGTCATTTTCAAAAACTACACAACTTGTACATGAAAATAAGATAAAAAAATTTACAGCTATTATGTTCTCCTAGTAGAAATGTGAATTTTTTTAACAATTTTTTTCACATTTTTTATGATTTTTGGACAAAATTCATAAATTTGTTCGTATTTTCACTAGGAAAACATGGTTTGATGGAAATTTTTTGTCATTTTCAAAAACTACACAACTTGTACATGAAAATAAGATAAAAAAATTTACAGCTATTATGTTCTCCTAGTAGAAATGTGAATTTTTTTAACAATTTTTTTCACATTTTTTATGATTTTTGGACAAAATTCATAAATTTGTTCGTATTTTCACTAGGAAAACATGGTTTGATGGAAATTTTTTGTCATTTTCAAAAACTACACAACTTGTACATGAAAATAAGATAAAAAAAATTTACAGCTATTATGTTCTCCTAGTAGAAATGTGAATTTTTTTAACAATTTTTTTCACATTTTTTATGATTTTTGGACAAAATTCATAAATTTGTTCGTATTTTCACTAGGAAAACATGGTTTGATGGAAATTTTTTGTCATTTTCAAAAACTACACAACTTGTACATGAAAATAAGATAAAAAAATTTACAGCTATTATGTTCTCCTAGTAGAAATGTGAATTTTTTTAACAATTTTTTTCACATTTTTTATGATTTTTGGACAAAATTCATAAATTTGTTCGTATTTTCACTAGGAAAACATGGTTTGATGGAAATTTTTTGTCATTTTCAAAACTACACAACTTGTACATGAAAATAAGATAAAAAAATTTACAGCTATTATGTTCTCCTAGTAGAAATGTGAATTTTTTTAACAATTTTTTTCACATTTTTTATGATTTTTGGACAAAATTCATAAATTTGTTCGTATTTTCACTAGGAAAACATGGTTTGATGGAAATTTTTTGTCATTTTCAAAAACTACACAACTTGTACATGAAAATAAGATAAAAAAATTTACAGCTATTATGTTCTCCTAGTAGAAATGTGAATTTTTTTAACAATTTTTTTCACATTTTTTATGATTTTTGGACAAAATTCATAAATTTGTTCGTATTTTCACTAGGAAAACATGGTTTGATGGAAATTTTTTGTCATTTTCAAAAACTACACAACTTGTACATGAAAATAAGATAAAAAAAATTTACAGCTATTATGTTCTCCTAGTAGAAATGTGAATTTTTTTAACAATTTTTTTCACATTTTTTATGATTTTTGGACAAAATTCATAAATTTGTTCGTATTTTCACTAGGAAAACATGGTTTGATGGAAATTTTTTGTCATTTTCAAAAACTACACAACTTGTACATGAAAATAAGATAAAAAAATTTACAGCTATTATGTTCTCCTAGTAGAAATGTGAATTTTTTTAACAATTTTTTTCACATTTTTTATGATTTTTGGACAAAATTCATAAATTTGTTCGTATTTTCACTAGGAAAACATGGTTTGATGGAAATTTTTTGTCATTTTCAAAACTACACAACTTGTACATGAAAATAAGATAAAAAAATTTACAGCTATTATGTTCTCCTAGTAGAAATGTGAATTTTTTTAACAATTTTTTTCACATTTTTTATGATTTTTGGACAAAATTCATAAATTTGTTCGTATTTTCACTAGGAAAACATGGTTTGATGGAAATTTTTTGTCATTTTCAAAAACTACACAACTTGTACATGAAAATAAGATAAAAAATTTACAGCTATTATGTTCTCCTAGTAGAAATGTGAATTTTTTTAACAATTTTTTTCACATTTTTTATGATTTTTGGACAAAATTCATAAATTTGTTCGTATTTTCACTAGGAAAACATGGTTTGATGGAAATTTTTTGTCATTTTCAAAAACTACACAACTTGTACATGAAAATAAGATAAAAAAATTTACAGCTATTATGTTCTCCTAGTAGAAATGTGAATTTTTTTAACAATTTTTTTCACATTTTTTATGATTTTTGGACAAAATTCATAAATTTGTTCGTATTTTCACTAGGAAAACATGGTTTGATGAAATTTTTTGTCATTTTCAAAAACTACACAACTTGTACATGAAAATAAGATAAAAAAATTTACAGCTATTATGTTCTCCCTAGTAGAAATGTGAATTTTTTTAACAATTTTTTTCACATTTTTTATGATTTTTGGACAAAATTCATAAATTTGTTCGTATTTTCACTAGGAAAACATGGTTTGATGGAAATTTTTTGTCATTTTCAAAAACTACACAACTTGTACATGAAAATAAGATAAAAAAATTTACAGCTATTATGTTCTCCTAGTAGGAAATGTGAATTTTTTTAACAATTTTTTTCACATTTTTTATGATTTTTGGACAAAATTCATAAATTTGTTCGATTTTCACTAGAAAACATGGTTTGATGGAAATTTTTTGTCATTTTCAAAACTACACAACTTGTACATGAAAATAAGATAAAAAAATTTACAGCTATAATGTTCTCCTAGTAGAAATGTGAATTTTTTTAACAATTTTTTTCACATTTTTTATGATTTTTGGACAAAATTCATAAATTTGTTCG